>NC_069399.1:11708322-11768961 GCF_026875155.1 Cherax quadricarinatus | reverse complement strand
ATTTGTCTAATCTAACAGCAAATGCACTCAACGATTCATTACTCATGGGTGTAGCATTCACTAGTTCCCTAAGAACGACATATGGATCAGCTGTTTTTACTGGGACAAGGAAAGAACGAATCAGTTCCTCATATTGTGACCACTTAGTAAGATTCCTGAAGTCTCGCATATCAAGGAGATCAACAACGTGAACAGCAGCAGGGGAACGATAGTTAGTTTAATATGTTTATTATGCACCCCATACCCATCCTGTGGGCGGTAGTCAAGAGATTACAGAGGTACATAATTGGTCCAGGGACTGGACTCCAAAGTTTTGATAGCTGAGCAAGTTACAGAGGTAATGAACTCACAATTTACAAAGGTAATGAACTCACAATTTACAAAGGTAATGAACTCACAATTTACAAAGGTAATGAACTCACAATTTACAAAGGTAATGAACTCCAGGTAAGTCTGGTCACAATCATGACAAGCTACAAAGGTATTTACAGATTACAGAGGTACGTAATGGGTCCAGGGACTGGGCCCCCAAAGTTTTGATAGCTGAACTAGGTACAAAGGTAATGAGCTCACAAGTTACAAAGGTAATGAATTCTGTAGAATGGTTACTTACGTTTATACTTTGGCTACAATCATGAACAAATTATAGAGTAATGAGCAATTCACACTTCCACACCCAGAGTCAAAACTGAATGAGTTATTGGTGCAAATATTGATTGTTGAGTCACACACACCACACACACACACACACACACACACACACACACACACACACACACACACACACACACACACACACACACACACACACACACACACACATACACACACACACACACTTTAGTTTAATATCTTTATGCACCCCATACCCATCCTGTGGGCGGTAGTCAAAAGATTACAAAGGTACATAATGGGTCCAGTGACTGGACCCCAAAGTTATGATCTCTTTAGCAAGTCTGACAAGACTTTCCTCTGAAGGAGGACGTTCACCTAGAGCACTAGCACGAGAACGAATGGCCGCAAACCATGCTTCAAGACTATGTACATGGCCATTGAATAAAGGTAACGCATAAAGGGAATCACGAGTATAACTATAGTATCTCGGTGTCTGGGTCGGTCTGTCAGTCGGTAAGGAACTGTGAGGACCGATGACAGGGGCAACAGTAGCCTGAGAGGTCTGAGTGTCGACATTCACTAAAGTATCACTTGACGGTATGTGAGACATAATGGCAAAGTAGCACGAGAACAATTAAGGCAAAAATAATGAACAATAAAAATGATATAAAATTCTAGAATTGAAATAAAGATGCAACTAATTCTGCAGAAGTAATAAAAAAAAAAATGTCTAAGATACACTGCAAGAGGAAGAACAACTCAATTTAAAGGACTATTGGCCAAGATAAAAATTTTACATTGAAATATACAAGTAAAAATATTACTGGAGACTGAATTAAATGCAAAATGAGCTGTCTTTACTCTTGCTAATAAAGAAATTAATTAATTAAATTTTAAATCAATGTAAAAGTATAAAAGAAAATTATTAAATTATTAACTGGGAAATTTAAGTATTTTCTAAGAATGCATAAACGAGATTAAAATATAATTCATAAAAATATCAATAAAAGAAAATAATTCACTGCAGAACAAGTGCAACAAAATAAGGTGTAGAAATAATCACTGCAGTAATAAAGTGTCACTGGGAAAACTCAGGTAAAATAATGAAATAAAATTATGAAGAAAAAACTGATTGAACACTTTAACTCTTAATTGTAAATTAGACAAAACAATTTACTCAAACAGAGTAAGGAAAACACTTTACGTTAAAAGTAATTGAAATTGCATCAAGAGTGAATTTGTTCAAAGAAATATAAAAATATGAATAAAATAAAACAAAGGAACAAAACGGGTAAATTAACACTTACAGTGGGGGCACACAACATTATTAGAAATTCTTACAACAAAACTTGCCCGTGACTGATAAAAAACGAAAAAAAAAATTCTAGGCTAGAGAAGCTGTGAATTTAATTATTTACCAGTGATTACAAGTAATCCAAGGAAGAGACTTGTGGATTATTATCTTACAGTGATGTGCAAGGTAGGCCACAGTTAGGCTAGCTTTGTGCAACTATTACAAAGGTTATATACTAGACAGATTTACCTAGTTATATTTACAGGGAGTGATAAAGCAGGTTTAAGTTATATGCACACTACTGATAGGGTATAGGATTTACCTATCCATCCATCCACGCTAGACAAAGTAACGGGCACGTTTAGCCCCAAGCTGTTTACATACATTATGTTATTTACTGTTTCACAGGTGAATTGTTGAATTACTTGATTTAGACCCAAGTGCTTTAAGTTGTATACACTGCACCTTTTATTGTGGGTGATTTTCTTCTCTTTTGATTCATGGGTAATGTGGAGTTGTGAATTATACTGAGACTAGGTTAAGTCCTGTAATATTTGCTGGCTTGTCTGTAAGTGCTAGATTAAGCTTCACATCGATACCCATTTTTGAATGGGATTTAGAGCTAGCAGTTTACATTTGTTGAATTCATAGTAGTCAACTTAACAATGGGAATTGTAAGCTTGTTGAGAAGCCTTAAGACTCGTTCATTTCTTTGCTAACACCCGTGACGTGCTGTGGGTGGACTGGGTAAAGGTACAATTATGTTCACACTCCCTCATTAAAACTTCGACATGCAGATGGGGGTTTCAGGAGAGTCAGTCCTGTGGTTGAACAAAAGTAAGGCATCATAGCAGCATACAAAGGCAATCTGACAGAAACTAACAGTGCAAGGCGACTATGCCAACGCAGAATGTAGACTGCAATGATTGGCAAGACTGCTTGAATAGGTTGGGGGAAAAATGAAGCCTATGAACAGAGCATCTGCTCATATGACAACAGCTAGTGCGGATGAGAATCCCAGGATGGTCTTCACCAGGCTATGGACTAATTCGATTAGGCTATGTTAGATGCATCAAATGAATATACAAAGATAAGCTAAGTACATTAAAGGCTAGTAATCCCAAGGGGTGGGGTAACACTCAGGTACCCCAAACATCCCACACCGGTCATATGTTCCCAAGTTTGCCCCATTGAATTTGCCAACGGTCGACGGAACCATAACAGAGTAAAAGTTTCTGGGATCAGTTTTAGCCCAATAGATACAAAACGATGTGTCACAGAATGCCGCAATTGCAGTATTTGCGGTCAGCAGCTCAAGGGTAAAGCCGTAGACTGGTCCGCACTACCCATGTTCTGACACTAATTACCACATGCCAAGACCAATTAGAAGACATGTTTTAGGGCAACACTGAGGAGATTAAGGTAGTATACTTTATCGGTTGTTGAGCTAAGGCTTGCGACATGACCATCAAAGTCTAGAGAAGTCCGTATTGAATTAGGAGCCTACCATTATTTCAAGATTTGCATGATGGAGAATGATTCAAAATGGTCCTTAGCCAGTATTCAGAGGAAACTGGCTAGCCCGACAGTGCTGAGTTACCACTTAAAATATCGGACGAATAGGTTCCACGATAAAAAATTATTGAAGGGTTAGGGATCTCATCATCTCACCTGAGCTATAGTCCAGGAGAAATTACCTACCAAGGAGAAGTACCGGTCAACTGCGCCCAGACATTCGAGAGATAACCTAAAAACCACCTCCCACTAAAGTAGCATGTTATGCCCAGGGCAGTCCTCCACCCACAGGGCCAAGTAGAAGGCCACTAAAGCGGCCAGAATGAGACGGTGCTGTTTTTGTGAGGAAGAACACACTAGTTCAGGTGTTCAAGCTTCACCACCTATTACCTAAGGGTTTCAACGACTAGAAGTTGAGACCTTTGTTTCAAGTGTTGTGAAAAACATGTTGGCCAGGGAACTGTAACACCATGCTCAGGGATGCCGGGGCTGCTTGAGAAGGAAAGCACCACATGCAACATGTGTCCCTAATGATGCCGACACGCACAAGTTAAGGAGTCAAACCACAAAGAAAGGGCGAAGCAGAAACAATCAGAAGTAGCGAGGATGTGGGATACGGCACTGAGAATTTGTTCTGTGAGCAGTTCAAGCTCGGTGGCCTTCGCCCACCATAATGGCGGTGGTCGCGAACGGAAGAAGTCTAAACGACCCGTTTGTTCTCGTCATGGGCACAGAATCCTTCTTATATAAGCGCAGAGTAAGCACTAGGTTAAGCTGGAACAGTTGGTAAAGTGGACATGAAGGTGAAGGGTTTGGGTGGGATCCACGCAGGTCCTTACCAGTAGTCAATTTGAACGGTCAGGTTTGCCGGGCACGGGGTCGGAAATTCAGCCTTGAGGGGAAGAGTCTGCCCAATATCATTACACTAGGGACTGGCTCAGCAGTCAAACGTTTGAGGAGTTGGGTGTGATGGCTAGCGGAACCAACATTGCTACAGACAATGTTCTATGTAAGCATCGTGGTAGGAGGGATTACCTAAACGAGTTCGTGTCTACGAGAAGGGTTTATCAGGAAGTGTTCCAGTCAGGACTTCCACGGGGTACATCTAGGAGCAGAGTACCAGCTCACTTCTTCCCTGCGACCGCCGAAAGAGGGCTCTGGTATTACACACTGATGCTGTACTGGTGATGCAAATGGTGTCATGAAGGTCTGCATAGGCCGCAAGTTGGCATATCCGACTTGAGCCGTCCATAAACTAATGGACCTGGATGTAGTAGGGATTAAAGTGAACACCACCCCCCGAACACAAGAGACGTATCGAGATTACTGAAACCATTGCAGTTCAGGAAGGACAGTATTGGGTGCGACTCCCATGGAAAGCCGCCACCCAACCTGCCCCACTAATGTTCAAGAGGGCACGTGTCCATTGAATTCATTGGTGAACAGCCTACCAAGAAGGGTCTGGTGGGGAAAACAAAAAAAAAAAAAAAAATATGAGATATTATTAAGGAACAGCTGGCCCTTGTTTCATCGAGAAGTGCCCAATGCCAGCCCTGGAAAACACCCATATCTTCCACACATGGCAGTCACCAAGATCCGTTAACCACTCCCCATCAAGTATCTTCAACTGCAGCTCGCAGGCAGTCCCCGAACCATCTTGAATGACTGTTCTTCTCACGGCAGGGCCCGCCCTACGCAGAAATTAGCAGATGTTGTTGAGATTCAGTCGGAACAGACGCCTATGCGCAGACATACATAGCCTTCCCTACGTTTTGGGTTGCAGCACAGGACAGGGACTACACAAGGTCTGTGTTGGCTAACTGGAGGGCTCCCAACAAGGGTATGATACCTATAGTGCAGGGCAGGGTGTTGAGTGCCACTAGTGCACCATTAGTATTAAAAAGCTACCATAGACACCACCTTGTGAACTGTAATAGCCCACTTAAAGAATTACTGAAGACCCTATTTAATTAGACATCTTGCAGGGTACAACCTCAGTTGACCGGCTTGTTTGATGGCCATTTACCGTAGTACTAATCAGTAGATGCTCTCCAGGCTAACATGCCATTGGAGAGAATTGGGTTGACAACAATCCAACGTTGGCGGGGCATGTGGAACGTGACTAGACTGGCTACACAGTGCCTGAGGTAACATCGTGTTGGGACTGGAGTGGGAAATCAAGGAAGACAGACTTAGGCTAAAGAGAAGCCTGATGGGGAATGGAAGCTGAACCAGGAGGTCTTTGCAGACAAAGTGCAGACGGCCTTCGATCCTTTGGGTTTGTTTGAACACCCCTCACCAGTCGAGGGAGATGCTAGGGCAAACAAGACCTGGGAGCTGAACCTTGGTTGGGACACCCACTGCCAAAACAGTCCCGTCCATGATGGATCTGGTTAACAAAGACCAGATCGGAATTGCCATATCACATTCCCCAGGTCCATCGGGTGCACCGGGCGGGATTATGACTTGCAGTCTTCGGGATGGCATCCTCCAGGCCGAGTTGCAGTAGCATATTGGTGGCCGGGGACCGCAGTCAAACTGGCCACATTGTCATTGCGCGGGGACAACCCCTGAAGATTGCTCGATCCCAAAGCTAGAGCGCCACCGGCGATGTGTTTGCTGGGAGCAAGACTGGTAAGTAACGTAGAGAGTGTTAGTAATCTGAAGGTGACACACACCTATGTATGGGACAGACTCGAGGTGGCCTTACATTGGGTCCAGAATGACAGTCTAGCGTCCCCTATGGCAGAATCGGTTATGGAGATCGGGAAGTTTTTGAGGCTACAGGCACGTCAACAATTCTGGATGTGCCTACAGATCAAAACCCAGCCGACCGAGAGAAGCCAGGGGTGACACACAGCAAAGGGGGTTTATGATAAAAGCGAGATTTGGTTCAAAGCCCAGACTGGGTTACCGGCAAGGGATTCTTGGCCGAGCAGAAATTCGGGAGACAACCCGCAGCATAGTACCTTGCGGGGGAAACACGACACTGGAATTATGTGACCTCCAGGCGCTACTCCTTCGTGAGAAAAGTATATAGAGTCACGGAAATGTATTTGTGATTCAAGGGATTACTGCATGACAAGGTAAGCCAAGGCGAACAGTTGTCTTTATGGGTCCCAAGAATATTGGATTAGCAGTACCAAAGGGGAAGAGTTCCAGGAGCGCTGGAATACTGGCGACCTGGGCAGCGGGTTATGCGTGCAGTCGCGTGTCCAATGATGACGACTCAGGAACAGCAAATTTGGTTCACATCATTGGGATGTCCTAGATCATGCAGGGCTAATAAAGAAGCAGGGAAAAGACAAAACTTTGAGCTCACTATGGCCAAACAACCGTGCGGCTGGGAAAGGAGGGATGGGCGACAGAGCTATTGAGACAAGATCCCATCAGAGGACCTTACAATGGGGTTTGGAGATAACCCTCACCTGCCTACTCTGAATTACTGGGTACTGAAGGTCGAGCTGCCATCAAAAGGGGCTAAAGAGGGTGCACGGTCGCCCAGTGTACGATGGGAGGACCCTACCATACCCAGGTCCACCACCGCTTGCTCAGAGTGGGTACATAGTGACAGGCCCTTTGAGACTGTAGGAATAGACTATACTGGGGCTATCACATTGAAGAACCCAGGTGACATAGGGAGGGACCTTCAGAAGTATATGCTGCCTGTTTACTTGTGCCACTACTCGACCGTGGGATTTTCATCAGAGCTGCCGTCCTGGTGTTTTTTACTGCAACAATATTAGTTGCTATATTCCTCCATTTTAGTGCCTTAAGTTTTGAAATCCCCCAGGAGGAAGATGTTGGGTGCAGGAGCTGGAAGATTTTCCAGACAGGGTCAATTTTTAACAGCTGTTCTGGAATTGCTGGATTTGCATCCGGAGGCTTGTAGACTAAAACCACAATGACTGGTTTTGGTTCTCGACCTTTACTGCTAAAACTTCCACTACATCATTTTGAGCATTAAGCAGTTCTGTGCTAACAATGACTCTGCAATGTCAGGCCAACCCCCCACCTTTGCTGTCTCTTCTGTCACATCTGTATAGGTTTGTTAACCTGGATCCTTATTCGTTGTCCAAGTGATCCTTTATGTGGTCTCAGTGAAAGCCGCAAACCATTGCTTGCTCTGCAAGCAGTCCACGATGAAGGTATTGGTTGTTTGTTGCTGGCTTTAGACCCTGTTATATTTGCAAAGAAATGTTATCGGAACAGGTGTATTGTTGGTACTGGGGGGGGATGTTTTTTCCCGGCATTAGTAGCTGTATCTGTTGTTTGGATTGGAGCCATCGACTGTGGTGTCCACTCCAGGAATGACTGGATATGGTGTTCGATGTTCTGCCATTCATGCCATTTTTTTCCTTCCTGGCACTAAAAAACCTCTCCCACGTGAGTGGCGGTGGCTACCCTGGGTTTTCCCATGCCTGGGATGTTGTATCTGGTTAGTCCCCTTTAGATGGTATGCCTGGCAATTTAATATAGCACAGGCTTTCCCTGTTCGAAGAGGTACCATACAGGTGAAAAAGCTAACAGAACGAGTTTGCATTTTCCTGTTGTCTTCGGCTGGCATTCTAGGTGGTCAGATTGCATGTCCCATCTGTTTTTTTCAGATTTTTCCATGCCAGCAATACCCAAGTGCATATTATGATGCACAGGCTTGGTTTCCGCTTCATGGGATTCCTGTGACGTAGTCCCTGTTGTTGCATGTGCCTGTCTTTACATCTATGCCTCCCTACACCAACAATGAGCTCCCACTAGTTGTTTTTGAATATATCCTCACTATTGCTATTGGAGTCCGCTTGTTGCTATTTCCTGCGGAGTTCTAGTTTGCAATTTGGTTATACTGTGCTGACTAAACTTTTCCCTACTATGGCTCCTGTCCCCTAAATTAGTCATGATATATTCCTTCCTGCGTATAATTCCCGACTACCGGGAGACAAATCGCCAGCTTCACCAGTACTGTCTTGTCCTAACTGGTTGATTAACGGTTCCTTCAAATAGCTTTTGAGGCTGTGACCACAATAAAGAATTTGGATTTAATTTACTTAGATTTTTAGTAAGCTTTTGATAGAGTTCCACACCTATAGACACTGTTAAAGAAATGGCAGCTCTGGCTTGGGGGAAAAAGTGCTCTCGGGATCGAGTCATGCTCACTGACAGAAGGCAGAGATGGTCCATAAATGGGGTTAAAGATTCCGAGTGGGGATCTTGTAACAAGTGGCTTCCCACTGGATCAGTCCGTGGCCCTTGTTGTTTTATAAGATATATCAAAGATCTATGCTGAGGGAATTTACTACAGAAATGAAGCAATGCGCCGATGACACAAAGAATAGTAGGATAATTGATTCAAACGTAGATGTTATATACTTCAGGAGGAGTTAAACAACTCTATTCTGTCTGAAAAGGGCAGATCAGTTCAATTAGATAAATGCAAGGTTCGGAACTTGGCAGTGCCCAAAACCCTAGTACTTATATGTTAAAATAATGTAGAACTTGCCATACAGATTGCGAAAAGACTTGGGGTTTATGTTGAGCAGCTTCCTTAAACCAAGAACTCAATGCCCCCCTTTTAACATACGTATTAAGAATAGAATACTGATTTATATCGAAAGTTAAGTCAACAGAAGGCCAGAGGTCCCTTACTGGCAGCTTTATACATCAGTAGTTAGGCCTCACCTATATTTATGCAGCTCAGTTCTGGTCTCCGTATTACAAAATGACATAAATTCTTGAGAAAACATTCACTAGGATAGACTTTAGTAATACATAGCAGTAGATTTCGTCCTTATGAATAAGATTGAAGCATCTTATTTTACATTTCACTTGTTAGACAAGAATGAGGAACCTGATCGAAGGGTATAAGTGAAGATTGGTATTAATAAAGGGATATTAATAAATCTTGAGATGTCTTCTCCAAAGAACCCGCAGTAATGATTGAATGTTGAGAATTTAGATTAGAAAGGACATAGGAAGTATTGGTTTGGAAATAGGTACCTTGTACCTGGAGAGAGTTTCGGGGTCAACGCCCCCGGGGGGGGGGGGGGGGGGGGGGGGGGGGGGGGGGCGGCCCGTCTGTGACCAGGCGCCCCCTGTGGATCAGCGCCTATCAACCACGTTGCTGATGCTGCACCAAACCAACTAAACAGCACAGCCCGCTGATCAGAACTGACTTTAGGTGCTTGTCCCATGCCATCTTTGAAGACTCTGACAGGGGGCTGTGGTAACCCCCTTATGTGTGCTGGAGCAGTTATCAGTCCCTCGGGCCCCTGAACACTTATTGTATGTCTCTTAACTTGCTAGAGACACCCCTGCCTTTTCCATTGGGGGGATGTGCATCGTCTGCCATGTCTTTTTGCTTTCCGTAGTGAGTGATTTTCGTTGCAAGTTCGGACGAGTCCCTCTAGATTTTCCAGTGTATATAACATGTATCTCTCCTCCTCGTTACGGGAATACAGTTTAGAACCTCAAGCGCTCCCAGTAATTGAGGGGTTTTAGCTCCGTTATGATGCGCGCCGTAAAGTTCTCTGTAATTTTCTTTACTTTCTAGGTCGCCATTTTCACCTGCCTTGAAAGTGCGTTAAGAGCAGCAATATTCCAGCCTAGAAGAACAATGACCTGAAGAGTGTCTCTTGGGCTTGGCCTCCCTAGTTTTGAAGGTCTCGTATCCATCCTGTCATTTTTCTAGCAGATCCGATTGATAACTATGTGAATTGGTCCTTGATGGTGAGATCACTCCCGACAAATCACTCCTAGGTCTTTGACGTTGGTGTTTACGCCTCTAAGTTTGGGTGCCAAGAAATTTGTTTTGTACTCTGATGGAGATTTAATTTCCTCAGTTTACAGGATCTGAGTAATTGAAATTTCTCATCGTTGAACATCATATTGTTTTCTTCTGCAGCCTAACACTGAAAGAGTTGTTTGATGTCCGCCTTGAGCCTCTGCAGTGGTCTGCCAATGAAGACACTGTCATGCAATTCGGGTGTTCATCTGCAAAGAAAGACACGTGCTGTGGCTGACATCCTTGTCTATGTCCGATAATGAGGATAGGAACAAGATGGGAGCTAGTACTGTCATTGTGAACAAGCTTTCAACCTAGTCTGCCGTCGACTTTACTCTGTTGACCGGACGTACTATCTGTTTCGGTTAGTGAGAAATTAAATTCCATCGACCGACTTTTCCCTGTTATTTCCTTTAGCGGCGCGCATTTGTGCGCTAATACGGGGCCCTGGTCACAATTGTCGAAGGCTTTGGCAAAGTCGGATATATTACATCTGCATTCTTTTTGTCTTCTAGTGCTTTTAAGACCTTTCGTATCTACCAGTAGTTGTGACAGACAGGAGCGACCGTTCTAAACCATGTTGCCCTGGTTGTGTAATCTGATGTTTCTAGAGGGTGTGTTCTGCTTCTTAGGACCCGATCAAAGATTTTTATGATATGGATGGTATGCTATGTGTCGGGTATCCTTTGCTGTTGCGTTAACTGCCCCCCTCGTTGTGAGTGGGCTATGTGCTGTTGTGTTTTAGTAACTAGGTCACCCCCGGGTCCTCTCCCTCTCCATAGGAAGGAAAGACGGATAGGGGCTTCTTGTTGCATTCTTGATGAGTGGAACATGCGCCTAGTTGGTTATTAGGCAGAACTTTGGTATTTCAAATCTAGGTTGGATAATACTTGAGTGGGAGGGTTGATTTGATGTACTTTCCCATAAGAGCTTATTTTTTGGTGGCATTAAAATTGGGTGGGCAAATGTTTGTGTTAGTGAATGTATTGTATGACCTCCTAGTATGGCCAGCAGACTCCTGCACTTCCTTCCTTTCTTAGTTCTTATTTCTTTATGTAAAGACTGTATGTTGTCTTGTAAAGACTGTAGTGTGCTTGTAAACTGGTAGTGTTCTTGTAAGACTGTAGTGTTCTGGTAAGACTACAGTGTGGTCTAGTAAAGACTTAGAGTGGCTTGAAATCTGCAGTGTGTCTTGCAAGACTGTTTGTTGTCTTGTTAAGACTGTAGAAAGTCTTGTAAGACTAGACGGTGTCTTGTTAGACTTAGTGTGTCTTGTATACGAATATGGGGCCCAGTGTCTTGCAAGACCCGAGCTATAATAGTGGTCTTGTAAGACTATATGTTCTTGTAGGAACTTCAGTGTGTCTTGTAAGACTGTGAATATGCTTGCAAGACTGTATGGTCTTGTAACAAAACTGTAGTGTGTCTGTAAGACTGTATGTGTTTTTGTAAAGAAACTAACATGTGCCTTGTAAGACTGTAGTGTGTCTTGTAAGACTACAGTGTGTTCGTGTAAGACTGTAGGTGTTTTGTAAACTGTAAGTGAGGTCTCGTAAGACAGTAGTGTGTCCTTTGTAATAACGTAGTGTGGTCCTTGTAATACTGAATGTGTCTTAAGCTACAGTGTGTCTTGTAAGCCTGTAGTGGATCTTTGTAAGAACTGTATCAGTCTTGAAGTACTATCTCTGTCGTGTAAACTGGAGTTGTCTTGTAAGACTGTATATTCTTGTAAAACTGTAGTGTGTCCTTGTAGACTGTTAGTGTGCTTTGTAAGACTGTAGTGTGGTCTTGTAAGAGTGTAGTTGTTCCGTGTAAGAGTGTAGTGTGCTTGTTAACACAGTGTTGTCTTGTAATACTATAATTGTCTTGTTAAACTGTGGTGTGTCTTAAAGACTTATGTTCTTGTTAAGACTGTTGTGGTCCTTGTAAGACTGTATGTGTCTTGTACACTGTAGGGGTCTTGCAAGAATACCGAGTGTCTTGTAAGACTGTAGTGTGCCTGTAAGACTACTGTGTGTTCTTGTAAGACTGTAGTTTCTTGAAAGACTGTATGGTCTTTGAATACTGCAGTGTGTCTTGTAAACTATAGTGGTTTCTTGTAAGACTGTAAGGGTGTTTTTAAAACACTGTAGTGGTGTCTTGTAAATGGAGTGTGTCCTTTAATACTAGTGTTCTTGTTAACTGTAATGTCCTGTAAGACTGTAGTGTGTCTTGTATAAACTGGTATTTTCTTGTAACTCTGTAGTGTGTCTTGGTAAGATCTGTACTGTGTCTGGCAAGACGAAGGTTCCTTAAGACGTAGTGTGTTTTGTAAAACTGAAGTTCCTTGTAAGAGTGTATTTCTTGTAAGACGACAGTGTGTCTTGATGCCTGTAGTGTATCTTGTATACTGTAGTTGGTCTTGTAAGACTAGACAACTGTCGTGTAAGACGGGAGTGTACTGTAAGACTGTAGATTCTAGTAAAACTGTAGTGTGGCTTGTTAGAGTGTCGTGTGTCTTATAAGAGTGTATGGTGTCTTGTTAGACTACAGTGTGTCTTGTAAGACGTAATGTGTCTTGTAAGCTGTAATGTGTCTTTGTAAGACTGTAGTGTGTCTGTAAACTGATGTTCTTGTAAACTGTAGTGTTTTATGTAAGACTGCAGTGTGTCTTTTAAGACGGTAGTGTGTCTTTCAAGAATACAGAGTGTCTTGTAAGACAGTAAGTGTGCCTTGTAAGACTAACAGTGTGTCTTGTAAACTGTAGTTGAGTCCTTTAAGACTGTATGTGCCTTGTTAGACTGTAGTGTGTCTTGGAAGACTGTATTTCTTGATGACTGTAGTGTATCTTGTAAGACTGTATGTATCTTGAAAGACATATGTGTCCTTGTAAGAACTGTAGTGTGTCCTTGTAAGACAATCTGTCGTCAGCAAAGAGAAGGGGTTTTCAGTTTGGAGAACGTTAGGAAGATCATTAATGTAAATGAGAAAGAGCAGGACCAAGGACACTTCCCTGTGAACTCCATATCACTGGCAGTGTTGATGAAGGCGTGTTTTTAATGGTGACCATACTGATTCCTATTAGTAGTATGGAGTTTGAATATGCCGCGCATGGCCGCTATACCTAGTGGTCAAGTTTTTGTGGGTAGGAAGCCCGTGGCTACTGTGTCAAACGCTTTTTCTTAGTCAATAAAAATTCCTAGTGGCTATTCCTTATTTTCCAATGCTGAGTAAAGCAATCTAGCATTTTTTCAATTGTTATCATAGTGCTTTTATTTTTCCTGAATCCAAATTGGCAGGGTTGAGGATGTTTTGTGTCGTTTATAAATAATAAAGTCTCCCGGCACTTATTCTCTCGAAATTTTGGATACAATGGTTAGTTTTGATATGGCCTATAGTTGTGTACATCTTAGGCACCACCTTTAAATGTAAGTGGGTAACCCTTGTCTGTCTTGAGTAGTGTCGGGAAAGTGCTAGTTATATTGACTAGGTTAAAAAGTAATGTAATAGCATCAAAGGACATGGGCCGCTCGCTTGTACAATAATGGGTGGGACGTAAGCCAATTCCCTGAGTATTTTTGAGTGACGTCATATAATCGCGTGACTTACGTGGGCTTCCAGTTTACAAGATAGAAGGGATTGTGGAAAATTCCCATCTAGTAGTCCCCCGGCAAGGCGTGGGTATGTGGGTTTTTACTGACGAGAGCTTATCCTGTTTGATGAAGTCAATTTATCCTTGTTAGCTTGAATCAGTGGATGCAGTTGTGTTTTCATTAGGTTTAAGTTAGGACATTTTTCTTGTTTGTTTCAGTTTGTGGTCCCCAGATCTGGGAAAGTTTTTTCCAGTCTTTTTAATCTCCTCTTGTGGAAGTGAAGGTCTGAGTAGTACAGGTTGGTTGGCTTCTTTATTACTTTGTGATACTGATGAATAGTTGTTTAAGAATATCTTTGGTATTAAGCCCTGTCGTATTGTTTTTCCATAGTGTGTTCTTATCAATTGTTTTCAGAATGCTGCTGGTTAGCCATGGGCATCCGTGCCGTTGATTTTGTGATCTGGTTCATTTGTATAGGACAATGGTTGTTGTATAGTCTTTTTGTTAAGACAAATTCTGTCCAATCGATAGTACATTAGCATTGAGATTCTGTAGGCCAGTCAACAGTCTTTAGGCTGCTGGTGAAATTCCTTATTGAGGCCTCGTCATGGTGTCCTAAATGAAACTTTGCCTGTATTCGAGGGTGGGGTACGTAATGTTTGGTACGGAAAGGGAGGTAGTTGGGTCGTAGATGGCTGTGTCTGGGGTGATTTTCCCTATGAAGAGGGCTAATTATTGGTCCATATATGTCAATTTGGGTTGCACTTGTCGCGGTCATCCTGTTGGGTTTAGTTATGTTGGTATGAAAGTGTGTTGTTTCATATGGTTGAATGATATCATTACAGCTGATCATCAGGAGGCCAAAGGTAGATAGTGAAGCTCCAGCAAGAGAAGTGGTGCTTGTTCATTTTCTGTATAGGAGTCGTAAAGTTTTTTACAGTAAAAATGTGCAAAAATGTATTCCCCATAGCATCACTATAGCAAGTGGGCTGTTTACAAGGATAGTTGGTTAGAAATTATAGATTCAGAACCACCCCCAACTTGGTAGGCTGCAGTTGTGAAGTGCTTGTATCCTGTTATATGTAAATTCTAGTGTCCTCCCTTTAAGCCAGTCTCAGTAGAAATAATGCAGAAGTGTCTGAGCATGTATAGAAATAAACTTAAAATTGAATTTGAATTGTGTCTCGAGACTAAGCGTCTAAGGTCTTAGGAAGAAATCTACCATAAAAGAAATTATGCTGTTAAAGTTTCATTTCAGCATGCCCAATTGTATTGTTATTACAAGACCCTCATCACAAATCCGCATCATTGGGACCTTAGTTGCCAATTACGGATTTGCCGATTACAGATGTTGGTTGAATGTACGTAATAAACTTAACCAACTTGGCTCTCGTTGTTTGCACAAGGCTTATTTCCTCTAAGAAAAAGGAGGATATAATGTAAAATAAAAGAGATAGGCCTTCCCTTTATCAGGACGGAATAGATTAACAAGCGGCTAAAAGAGGTCAATATTTCGAAATGCGTAGGAGACACTGGGTCAAGAAATCGCATGCACGAACTTAAGCGAAAAGAATCTGTTAGGAGGCAGGAATCGCGGGGGGAAAAGGAACTAAAATCCATTAAATGAACATCCGTAAGAACCCAAATATTTCTCTCCTATGCCAAATCAAAATCGAGAACAACGTCCAGTAGAGTGGTCCCCTACTTAACAGAGATGTTCCTACAACACAGATGACAGCAAGGAAATAGTGGACTACCAAGTCCCAATAGACGCAATTTTAGCAACCGGTACAATAACCAGACTGAATCGAAGATCAAAATGAATTTTTTTTATAGAGAGCCACATAATTTGGATATAACACAAGCCTATCCGATTTATCCTGACGCCATATGACTTCGAACAGGCGATAAATGAAATGCCCATGCTCTCTGCCCCAGGCCAGACTCATGGAACTCCTGTGGTCATCAAGAACTGAAAGAATCCCCTATCAAGAGCCTTTTTCCATCCTATGGAGAGGAGCATGGACAACGGGGTCTTCCCACAGTTATAGAAACAACAGACATAGTCCCCACTCCACAAGGGGGCCTTAAGCAACCAACAAAACTACAGACCTATAGCACTAACATCCCATATCTAAAAATCTTGGAAGGGGTCCTAAAACAAGATCACCACCCATCTAGATAACCCACATTACATCAACCCTAGGGCAACATGGGTTTAGAACAGGGTCGCTCCTGTCTGTCTCATTATTGGATCACTACACAATCCTAAATGCTCTAGAAGACAATAAGAATGCGATTGTATTATATAACAGACTTTTGCAAAGCCTCCGACAAGTTGACCTGAGTGTGTACCTGGAGTTTACCTGGAAGAGTTTTCGGGGTCTTCGCACCCGCGGCCGGAACTTGACCAGGCCTCCTGGTGGATCAGCCGCCTGATCACCAGGCTGTTGCTGCTGCTGCTGCTGGCAACGCAAACCAACATAACGAGCCACAGCCCAGCTGATTCAGGAAACTGACGTAGTGCTTGTCCAGTGCCAGCTTGAAGACTGCCAGGGTCTTGTTGGTAATCCCCTGTTTTTGTGTGTGTTGAGCAGTTGAACAGTCTCGCTCCTGACCTTTTTGTATGGTCGCTTAACGAGCTATGACACCCTTGTGTTTCATTGGGGGATGGTGCATCGTCTGCCCAGCTTTTCTTTTCGTATTGAAGTAGTTTCGGTGGCAAGTTCCGTACTAGTCCCTCTAGGATTTTTCCAGTGTAATAATCATGTAAAAAAAAAAAATCTCTCCCTCCTGGCGTTCAGGGAAGTCCAGGGTTAGAAACCGCAAGCCTCCCTTAATTGAGGTTTTATCTCCATGATGCGTAAATAGCGCACAATATGCGTGCTAAAGGAATAACAGAAAAGTCGTCGATGATCTATTATTTTCCTCACTAGACCAGAACACAGAGGTGAGTCGTCTACAGAGTAAAGTCCAGCAGCTACGGGAAAAGCACTGTTCCACAAGGCACAGTACTTTCGCTCCATCTTGTTCTCTCATCCTCATATCCACATACACAAGGATGTCAGCCACAGCACACCGTGTCTCTTGGCAGATGACACCCGAATCTGCATTCATGGTCTTTCCATTGCAGACATTTGCAAGGCTCCCGGTGGACATCTACCAAATCTTTCATGGGCCATTCTGAAACCAAATATGAAGTTCAACGATGAGAAATTTTCAATTACTCAATATGTAAACATGAAAGAAATTTAAATCTTCATCAGATACAAAACAAATTCTGGCCACAACATAGAACGAAACACCAACGGTCAAAGACCGGGATTGAGGAATTTTATTTGTCCAAATAGTTCCACAGCTCAGATCACAGCAATGGCCGTCTGGTCCGTCTGAGCCAGCGGCCCTTAAACCCTCCAAACACGGCATTCTCTGGTTGGCGGTTTTGGTAACGATTTATTTTTTACTTTACTCGTCAGGGAAGGAATAGGTATTTTAACAGGTGTGTACACTGTGATTAGTTTAACACAGGCATCTGGAAGATAATGATTAAGTAGAACCTAAGAACCTTAACATAGGTAGATAAAAGGCCGATCATGTAGGGCAAACACGAGATAATTAGCTAGGGAGAACTGGCAGCCCTACTTGATTGAGGAGGTGCGGGTTAACAAAGACAGAATAGCGCCCGTCTTTACACATGACCACCGACTGGACAAGACGGCCGTGAACAGAAGATACCGGCCCCCATGTGTCATCACTTCTGAGACCTGGGAAAATCTGTAAGGCGCACCTCGATGTACCAAGAGTCTCCTTCACAGCCCATACAGTAACAGATCTTCACCTTTTCCCATAGGTTCTGCCAGTGTTCTTGGAGATTGTGGGTTGAGTTAATTGAAAGGCCCGGAGGGCTACATGATGAGCAGCCCAGTAAATACCATTCACAAGCCGTCTGAAGCTATGTCCTGATTCTGGCTTAGGTTATACTAGGGGATAACATACCCTCGGTGGATATAGAAATTTCTGAGGTGGCAGGCAGGACACTAAATTACGATTGAAATCTTGCAGAATTAATGCTCCCCCCGGTGGCACGGTTTCCAAGGGAAGTCCACAGGGGCTACAGCTAGCGTAGGAATTTAAGATCAGATATATCTGTAACACCAATTAATTATTCCTTTATACATGCATGCAGGCCAAGGTTTTCTTGCAATACCAATCATTTTGTGAAAATCGTCCTAAAGCCATTACTTGTGAGGCCGAGTTACCCACCCAGCAGCTCGGTGTCAACAGAGTTGCTAGGTAAGGCGACTCACTTGGAGGGCAGTCAACACAAATTTCACAAAAGTGGCCTGCGAAAACCGATGTGGAATAGCTGAGGTAAAGCTATCTGAGATAGGCCAGAGTTAGGGGAACCAGTGTAACAGTGGGATAAGGCTTTCATACTAGGCCACAGGTAGGAACCATTTTACAGAGTTAGGTTAAGCTATCATAGCTAGCCACAGTTAGGAACCATTTAAAAAAGTTTGGGTTAAGTTACACAACCTAGTCTAAGTTACACAATCTAGGCCAAGCGACTATACACAGAAGTTGTTATTTGCAGTAATTTGACAGGCAGCAGGTAGGCTAGAGAAGCTGTGAATTTAATTATTTACCAGTGATTACAAGTAATCCAAGGAAGAGACTTGTGGATTATTATCTTACAGTGATGTGCAAGGTAGGCCACAGTTAGGCTAGCTTTGTGCAACTATTACAAAGGTTATATACTAGACAGATTTACCTAGTTATATTTACAGGGAGTGATAAAGCAGGTTTAAGTTATATGCACACTACTGATAGGGTATAGGATTTACCTATCCATCCATCCACGCTAGACAAAGTAACGGGCACGTTTAGCCCCAAGCTGTTTACATACATTATGTTATTTACTGTTTCACAGGTGAATTGTTGAATTACTTGATTTAGACCCAAGTGCTTTAAGTTGTATACACTGCACCTTTTATTGTGGGTGATTTTCTTCTCTTTTGATTCATGGGTAATGTGGAGTTGTGAATTATACTGAGACTAGGTTAAGTCCTGTAATATTTGCTGGCTTGTCTGTAAGTGCTAGATTAAGCTTCACATCGATACCCATTTTTGAATGGGATTTAGAGCTAGCAGTTTACATTTGTTGAATTCATAGTAGTCAACTTAACAATGGGAATTGTAAGCTTGTTGAGAAGCCTTAAGACTCGTTCATTTCTTTGCTAACACCCGTGACGTGCTGTGGGTGGACTGGGTAAAGGTACAATTATGTTCACACTCCCTCATTAAAACTTCGACATGCAGATGGGGGTTTCAGGAGAGTCAGTCCTGTGGTTGAACAAAAGTAAGGCATCATAGCAGCATACAAAGGCAATCTGACAGAAACTAACAGTGCAAGGCGACTATGCCAACGCAGAATGTAGACTGCAATGATTGGCAAGACTGCTTGAATAGGTTGGGGGAAAAATGAAGCCTATGAACAGAGCATCTGCTCATATGACAACAGCTAGTGCGGATGAGAATCCCAGGATGGTCTTCACCAGGCTATGGACTAATTCGATTAGGCTATGTTAGATGCATCAAATGAATATACAAAGATAAGCTAAGTACATTAAAGGCTAGTAATCCCAAGGGGTGGGGTAACACTCAGGTACCCCAAACATCCCACACCGGTCATATGTTCCCAAGTTTGCCCCATTGAATTTGCCAACGGTCGACGGAACCATAACAGAGTAAAAGTTTCTGGGATCAGTTTTAGCCCAATAGATACAAAACGATGTGTCACAGAATGCCGCAATTGCAGTATTTGCGGTCAGCAGCTCAAGGGTAAAGCCGTAGACTGGTCCGCACTACCCATGTTCTGACACTAATTACCACATGCCAAGACCAATTAGAAGACATGTTTTAGGGCAACACTGAGGAGATTAAGGTAGTATACTTTATCGGTTGTTGAGCTAAGGCTTGCGACATGACCATCAAAGTCTAGAGAAGTCCGTATTGAATTAGGAGCCTACCATTATTTCAAGATTTGCATGATGGAGAATGATTCAAAATGGTCCTTAGCCAGTATTCAGAGGAAACTGGCTAGCCCGACAGTGCTGAGTTACCACTTAAAATATCGGACGAATAGGTTCCACGATAAAAAATTATTGAAGGGTTAGGGATCTCATCATCTCACCTGAGCTATAGTCCAGGAGAAATTACCTACCAAGGAGAAGTACCGGTCAACTGCGCCCAGACATTCGAGAGATAACCTAAAAACCACCTCCCACTAAAGTAGCATGTTATGCCCAGGGCAGTCCTCCACCCACAGGGCCAAGTAGAAGGCCACTAAAGCGGCCAGAATGAGACGGTGCTGTTTTTGTGAGGAAGAACACACTAGTTCAGGTGTTCAAGCTTCACCACCTATTACCTAAGGGTTTCAACGACTAGAAGTTGAGACCTTTGTTTCAAGTGTTGTGAAAAACATGTTGGCCAGGGAACTGTAACACCATGCTCAGGGATGCCGGGGCTGCTTGAGAAGGAAAGCACCACATGCAACATGTGTCCCTAATGATGCCGACACGCACAAGTTAAGGAGTCAAACCACAAAGAAAGGGCGAAGCAGAAACAATCAGAAGTAGCGAGGATGTGGGATACGGCACTGAGAATTTGTTCTGTGAGCAGTTCAAGCTCGGTGGCCTTCGCCCACCATAATGGCGGTGGTCGCGAACGGAAGAAGTCTAAACGACCCGTTTGTTCTCGTCATGGGCACAGAATCCTTCTTATATAAGCGCAGAGTAAGCACTAGGTTAAGCTGGAACAGTTGGTAAAGTGGACATGAAGGTGAAGGGTTTGGGTGGGATCCACGCAGGTCCTTACCAGTAGTCAATTTGAACGGTCAGGTTTGCCGGGCACGGGGTCGGAAATTCAGCCTTGAGGGGAAGAGTCTGCCCAATATCATTACACTAGGGACTGGCTCAGCAGTCAAACGTTTGAGGAGTTGGGTGTGATGGCTAGCGGAACCAACATTGCTACAGACAATGTTCTATGTAAGCATCGTGGTAGGAGGGATTACCTAAACGAGTTCGTGTCTACGAGAAGGGTTTATCAGGAAGTGTTCCAGTCAGGACTTCCACGGGGTACATCTAGGAGCAGAGTACCAGCTCACTTCTTCCCTGCGACCGCCGAAAGAGGGCTCTGGTATTACACACTGATGCTGTACTGGTGATGCAAATGGTGTCATGAAGGTCTGCATAGGCCGCAAGTTGGCATATCCGACTTGAGCCGTCCATAAACTAATGGACCTGGATGTAGTAGGGATTAAAGTGAACACCACCCCCCGAACACAAGAGACGTATCGAGATTACTGAAACCATTGCAGTTCAGGAAGGACAGTATTGGGTGCGACTCCCATGGAAAGCCGCCACCCAACCTGCCCCACTAATGTTCAAGAGGGCACGTGTCCATTGAATTCATTGGTGAACAGCCTACCAAGAAGGGTCTGGTGGGGAAAACAAAAAAAAAAAAAAAAATATGAGATATTATTAAGGAACAGCTGGCCCTTGTTTCATCGAGAAGTGCCCAATGCCAGCCCTGGAAAACACCCATATCTTCCACACATGGCAGTCACCAAGATCCGTTAACCACTCCCCATCAAGTATCTTCAACTGCAGCTCGCAGGCAGTCCCCGAACCATCTTGAATGACTGTTCTTCTCACGGCAGGGCCCGCCCTACGCAGAAATTAGCAGATGTTGTTGAGATTCAGTCGGAACAGACGCCTATGCGCAGACATACATAGCCTTCCCTACGTTTTGGGTTGCAGCACAGGACAGGGACTACACAAGGTCTGTGTTGGCTAACTGGAGGGCTCCCAACAAGGGTATGATACCTATAGTGCAGGGCAGGGTGTTGAGTGCCACTAGTGCACCATTAGTATTAAAAAGCTACCATAGACACCACCTTGTGAACTGTAATAGCCCACTTAAAGAATTACTGAAGACCCTATTTAATTAGACATCTTGCAGGGTACAACCTCAGTTGACCGGCTTGTTTGATGGCCATTTACCGTAGTACTAATCAGTAGATGCTCTCCAGGCTAACATGCCATTGGAGAGAATTGGGTTGACAACAATCCAACGTTGGCGGGGCATGTGGAACGTGACTAGACTGGCTACACAGTGCCTGAGGTAACATCGTGTTGGGACTGGAGTGGGAAATCAAGGAAGACAGACTTAGGCTAAAGAGAAGCCTGATGGGGAATGGAAGCTGAACCAGGAGGTCTTTGCAGACAAAGTGCAGACGGCCTTCGATCCTTTGGGTTTGTTTGAACACCCCTCACCAGTCGAGGGAGATGCTAGGGCAAACAAGACCTGGGAGCTGAACCTTGGTTGGGACACCCACTGCCAAAACAGTCCCGTCCATGATGGATCTGGTTAACAAAGACCAGATCGGAATTGCCATATCACATTCCCCAGGTCCATCGGGTGCACCGGGCGGGATTATGACTTGCAGTCTTCGGGATGGCATCCTCCAGGCCGAGTTGCAGTAGCATATTGGTGGCCGGGGACCGCAGTCAAACTGGCCACATTGTCATTGCGCGGGGACAACCCCTGAAGATTGCTCGATCCCAAAGCTAGAGCGCCACCGGCGATGTGTTTGCTGGGAGCAAGACTGGTAAGTAACGTAGAGAGTGTTAGTAATCTGAAGGTGACACACACCTATGTATGGGACAGACTCGAGGTGGCCTTACATTGGGTCCAGAATGACAGTCTAGCGTCCCCTATGGCAGAATCGGTTATGGAGATCGGGAAGTTTTTGAGGCTACAGGCACGTCAACAATTCTGGATGTGCCTACAGATCAAAACCCAGCCGACCGAGAGAAGCCAGGGGTGACACACAGCAAAGGGGGTTTATGATAAAAGCGAGATTTGGTTCAAAGCCCAGACTGGGTTACCGGCAAGGGATTCTTGGCCGAGCAGAAATTCGGGAGACAACCCGCAGCATAGTACCTTGCGGGGGAAACACGACACTGGAATTATGTGACCTCCAGGCGCTACTCCTTCGTGAGAAAAGTATATAGAGTCACGGAAATGTATTTGTGATTCAAGGGATTACTGCATGACAAGGTAAGCCAAGGCGAACAGTTGTCTTTATGGGTCCCAAGAATATTGGATTAGCAGTACCAAAGGGGAAGAGTTCCAGGAGCGCTGGAATACTGGCGACCTGGGCAGCGGGTTATGCGTGCAGTCGCGTGTCCAATGATGACGACTCAGGAACAGCAAATTTGGTTCACATCATTGGGATGTCCTAGATCATGCAGGGCTAATAAAGAAGCAGGGAAAAGACAAAACTTTGAGCTCACTATGGCCAAACAACCGTGCGGCTGGGAAAGGAGGGATGGGCGACAGAGCTATTGAGACAAGATCCCATCAGAGGACCTTACAATGGGGTTTGGAGATAACCCTCACCTGCCTACTCTGAATTACTGGGTACTGAAGGTCGAGCTGCCATCAAAAGGGGCTAAAGAGGGTGCACGGTCGCCCAGTGTACGATGGGAGGACCCTACCATACCCAGGTCCACCACCGCTTGCTCAGAGTGGGTACATAGTGACAGGCCCTTTGAGACTGTAGGAATAGACTATACTGGGGCTATCACATTGAAGAACCCAGGAGACGATAGGGTGGGACCTCAGAAAGTATATGTCTGCCTGTTTACTTGTGCCACTACTCGACCGGTGCATTTGGAGTTGGCAGAAGAGATGACAACAGAGACTTTCGTGAAGTTGTTCAGGAGGTTTACTGCCAGATTCTCGTGCCCGCGATTGATTATCTCGGACAATGGCACAAGCTTTAGGGCGGCCGATAAAGTTTTCAGGAATCTTAGGGACAACGGAGAAGTACGAGAACACCTGAAGAGAATAGAGTGCGAGTGGAGGTTCATAGCTCCCAGGGCGCCCTGGCAAGGGGGATTCTATGACGCATGGTGGGCACAGTCAAAAGGTGCATTCGGAAGGTCTTGCATGGCAGGAGGGTGAGCTTTTGATGAACTGAGGACAGTGTTAGTTGAGATAGAGGCAAGAGTGAATAACGGGGCCTCTGACCTACGTACAAAATGGGATTGACGAGCAAGAAGCTCTCACCCCCAATCACATGCTGTTTGGAAGAAGGATTGAGCCCTTCCCCGCAATTTTGAGTCAGTCTTCCAAGGAGCTGGATTATTATGGGCCAGACGGTCCCCCCATCAATGAAGAACTGCACAGGAGTCACAACAGACTGGTGAACATCCTGGACAAATGGAACCAGGTGTGGCGCAGGGATTACTTGACAACCTTGCGGGAATATTTCTATGGTGCCGACCCCGAGGCGAATAAGATGATGCTAAGTGAAGGGGACCTGGTGCTAGTAGAATCCGAGGCGCCCAGGGCATACTGGCCTCTTGGCCTGGTAGTGTCAACCCACCCAGACAAGGCTGGGCGGTTGAGAATGGTGAAAGTAAGAATGAACGGTTGTCGAGACTATAAGACCCATCAACAGGCTTTTACCTCTCGAGGTCCACACGGTGGGACCGGGACATGAGAAATTAGACCAGAGGTTGAGCGAGCTGAGCGGCCGGATGACCCATCGAATGGCACTCAAGTCCAGGGCCCACTGGGGGGGGCTTGCGGGAGGCAGACTTGATCTACACTTAGCGCCTACCTTCGCCGGCGGGAGGATGTGGAAATTTATTTGGTCCAAATAGTTCCACAGCTCAGATCCAGCATGGCCGTCTGGTCGTCTGAACCGAGCAGCCCTTAAACCCTCCCAAACACGGCATTCTCTGGTTGGCGGTTGGTAAGCTTATTTAATTTATAGATTTACTCTTCAGGGAAGGAGTAGGTAGTTTTACTGGTAGTACACTAATATTAGGTTTACTAAGGCATCTGTAGATAATGATAAAGTAGACCTAAGACCTTAACATAGATAGTTATAGGCCGATAATGTAGGCAAACACTAGGATAAGTTAGCTAGGGAGAACTGGCAGCCCTAGCTTGATTGAGGAGGTGCGGGTCACAAAGACAGAATAGCGCCCTTCTTACAACAGACACCGACTGGACAAGACGTGCCGTGAACAGCAGACGGCGCCCCCACGTGTCTTCACTTCTGAGACCTGGGGAAATCTGGTAGAGGCACCTCGATGTACCGTAGATGATCTCCTCCATCAGCCCATACAGTAAGACGAGATCTTCACCTTTTCCCATAGGTTCTGGCCAGTGTCTTGGGAGATTGTGGGTTGAGTTAATTGAGGGCCCGGTGTGCTACAGAGAGAGCATGCCCAGTAAGTACCAGTGTCTCAGAGCCGTCTGAAGCTAGTGTCTGAGTCTGCATAGTTATAGTAGGGATACATACCCTCTTGGATATAGGAATTTCTGAGGTGCAGGGAGGACACTAATTACGATTGAATATTGCAGGAATTAATGCTCCCGGTTGCACGTGGTTTCCAAGGGGAAGTCCAAAGGGGCTAAAGCTAGGCTTAGGAAGTTGAAGATCAGGATATATGCTGTAACACCAAGTAAGTTAGTCCTTTATAGTGCATGCAGGTGAGGTTTCTTGCCAATACCAATCATTTGTGAAAATCTGTCCTATAAGCCCCTTGTGAGACTGAGGTACCCACCTCAGAGCTCGGTGTCAACAGAGTTTGCCAGGGTAGGCGACTCACTTGGAGGCAGTCCACACAAATTTTCACAGGAGTGATCATGTTGGAGGATCTCACCTTCAAGGACCATAACATTGTATCAATCGCATCTGCTAGAAAAATGACAGGATGGATAATGAGAACCTTCAAAACTAGGGAGGCCAAGCCCATGATGACACTCTTCAGGTCATTGTTCTATCTAAGGCAAAAGACACGCAAAATGACACTCTTCAGGGCACTTGTTCTATCTAAAGGCAAAAGCCTTCGACAAGTGTGACCTGGAGTTTACCTGGAGTTTACTGGAGTTTACCTGGAGAGAGTTTCGGGGGTCAACGCCCCCGCGGCCCGGTCTGTGACCAGGCCTCCTGGTGGATCAGTGCCTGATCAACCAGGCTGTTGCTGCTGGCTGCACACAAACCAACGTACGAGCCACAGCCGGCTAATCAGGAACTGACATTAGGTGCTTGTCCAGTGCCAGCTTGAAGACTGCCAGGAGTCTGTTGGTAATCCCCCTTTTGTGTGCTGGGAGGCAGTTGAACAGTCTCGGGCCCTGACACTTATTGTATGGTCTCTTAACGTGCTAGTGACACCCCTGCTTTTCATTGGGGGGATGGTGCATCGTCTGCCAAGTCTTTTGCTTTCGTAGTGAGTGATTTTCGTGTGCAAGTTCAGTACTAGTCCCTCTAGGATTTTCCAGGTGTATATAATCATGTATCTCTCCCTCCTGCATTCCAGGGAATACAGGTTTAGAAACCTCAAGCGCTCCCAGTAATTGAGGTGTTTTATCTCCATGGCGTAATAGCGCACAAAATGCGTGCTAAAGGAATAACAGGAAAGTCGGTCGATGAATCTACAATTTCCTCACTAACAGAACACAGAGAGTAGTCATCAACAGAGTAAAGTCCGAGGCAGCTACGGTGAAAAGCTCTGTTCCACAAGGCACAGTACTCGCTCCCATCTTGTTCCTCATCCTCATATCCGACATAGACAAGGATGTCAGCCACAGCACCGTGTCTTCCTTTGCAGATGACACCTGAATCTGCATGACAATGTCTTCCATTGCAGACATTACAAGGCTCCAGGCGGACATCAACCAAATCTTTCAGTGGGCTGCAGAAAACAATATGAAGTTCAACGATGAGAAATTTCAATTACTCAGATATGGTAAACATGAGGAAATTAAATCTTCATCAGAGTAGCTCTGTTCACAAGGCACAGTACTCGCTCCCATCTTGTTCCTCATCCTCATATCCGACATAGACAAGGATGTCAGCCACAGCACCGTGTCTTCCTTTGCAGATGACACCTGAATCTGCATGACAATGTCTTCCATTGCAGACATTACAAGGCTCCAGGCGGACATCAACCAAATCTTTCAGTGGGCTGCAGAAAAACATATGAAGTTCAACGATGAGAAATTTCAATTACTGAGATATGGTAAACATGAGGAAATTAAATCTTCATCAGAGTACAAAACAATTCTGGCCACAAAATAGAACGAAACACCAACATCAAAGACCTGGGAGTGATCATGTCGGAGGATCTCACCTTCAAGGACCATAACATTGTATCAATCGCATCTGCTAGAAAAATGACAGGATGGATAATGAGAACCTTCAAAACTAGGGAGGCCAAGCCCATGATGACACTCTTCAGGTCACTTGTTCTATCTAGGCTGGAATATTGCTGCACACTAACAGCACCTTTCAAGGCAGGTGAAAATTGCCGACTAGAAAATGTACAGAGAACTTTCATGGCGCGCATAAAACACCTCAGTTACTGGGAGCGCTTGAGGTTCCTAAACCTGTATTCCCTGGAACGCAGGAGGGGAGAGATACATGATTATATACACCTGGAAAATCCTAGAGGGACTAGTACCGAACTTGCACACGAAAATCACTCACTACGAAAGCAAAAGATTGGCAGACGATGCACCATCCCCCCAATGAAAAGCAGGGGTGTCACTAGCACGTTAAGAGACCATACAATAAGGTCAGGGGCCCGAGACTGTTCAACTGCCTCCCAGCACACATAAGGGGGATTACCAACAGACCCCTGGCAGTCTTCAAGCTGGCACTGGACAAGCACCTAAAGTCAGTTCCTGATCAGCCGGGCTGTGGCTCGTACGTTGGTTTGCGTGCAGCCAGCAGCAACAGCCTGGTTGATCAGGCTCTGATCCACCAGGAGGCCTGGTCACAGACCGGGCCGCGGGGGCGTTGACCCCCGGAAACTCTCTCAGGTAAACTCCAGGTAAACACAGTTCATTGAACATCGGCAAAAAATCGAACATTTCCGCTATTTTGAGCTCAATTTCAAGGTACTTTTCGTCATGAAAGCAATCAAATCATGTCTATTTCTGTAATATATCTTCCATTCTATCAAATGAGTCCAAAAAAATGAGGCGGCTAATGGCTGAGAAGTTAGCTCCTTATTTATCTTCCGTCTTTTTTATTTTTGTTGTACGTTAAGAAGCATCTTTCCATCATACATTGCCCAAAATTCAATGAGAGAGCTCAACAAACAAACGAGAAAAAAAAATATTTACCAAAAATCATATATGGCAAGCCCAAGCCAGGTACTGGAAATAAGTCACTTTGTCTGACTTTCCTGGGTTATCCTAGGTTCTCTATACATATGCTGCTATGTATGATAATCTATGTAACTGTATTTGTGTATACCTGAATAAAAACTTGTTTACTTCTAGTCTGTCAACTGAGTACAAGAAACCGCCCATTCACTTATTTCAACTACCCAATAAAGTGGTCAGAAATTGGCAATTTGGCCGATTTCACACAAATTTCAACAGATGCCAATTTCAAAATAGGGTCCAGAATAATTATTATTATTATAATCAAAAAGAAGCGCAAAGCCACAAGGGCTATACAGCGGTCCAGAATAAACAATGCAGACATTCCTGGCACTAAAATAACATTTTTCTCTGTTTATTAGCTGTCCTAGGGCCCAGCATGTCTGTATACGTTCTGCAGTGCTGCTGGCATACCAGTGTTTCCTGTAGTGGCTTGAGAACAATTTGACGAGCATTGCAGTGCTGACATTTTGAGTGGGACATGCCAGAGGTTCACTTATAAACATAGTAAGCTTGTGGTGAGTGGCTTGTACACAGTGAACATTCATCTGTCATACGTGTGCTAGAAGTGTTAAGTGCTGCTTTCCCCAACAGTTAATTGTCATTTGTGAGCCTGTATTAAGACTTTAAAAGGCTCAGAGTGTACTTCAGTGTAGTGACTCCTTGCATTTGATAAATCAGTGTAATACATGCTCTGCTCAGTGTAACTGAATTATTAAATATGGTTACATAGTTAAATTGCTTGTCCTAGTGTCATTGTTGTGTTTTCTAATACATTTTCTCGTTCAGACTGAAACTTTACTGCTAAATTCCCAGTAATATTTCAAATTGCAGTGTTGATCTGTGGTGTGAGTGTGTAACTTATGCTTTGTATTTTTGCTGTGAACAAGCTTGCTCCTGCATAATGTTCAGCTTCATGAATACTTTCTTACTTGAGTAATTCGGTTACCTTTCAACTGTGTTAAGCAAGAGTCAGCCTGTTAACATCTATGTTCCTTGCCATCTCATCTAGTGGGTCTGGCGCCTAGTTGAAATTGTAATAGTAACAATTTGCAATCATTATACTTCTAGTTATACATTGTGTAAATTGTTTTAGACTATTTGAACATAAGAACATAAGAAAGGAGGAACACTGCAGGAGGCCTGCTGGCCCATACTAGGCAGGTCCTTTACAATTCATCCCACTAACAAAACATTTGCCAAACCCAATTTTCAATGCCACCCAAGAAATAAGCTCTGATGTGAAAGTCCCACTCAAATCCAACCCCTCCCACTCATGTATTTATCCACTAGATTTGAAACTACCCAAAGTCCCAGCTTCAATAACCCAACTAGGTAGACTGTTCCACTCATCAACTACCCTATTTCCAAACCAATACTTTCCTATGTCCTTTCTAAATCTAAACTTATCTAATTTAAATCCATTACTGCGGGTTCTCTCTTGGAGAGACATCCTCAAGACCTTATTAATATCCCCTTTATTAATACCTATCTTCCACTTATACACTTCGATCAGGTCTCCCCTCATTTTTCGTCTAACAAGTGAATGTAACTTAAGAGTCTTCAATCTTTCTTCATAAGGAAGATTTCTAATGCTATGTATTGATTTAGTCATCCTACGCTGATGTTTTTCTAACGAATTTATGTCCATTTTGTAATACGGAGACCAGAACTGAGCTGCATAATCTAGGTGAGGCCTTACTAATGATGTATAAAGCTGCAGTATGACCTCTGGACTTCTGTTGTTTTACCTCTTGATATAAATCCCAGTAATCTATTTCCCTTTTACGTAGCTTAGGCTTGCTGTTTTGGTTTAAGGTTGCTGCTCCCCAAACCCCCAAGTCCTTTTGAAATCGTATGGCTAAGTTCTACATCTTTAATTATAAGTACTAGGGTTTGGGCACCCCCAAGTTTAGAACCTTGATTTTCTAATTGAATGCATCTGCATTTCTGCCCAAAAAATAGAGTTTGTTTAAATCCTCCTGAATTTCCCATAACATTACGTTTGAATAAATTACCCTACCTATTTTTGTGTCATGGCGAATTTGCTATATCACTAGTAATTCCTATCAAGATCATTGATAATTTATAAAAAACAACGGGCCAAGACTGATCCCTGGGAACGCCACTTGTTACAGATCCCCACCGGTTTAACCCCATTTATGGCACTCTCGCTTCCTGTCGTGACCCATGACTCGATCCACGGAGCATTTTCCCCCCCAGTCCCCATGAGCTGCCACTTTCTTTAACAGTCTTTTGTGGGGAACTCTACAAAACCCTTACTAAAATCTAGTAAATAATATCAATTCTTTATTGGGTCAACAGCCTCAAAGCTTTACACTACAATCACTGGATTGTAGTTTTTTAACTTTGATCCCCAAATTTTAAAAGACTGAGAACGCATGCCACAAAATAAACACTTAAAACCCGCTGGTAACTCCAAAAGCGGGCCTGTGTGTGACCTGAGAAGTTGATGTTTTTATTACGCCCAGCGGTGTACCACTCTCCCCTTTTTTACATCAACAAAAGTGTATTCTAAGTGATAAAGTGTCACTTGGGTTTTGGTAAACTTGTCATACATAGTAACGGTGTGTAAGTGAGATTGTTTAGGTACTTTTTCATCTATCTACAGCTGCACACTTATGCTTGTTACTGTATAACATAGTAACGTGTGATTTACCCAGGTGGCCCAAGGAAGTCGACCAGAGTGTTTTATTCATGTATTGAAAAATTACTAGTTTTTTTTTTTTTTTTTTTTTTTTTTTTTTTTTTTTTTTTTAAATACTTTTTACAATCTATGGTTGGGGTAAGAGGTTGTCTTCAGCATTCATTGGATTTTTGTATATTTTATTTCAGTGGGTACTTAGGGGGCAGTAGCGAACAAAACTCAGTGGAAGTTTCTTTGAATTTGAACCTCATTTTTAAATGTGATGTATGTCAAAATTCAAAATTTTATGTCAATTTTACCTATTTTGTCTCTCTCTCTCTCTCTTTTATCTTTGTAATTTGTGAAAAGGTGTAAGACCTCGCCTGTACCATCCTTATATCATTATATGTCCCATATTTTTACCACACTAAAAGGGGGTCTCTGAGTGTTTTTTTGGTGGGGGGGTGTGTGAATTGAGTGGTGGTGGTTGGGTTTGAGTAGGTTGGAGGTGTTCATTAAATTTGGGCCCTTGTGTTTTGTGACTTTTTTGGATTTTGCTTTGTAGTGAATATTTGCTCTTAAAAAGCTATAAGGGAAGATAAGCGAGGAACTTGTTTTTGTGATTTTACACCAGATATCATCACTGGCAACATGGCAACTGAAGAGGAACTATTTCTGCAGGTGATGGAAATTGAAGTAGCTTCCAGCCCTTTAAAGAAAACAAAAGAAAAAAAGTGGAAAGGGTTAGAGCGTCGACGTAGTCGACTCATTGACTCGTACCATTGTGTTAAACGTCCTTGGTGCACAGAGGCTGCAAGAAGTTTTCTTAAAAGGAAAGAATGTGTTAAGCTGAACTTCCCTGACAACCCGCTGCTGCTAATGTGATGGCTAAGGGAAGCTGTAAAAAAGCATCCTAATAAGGACCCAATTTGGAAAAACACCCCAAAAACTTTGTTTTTGTGGAACAGAATAAAGAGCTGTTTAATGTCTATTAGTACCCTTATGGGGTTTTTAAGCTGCCCCGCCCTCATCAGACACTCACCACTTTAAAAATGGGCGTATCATAATTTTGGAACCCTCTTGCTGGCCCCATCCCATCTGATTTAAAGTGAGCTATCATCAAGCCAAAAAGATTTAAAGGAAAACCCAAAAATTATTGCCATTGGTGGTCCGTGCCCCTCCCCGGAATTTGGGTGCATGGTTTAGTTTCAAAACACAAAGTGTACTACCCCCTAAACGAGGTGTTACAAAGCCAGCACTATGGCCTGTTGCAGTAGACTGTGGAATACTACATTTTTGGGTGTGGAAGTGTGCTGGGAAACATTACTAGAGAATGCACAGTGGCCTGACAGCCAAAAATTTTAAAGTGTATTAACTGTAAAGAATTTGGGGGTTACAGTCTCCCAAAGGATGCAGTCAGACCCAAACAACCCTTTCGATGTAAACCTGATAACAGTCCTTTAATGGAATGAGGATGGGGCCATCCAGTTCCCACAGCAATCTGGATGAACCTCTGCAAAGTGTGCAAAAAAACCCCACCTCACTGCAAAGGTTTCTGGTGATCCCAAAATTTGCCATCACAAAAACCCGTGTGGAGGAGCTAGCCACCCCTGCAGCACATTGGAACTACGGTCTGCCCTGATCCCTATGGCTACACTGAATATGGGGGAGTTTGTCATTTCCCCCAATCACACAACTACAACAGCAGACGGACACCACACAGGTAACCCCCCTGGAAATTGGGTGAGTCACAGAAGGGACCTACTGAAATGATGATAAAACAGAGAACCAAAATTTAAAACCATGGTACCTTTTAAAGGGTGATGGTTTTAAAAGAAAACAAAAAACCCCAGAATTTGCCATCCCCCGGAGGGCATTGGATTTGCTGACCTTCCTCATATTATCAACTTTCCAGAAAAAATTGAGATTTTAACAGACCCTGCAAGCTTAATAAATATATGTAATCGGGATGATGTTTTGAGCATGGTGTGATGTAAAAAGTGCAGCAATCTCCGTTCGTTCCGAAATTTTGTGAGAAAAGCCCATAATCTTGCTTCAAGCTTGCCTTTCACTGGCTGAAAAAATCCCCAAAAAAATGCTTAAAAATAAAGGTCTAAAGAAAAGACGTACAAACTATGCTATTTGCTCTTAAGTATCTGCCCCCACTGTGTCAAAAATAAAGTTTTACCATTTTGAGAAAGAGTTGTAATAACTCATTTACAATGGTACATTACAAATCTTTTCATGGAACATTGCTTCCATCAGGAAGCGGTTGCCTGACTTAATCATATAGGCAACCAAAAATATTGAATTCTTTTGCAGGAATTAGAGAAAGTGGAGCCCTCCCCCAAATTTGCCTGGTTTTTGCAGCTTAAAAACCTAAGGTAAACCCAACTTTTTGGTGATGTTGCAGAAAGTTTGCCCTTCACTCCTTTCCTTGCAGGTCGAGTTAACATGCAGTTCATGGTGTCAAAGTATATGCAGGCGTTTTTTCCCAAAAAACTTTTTTAAATCTCTATCCCCCAGCAAAACCAGCTTCGCCCTGATGCTTTACCAGATGCATCAAAGTGAACCTACCTCTTTCTTGGAGATTTTAATGCCAAACATAAATTTTGGGGTGGTCATAACAAACCCCAAATGGAACAAAAACTAGTAGATTGCTAATGGCATGATAATGTTCGAATTGTGGGCACTATGAGCCTACTCACATATATGGTGGCATACTAGTTGTGTCTTGGATTTAAAAATATTCGATGCATGACTTGTCATAGTTGATTTTATCTTTTATCGATCACTTCCCCAAGACTAAAATGTCAATCTTTATCACATTCCAGCAATCAAAGGAGCTAAATCAGAAGGAGGAAAACTTATTCTCAAACCAGAAAAAGAGACAACTTTTTAACACTTGGATCAATGTATAGAATTACGAGCCTTGGGACACAAAAAATTTAAAAGTGATTTAATTACCCCCTATTGAGAGTTTTTCAAGATAGTGGGAGGAAAAGGAAACAAAAACCTCCCCTTAAATAACAAAAAAAACCCAAAGTAAATCTATAATGATCACAGCTGCGCAATTAAACATGCAGCTAGGAGGATTGGTAAAGAACCGTGAAGTAGAACCCCCGACCCGCTCAGAACGTTCCAAGCTGCATAACAAAGCAAGGGAAAAGAAAAAGGGAAAAACTTAGGCAACAGGAATGGGAACAGTTTGTTGTGGTTTAAAAGGTCCCAAAACCCCTTTTAGTTTGGCTTTGGGAAAAGGGTTTTAAAAAAAAAACCGGAAAAAGTGGGAATGTTGCTCATCCCCTTTTCCCCTTGAAAAAGCAAATGACCCAAAAAGTGGTCCAAAAATCCCGGCATGAAAACCTTCCCCTCATTTAGAAAAAAATTTGGAGTACTTTGAAGAAGTGTTGAAAAAATGATTAATTTTTTGGCCAAAAAAATTTTTATGAGAGGTTGCTCTTTACCGAGTTGAATTAGTAAGATTAAAAAAAGGTCGATCAACTGCTCTGGAGAGGATGGTATCCCGGAGTTTACCTGGAGAAGTTCCCGGGGGTCAAGCCCCCGCGGCCCGGTTGAACCAGGGCCCCCTGGTGGATCAGGGCCCGATCAACCAGGCTGTTGCTGCTGGCTGCACCAAACCAACTCGGCCCCAAACTGGTGATCCCGGAATGATTTAGGTGTTTTCAGTGCCCCGTTGAAGACGCCCGGGGTTGTTGGTAATCCCCTTATGGTGTGGGGGGCAGTTTAAAAGTTCGGGCCCCTACATTATTGTTGGTCTCTTAAGGCTGTGACACCCCTGCTTTTTTTTGGGGGGGGTGGGCATCGGCCCGTCTTTTTCTTTTGTAGTGGGTGATTTTCGTGTGCAAGTTTGGTCTAGTCCCTCTATGATATTTCAGAACCCAAGGCAGTGCCTGTAACCTTTGTTTGGGATGATAATTCAGTTACATTGAGGGCTTCTTCCTAATTCCCGGACCAAATGTCTCATTGTGCTATCCCCAAGCCCCAAAAAAGCCCCGATACATTTAGGCCGATCTCCTTAACTAGTTGTCTTTGTAAAACTTTTTAAAGAAAGATGCTTAAAGGGCTGTACTACAGAAACAGAGATCAACTTTCCCCTACCTCTATGGGTTCATGAAAGGTAAAAGTGTGCAGAACTGTATTTCCCCCCTTTCTCCTGCACAACCCTATAGTTTTACCACTTTTCTTGATCTAAAAAACTGCATTTGATTTGCGAACAGAAACCCTTATACTACTGAATGCCAAAAAGAAAATTGGTGGTAGTTACCTTTTCGGATAATAGGATACTGCAAATAGGTTCCTCTGTCTTTACGGCTTTAGAATGATTTTAAAAAAATGTCTTTTGGTTTAACCGCAGGGAGGAGTTTTTAGTCCCCTTTCTATTTAATATTTGATTTAAAGCTTCTAAATGTCACCTGCCTCACCTAAACATATAGCTATAACTATGCTGATGATATCATGATCCATACAAAAGGGGATAAGAAGAGAATCCCTTTTTAATGAAAGTTCAAAAAAATTTGAATCGCCCAGGCTCATAATATCTTCCTTTAAAACTAAGATATTAACAAGCAAAAGACATCCCCACCCCTTATTTGCAGGGGGAAAAACTTGCTACGTTTTTAAAATTACAGATTCTTGGTGTAGATGTACCTTTTAAAAAATCCACTATACCACAACTAAAAAAAAAATGTTTAAAGCTAGGCTAATGCTTCAAAAACTGTTGCTGGTACAATCCCAAAAATATGGTGCAAATGTGGAAACGTGGAATGATGTACTAACTATGTTTGGCCTTTAAATTTATTATGTGCTCCCATGTTTATTTAGTAGAGAAATTCTCTCCGACCCTTGGAGTTAATGCAAAATGAAGCTCTCAGGATTATTTTGGCTGTCCCCGATCTACAAAAGTTTTAAACATGAGGAAGGAGTTGGTATTTTTAGTATCATGTAGGATTGTTGAAATTAACACTGTATCGGAAATTTGAAGTTTAGAAAAAGAACCCGACATGTCACGTGAAACTTCCCGTGTCTAGAGGTAAATACACAAAATATAAAGGATTGTGAAAACGTGAATTGCATTAAGTTTTATAACCTGCTGAACTGTTCACTGTAGGCAACAAGAGCATTTACCCCCCTGGAAGATGTGTTCATTTAAAATCACTACCTACAAATCCCCCCCAAGAAGTCATTGTAGTAATCCCTTTTTAAATCTCTTGTTGAGCAACTGCCCAAAAAAAGAAATTTTTCACTAGCTGGTAGTAAAAAAGTTATCACAAGTTATATAACTGTGGATCTAAACAGGAGTCTTTGGGAGGGCGATTTCTTTTTTTTCCACCTTCCCAGTTAAGAAAAGATAATAAATTTGTTGATTAGGCATAAGAATTAACACTGGGCGTTACACTGCAAACTGAATTGTTGCAATCCCAATGGCGCTAAAGCTTGACTCTATTCTTCTTTTATTCTATGTCATCATTTAAGGCTCTTGGCTCATATAATGACTCCAAAAAACATGTCATTGTGAAGCCCGGATAGAACTCAAAAAAATTGGGCAAAGGGAATTAATGTACAATTGTGGATCCCATCACACATTGGATTATCCTTCTGATAAAGTTTATATGTTAGCCCAAAAGGCATCGGAAGGAGAATGTAGAAAAATAATTTTGGGTTTTAAAAATGTGTCTGATTAGGAATATTTAGGGAGAAGTAAATAATGAAAATATTGTTATAGGAATGCAGTTTGAAGCCCGAGTAGTAACATGAAAATGAACGTAGATTAAAATGTTTATGGAGAAATTGCAATGTGAAAAAGACTGACTGATGTAGTGGCCCGGTTAGGCTTGGTTTCAAATATTCTGGGAGTTGGGAGACACACAGATGATGTCAAATAAATGTAAATTATGTGATCAGGGTATGGTCACTCTCTTGAACACTATGTGTTAATTGTCCACTTATTGAGGAATACAGAGACAGGCAGATAAAAACCTAGTGACTGTCAAAAATATTTATTAAAGAAAATAAGATACCCGTTACTAAACAAAATTTTTAAATTTGCTTTTTAAAGATAAGGAACATAGATATGTGATATAAATCCAAAGTATTCCTGTTAAACCCTTTGGGGCCCAGTTCTAGGCTTTTGTGTATCCATTGCCTCGCGTACCGTCCCCCAGGATGGATATGGGGTGCCAATAAACTAGCCATTCGGGGGCAAAATCTAAAATCTAATCTGGCTGAGAAATGAACTCCGCTATTTTGGTCTGATTTCTTTAATTTTTGGTACTTGAAGAAGTATCTTTCCATCATACTTGCCCCCAAATTTGAAAAGAAACCCAAAAACAACTGGGGGAAAAAATTTAAAAATAAAAAAATAATTAATATAATAATAATAATAATAATATAATAATAAAAATAATAATAATAATAAAATTTTATTTATTACAAGTACATGTAAGGTATACAGGCCTAGTGACATCAGTGAATATTCTGTATAAAAAGGGAATTGTTATGCTGAGTATTTAAGAAAATTGGTCAGGCCCCAGGATAACACCCACACGTCGGAAACCCCCAGGCCCCCATTTATGAGGGTAAACTAGAAACAGTGAAAAGAAACACGCCATGTTTTCCCCGGCTGGGAACAATATTTACAAAAATATATTGGTTAACCAAGCCAGGTACTAAAAAAAAAACCCGTTGAGTTTTTTTGGGTTATCCTGGTTTTAACACACACAGGGTTTTTGTGTGTGTAATCTTAGAGAGAAAAAAACTTTTTTTTTTCGGTTTATGGTCAGAAAGTGTATATCACAGTTGCTCTGTGCTACACCCCGTTTTCCTAATATACCCCCAAGACAGGGATAGGAGATGGTTTTGTATACCAATCCTTTTCAACCCCGTCGAAATGCTCGGTTTATGCCAAAAATATTCATTTGGAGTATTTAAAATGTTTGTGTTATTTTTTATTGTTTCTATATTTCATGTAAAAAAATTTTTTTTTTAAAACTTCTTGGGGGGGAAAAACCAAAAAATTTTTTTTTCCCAAACGTCGCACATCCGGAATGGTTAAGATGATAAACGGGGGACCATTATATATTTATTTATTTATTTTTTTATTTATAATTTGAGCACATTCAGAGGTACAAAAAAAATACAGATAAGAGTAGCATGCCAAAGCCACTTTTTACTATGCATAGCATTACGGGCTGCTTAAAATTAAATTAAGATTACTAAGCAATGATGAAATTCAGTGAAAAACATTATGTAACTGAGTCAAAGACCTAGGAGTGATTATTCGGAGGATCCTCACCTTCAAGGACATAACCATTGTATCAATCGCAATCTGCCTAGAAAAATGACAGGAAGGATAATGAGAACCTTCAAAACTAGGGAGGCCAAACCCATGATGGACACTCGTCAGGTCACTTGTTCAATCTAGGCTGGAATATTGCTGCACTCTAACAGCACCTTACAGGCAGGGAAATTGCCGACTAGAAAAATGTACAGAGGAACTTTCACGGCGCGCATAACGGAGATAAAACACCTCAATTACTGGGAGCGCTTGAGGTTTCTAAACCTGTATTCCCTGGAACGCAGGAGGGAGAGATACATGATTATATACAACTGGAAAATCTAGAGGGATAGTACGAATGAAACTTGCACACGGAAAATCACTCCACTACGAAACCAAAAGACTTGGCAGACGATGCACCAACCCCCCAATGAAAAGCAGGGGTGTCACTAAGCACTTAAGAGACCATACAATAAGTGTCAGGGGCCCAAGGACTGTTGCAATGCCTCCCAGCACACATAAGGGGGATTACCAAACAGACCCTGGCAATCTTTCAAGCTGGCACTGGACAAGCACCTAAAGTCAGTTCCTGATCAGCCGGGCTGTGGCTCGTACGTTGGTTTGCGTGCAGCCGCAGCAACAGCCTGGATGATCGGTGCTGATCACCAGGAGGCCTGGTCACCGACCGGGCCGCCGCGGGGGCGTGTCCCCGAACTCTCTTCCAGGAAAACTCCAGATTACTATAAAGCACAAGTGAGTATTACAAAGTCATGTCATATGGTTGCTTGCATTGTTGTAAATTCAGTAGAATGGAGTATTCTGTTAGGTAGTGTATTTAAAAAATAATAAAGTTAGATTTGTGTTTTACGTTTAACATTTTGTTGATATTAATTGTGAGAAACATTTAAGATATACCAATTTATAAGGTTCAGTTATCAGTTATATATTTGGTTTGGTTGTTGAGTAAGTGATCTTTGAGCAGAGGACTTGAATTTATAAAACAGGTAGTGTTTCTTTTATATTTACAGGTAATGAATTCAGATTTTAGGGCCTTTTATGTGCATGAGTTTTTGCAAGCGTGAGATGGACGATGGCAGGGAATATCAAAGGGTGATCTGTGCCTTGGTTTATGGTCATGTGTTCTGTTGAGGTTGGGCAAGGCGATGTTTTAGGGGAGGGGTTAATATCTGAATTGAGTGTTCTATGTATGTAATAGGTTGCAGTAATAAAGTATGGATGTTTTGTAAGGTGCGGTAGGTTGAGGTGTATTGAATATTGGTGGAATGTGCTGCCTTGTAGTGAGAATTTGTTATATTCTAACTGCAGCCTTTAGTTGGGTAATTAGTGGTTTCTGAGGATGGTTACTTGTTGTTGAGCCCCATGCACAAATTCCATAGGTGGATAGGGGTAAATAAGAGAGTGGATATAGGGCCAGGAGGGGCTGACTGTGGAGCATAGTACCGTGATCTTCGATAGTATGCCTACAGTCTTGGAAAATTTTCTTAGAATTTGTTGTATATGTTATGGAAATTTGATGTCTATTATCAGGAGGATTCCTAAGAATTCCATCGGTTAGCTTTGTGATAGTGATCCGTTTATCAATTATGTTTAAGAGGGAATCAGTAGCTTGTTACCAAATGAATGAAGTAGGTTTTGTCAACGTTTAGTGGAAGTTTGTTTAGTAACATCCAGGTAGATATTTCTGTAATTCGGTATTTACAGTTTGGCTAGCGTGACTGGGCTCGGGGGGGTGGGAGAAGGACGTATGTTGTGTCATCAGCAAATAGTGTGGGTTTGAGTAATTGAGAAGCATTTGGTACGGTCATATATGTATAGGAGAAAGAGAAGAGGGCCAGGACAATTCCCTGTGGGACACAACTGTAATTGGTTGTGCAGAAGAGTATTGCCCCATTTGCGTACACATATTGGCTTCTGTTGATGAGGTATTGACTTGAGGTAGTGAGGGAGTTGCCCTCTTATACCATAGTGTGGACATTTTACGTGGAGCAAGTCATGGTCAACTGTATCAAAAGCTTTACGTAAATTCAATGAAGATCCCCAGGGGACTTCTTTTTTCTCTATTGCAGTGTATATATGTTCTGCATGTGTATAATGCATCATTAGTATTTTTATTAGGCCTGAAACCAAATTGGCAGGGGTTGAGTATGTTTTTTGGGAGATAAGGGTAGGAGTAGATTCGTGTATGAATTAATTTTTCGAAGAATTTTTGAGAGAAGGTGTAAGTTGGATTATTGGATATAGTTATTCAACTCAGTTTGGTCTCTCTTTGTGGATCGGGGTGACCCTTGCTATTTTGAGTAGTAAGGGAAGGTGGAGGATTTCAATGGATTGTTAAGAGTGTTGCAATGATTGGTGATAGCACTTGTGACACTTTTGTGTATTATTAAAAGGGTGGTAAGGTATTTAAATCTCCTGCCTTGTTTTTTTTAGTGCGTTGATAATAAGGAGACTTCGTATGGGTGAGTAGCGGAGCTTGGAACAGTGTGTTCGGGTAGTTGCCGTGAGGTATAGTCATTTGGTGGGGTATCTGGAGCTTGGGGATTTAATTGGCAAGTTTTGTCCTATAGTGGAGAAGAAATCCATTGAAGTCTGTTTGCTGTTTTTCTGTTGGTGGAGTTGCGGGTTCATCTGATTTTGTAATTTTATTTCGCTATTTTCTGATATCTTTTTTGTTCCCAGAATTTCAGATAGGGTTTCCAGGTCTTTTTTCTATCACCTCGTAAGGTGGATAATCTGTTCTCATTAATACAATTTTTTTGCCCTTCTTATCAGGCTGGTTAGGATTGACGAGTAACGTTTTGTTTGGTCTTGGTTATGTGACCCATTCGTACTGTTTTTTCATATGGTGTTTTGGTATTATGGATTTTGAGGAATGCTGGGTGTTAGCAGGGCTGTATCAGTCTCTTAGCTTGTCATCTGCTTAGTTTTTTTTAGGGGCCAGTGCTTGTTATAGAGGTATGAGTCTTTTTTAGAAAAATTATTAATACATTCGTCATATCTGTTATTGATTTCTAGCTCCAGTGTGACAGTCATTGTTTGCTACTGCTGTTGTGAAGTTATTAAAGGTGCTCATTGAGAAGTCGAAGGTGTTACTTAGTAGTGTCTGGGGTAATTTACCAAGATTTGTTATGAGGAAAGTAGGGTAGTGGTTGTGGTTTTATCTGTATGCTGCGATTTTAAAGGGGGATATGGTGTTGGTCCAGATGTGGTCAAGTAGGGAACCACTGTCTCTGTTATTTTGTAGGTTATTGTTACTGTTGGTGCAACATACAGTTACTCATGGTGTTTGTGGATTCAAGTAACTCGTGTGTGTCCTGGTCTTGCAGGGAGATTTATAATGAAGTCACCTGGGAGTAGTAAAGTGATCTTTGTTCATGGTGCATCAGTTATCATACTCATAGGTTTGACTAAATTGCTAATGTTTGACAGTGGAACTCTGTAGATGTTTATCAATGGAGAGGTTTTTTGTAGGTATTCTGGATTGAATTTGGCTATTATATATTCCCCATGTTCATATCTTGTGCAAGGTATTAGTGATACATTCTAGTTGGTCTGAAGTAGTATATGGCTGTGCCACCCCTTGTTGGTCTGGCCTACAGTGTGTATGGCTGTGTAACCAGGAATGGCATAGACATCTGTACTATCAGGCCTTTAGGCCAGGTTTCAGTTCGTGTAATGATGGACATATTACCTGGGAGTTTACCTGGACGAGAGTTTCGGGGAGTCAACGCCCCCGCGGCCCGGTCTGTGACCAGGCCCTGGTGGATCAGCGCCTGATCAACCAGGCTGTGCTGCTGAGTGGGCCTTGCACGGGCAAACAACGTACGAGCCACAGCCCCGGCTGATTCAGGAAACTGACTTCTAGGTGCTTGACCAAGTGCCAGCTTGAAGACTGCGGGGTCTGTTGGTCAAACCCCCTTTGTGTTGACTGGGAGGCGTTGAACAGTCTCGGGCCCCTGACACTTATTGTATGGTCTCCTTAACGTTGCTAGTGAACCCCTGCGTTCTCATTGGGGGTGGGTGGTGCATCGTCTGCCAAGTCTTTTTTGCTTTCGTGAGTGATGTGATTTTCGTGTGCAAGTTTGGTTTACTAGTCCCTCTAGGATTTTCAGGAGTATATAATCATGTATTTTCTCCCTCCTGCGTTCCAGGGAATACATGTTTAGAACCCTTCAAGCGCTCCCAGTAATTGAGGTGTTTTATCTCCGTTTTATTGCGCGCCGTGAAAGTTCTCTGTACATTTTCTAGGTCGGCAATTAACCTGCCTTGAAAAGGTGCTGTTAGAGTGCAGCAATTTCCAGCCTAGATAGAACAAGTGAACCTTGTGATTAGAGTTTCATCATGGGCTTGGCCTCCCTAGTTTGAAGGTTATCATTATCATCCTGTCATTTTTCTAGCAGTTGCGATGATACATGTTATGGTCCTTGAAGGTGAGATCCTCCGACATATCACTCCAGGTTCTTTGACGTTTGGTGTTTCGCTCTATTTTTTGGCCAGAATTTGTTTTGACTCTGGATTGACGATTTATTTCCTCATGTTTACCATATCTGAGTAATTGAACTTCTCGCGTTGAACTTCATATTGTTTTCGGCAGCCCACTGAAAGATTTGGTTTTGATGTCCGACTGGGCCTTGCAGTGTCTGCAATGGAAGACACTGTCATGCAGATTCGGGTGTCATCTGCAAAGGGAAGACCGGTGCTGTGGCTGACATCCTTGTGTAAGTCGGATATGGAGGATGAGGAACAAGATGGTGCTTAGTACTGTGCCTTGTGGAACAGAGCTTTCACCGTGCTGCTAGGACTTTACTCTGTTGACGAACTACTCTCTGTGGTCTGTTAGGGAGGAAATTATAGATCCATCGACCGACTTTTACTGTTATTCCTTTTAGCGTGCATTTTGTGCGCTATTACGCCAGGGTACACTTGTCGAAGGCTTTTTGCAAAGGACTGAATTATTACCATCTGCATTCTTTTTGTCTTCTATTGCATTTAGGACCTTGTCGTAGTGATCCAGTATGAGACAGACAGGAGCGACTGTCTAAACCCATGTTGCCCTGGGGTTGTGTAATGATGGGTTTCTCGAGGGTCGATCTTGCTTCTTAGGACTTTCAAGGATTTTTTATTTGATATGGATGTTAGTGCTATTGGTCTGTAGTTTCTTGCTGTTGCTTTACTGCCCTTTGTGAGTGGGGCTATGTCTGTTGTTTTTAGTAATGAGGGACGACCCCCGTGTCATGCTCCCTCTCCATAGGTTGAAAAGGCTCGTGATAGGGGCTTTTGCAGTTCTTGATGGAACACAGAGTTCCATGAGTCTGGCCCTGGGGCCAGAGTGCAGGGCAATGTCATATATCGCCTGTTCGTAGTCATTTTGGCGTCAGGAAACATCGGATAGGCTTGTGTTAGGCAAATTTTGTGGTCTCTCATAAAAAATCATTTTGGTCTTACGACTCTCAGTTGTTATTAGCGGCTTGCTAAAAACTGAGTCATATTGGGACTTGAGTAGCTCACTCATTTCCTTGCTGTTCATCTGGTGTAGGACCCATCTTGTTAAGTAGGGCCCCCCAATACTGGACGTTGTTCTCGATTTGGATTTGGCATAGGAAGAAGACATACTTAGGGTTCCTTTTCGATTTCAATTTAGGCTTTTGGTCTTCACGCGAGTCCTGATCTAAAGGATTCTTTTAGCTTAAGTTCGATGCTTGCTATTTCACGTCCCCTGCCCAGTGTCTCCCTGCGCTTTCAGCTATATTGACCTTTTAGCCGCTCTGTTATGCTTTTCCGTCGCCTGTAAAGGGCGCGGCCTGTTCTTTCTATTTTACATTACTCCTCCTTTTTCTTAGCGGAAATTAAGCCTTGTGCAACATCGAGTGCCACCGAGTTAATCTGTACTAGGCATAAGTTTGGGTTCTGTGTTGCGTACGTATATCTTCAGCTTATTAAGCGGTTTAGGACTTGGTTACTTGGGTCCCACTTTAGTTTTTGTTATGCAGTGGAATTTGGTGAATGCTCCTCGTGATAGTCTCATTTTGGTTCGGTTGGGGCTCCACGCTACCATGTCTGAAACTCAATTATGTTGTGCTCTGAGTATATGTTTTTGATATGGTGACATTTCATATCAGATCATCATTGTTTATTGAAGATGAGGTCTAGTGTATTCTCCAGTCTTGTAGGCTCTATTATTTGCTGGTTTAAATTGAATTTTGTGCAGAGATTTAAAAGCTCGTGTGAGTGTGAGTTTTCATCAGAGCTTGCTCTGGTGTTATTACTGCCAACAATATTATTTGCTATATTCCTCCATTTTTAGGTGCCTTAAGTTGAAATCCCCCAGGAGCAAGTTGTTGGGTGCAGGAGCTGGAAGATTTTCCAGACAGTGGTCAATTTAACAGGCTGTCTGGAAATGCTGGGTGTTGCATCCTGGAGCTTGTAGACTACCACAATGACTAGGTTTTTGGTTCTCGGACCCTTTACTGCTAAAAACTCTCCACTTACGGTCATTTGAGGCCTTAAGCAGTTCTGTCAAACAAGTGACAGCAATGTACAGGCCAAACCCCCCCTTTTGCCTGTTCACTCTGTCACATCTGTTATAGGTTGTAACCTGGGATCCATTACTTCGTTGTCCAAGTGATCTTTATGATGGGTCTCAGTGAAAGCCTGAGAACATTGCCTTTGCCTCTGCAAGGCAGTCCACGGATGAAAGGTTATTTGTTGTTGTTGTGGCTTTAACCCTGTATAGTTTTGCAAAGAAGAATGTTAGCGGACTGGTGGTATTGTGGTACTGGGGGGGATTTCTTTTCCAGCATTTAGTATTGTATCTGTTGGTTTGGAGTGGGGCCATCGACTGTTTTGTTCCACTCCAGGAATGACTGGGATTTTGGTGTACGATATCTGCCATTTCCTGCAGTTTTTTTTCCTTCCTGGCACTAAAAAACCTCTCCCTCTTGATGGCTGTGCTACCAGGTTTTCCCATGGCCTGGATGTTTTGATCTTGTTGTCCCTTTAGATGGTATGCCTGGCAATTTAAGTTATTAGCACGTCTTTCCTGTATGAAGTTGGTACACATTTCAGGGTGAAAAGCTTACAGGAAGGAGTTTGATTTTACTTGATGTTTTATATGAGGCAAGGCATTTTTCTGGGTGGTCTAGTTGCATGTCCCATCTGTATTTTCCAGATTTACCAATGCCAGCAGCTACCAAGTGCATAGTATTGTGCACAGGCTTGGTTTACCGCTTGCCTTGGGTTTCTGTGACTGTACATTCCTGTTGGGCATGTTTCCCTGGTCTTACTTTCTATCTCCCTAGCACAACAATGGAGCTCCCACGGTTGTTTTTGGATTTATCCTCCCAATATTGCTATTGGAGTCCTCTTGTTTGCTATTTCCTGCGGTATTTTCTAGTTTGCAATATTGGTTTTATCTTATCTTTGACTACTCTTGTTCCCTACTTGGCTCCTCTCCCCTATGAGGTTATTTATATGTATTCTTCCTGCGTATATTCCAGACTTCCTGGACAATATCTCAGCTTCAACCATTTCTGTCTCCAAGGACAGTTCTCAGCTTCCATTTCTGTCTCCCAGGGGACAGCACCTCCAGCTCTTCACCATTACTGTCTCCCAGGACAGTATCTCCAGCTTCACCCTTTCTGTATCCCAGGACAGCACCTCCAGCTTCACCATTTCTGTCTTCCCAGACAGTATTCTCCAGTTCACCATTTCTGTCTCCCAGGACAGCACTCCAGCTTTCACCATTACTGCTCTCCCAGGGACAGCACTCAGCTTCACCATTATGTTCTCCCAGGACAGCACCTCCCAGCTTCACCATTACTGTCTCCAGGGATCAGCACTATCAGCCCACATTTACTGACTACCAGGACATCACCTTCCAGCCTTACAGTTTATGATACATGGCCAGTTATCAAGGGCAGTACCATCAGCCCAGCCATTTTATGTTCCCATATGTTTGTAGAAAGCTTCAGGTTTTCTAAGAAAGCAGCTTTTGATGTGTCCTCTTTTAATACCCTTTTCGATTTTAGTCCACAGATTTTCCTCATTTGAGCATACCAAAAACACTTCTCTGTTTTAATCAGTGTAGCTAGTTCTGGGATATCGGAACAAGGGGCCTGCGTGACACCAATTTCCCAAAATGACAATTTATCCATTGTGGGAAGCCCGTTTTGTTTGACTGACCACAGATACACCACAGCTTCCCATAATGATTTGAATGGGTGAATTTACTTGCAATTCTACTAGCAACCTCTTGAATATTCTATTAATAACTATAAATGAAGCTCTAGCTATTTGTATTTCTGTTTCTAACTCTTTTTGTATATTGGACAGCTTACCGTCACGTTCCTGATTTTTAATGTTTGTGTTTATAGGGCGCCTACAACCCCATCCGTTTACAGTCTGCTTTATTGTCCAACGAAACTGTTTGAAACCAGTCCCGGGTTCGGACCAGTCAAGGGTTCGGACCAGTCAAGGGTTCGGACCAGTCGATCTGCTCTGATCAGTGGGTCACTTATTTAAAACATACTGGTCGGTGATTTGAGCTAACACATGAAGGATCTACTGGAAAATTATCTACCCGAGTAATATGTGATTTGACTGATACAAAAGTATAACTTGCGTGTTGAAGAGCCGGTGATATCTGGCAGCTCCTACAATGACGAACGGTCGGCCTCCTTGTTTATCAATCGCTGTATCTGGCTTTTCTATTTTTTTTTTTTTTTTTCCGTCTCCACCACAATAAATGCTATATTATCACTATAGTTGACTGGTGCAAATTTTTGAGGAAGGACGCTTTTTCTGTAGTAATAATTGCTTCTCGTTGTGTATATTGCGACTGCTGGTAACTACAGGTTATATGAAATTCACAGTAACGTCTCGTATTTCAAGAAAAAGAAACTAATGAAAGTCACTCCACTCCACTAAGTACCATTATAATACTGGTTAGTTGCTACTACAACACTGTATTCTGCTATTCACTGGTATCACTAGATTATATGCGAGTACACTGGCAAGCCAGGAAGATTATTAAAAACAGCTGACTGTGGTAAGTTTCTGGCGACTTCTGGCACCTGCCTCTATAGGCTTATCACTTCATTTACAAATTCACCTGTTTTCAAATGACACTTTAGCCTTTATCATCAATATACTAGGGAGCCACTGTAGTATACACTATACACTATGTATACTCAATGTTATCAGGGAGACTTTCTTTCCTCTGACATGAAAAGTTCAATTATTATTTTTTCCACACGGGACAGGCCAGTTCAAGTGACTGACTTACTAAAGGTGTTACCGGAGTTTTGTAACCATCAGCTCTCTGATTTAGGTTATCTAACTGAATCTCATCTGGAACTATCTGTGAAGAAACAGATATTAGGTTCCAACCCTTCCTTGGAAACTCCAAATTCCAAACAGTCCTTCTCAGATGGGAAAGCAGCCCCTTGTATGTTCCCAACCAAAACAGAACACGAGGTTATCGGGGCAACTACGGCATCTACCCATCCTGAGAACCATTTGCACCTAACGAAACATCTGACTGTTGGAAAAGAATCGCTTCTTCCTAAATAGTCAGTTAATTTAGTGGACTTATAACGTGAAGAATCTAGGTTAGGGAAAAGCTTACTTGAGATAACAATACAGGAACATCCAGTGTCTCTAAGAATGGTTGACACATTCATACCATTGACTGTACCTTCACTAAAAGGTGCGTTTATGTTTGATTCAGTGAAACATTTACCGACATTTTCACCTTTTTTTCTAGGACAGTCGGGCCTTCTATGACCCCACTCATTACAGTTGAAACACTTTACTGTGAAGGCAGTGGAATTCTTTGGTATGGAGGGTTTGGATCCCTCAGATTGCTTAGGCATAACTGGTTTATATCGGCTACGCTCTTTAGGGTAGTTATTATGAGCGCACGCATATATATCAGCAGCTTGTGCCATTTCCGCAGCCGTATGAATGTTTCTTTCTTTAATGAATATTTGTAAGTCAGAGTTTACAGAAGAAAGGAATTGATCTCTTACCATCAGGTCTCGTAAAGATTCGAAATCGTGGTCAACCTCAGCACTATCAATCCACGAATCAAATAATCTGAAAAGTGTTGTTAAGAATTGCATATAATTTTGATTAGGAGTTATTTTAATGTGTCTAAACTCCGACCTGTAATGATGAGTAGTTTTTTTGAAAGCCAGAAGTATAGCTTTCTTCAGCAGGCTATAACTAGAAATAACATCAGAGGGTAGAGTGGAATAGACGTTTAATGCTGAACCTGACAGTAGTAAGCCAAGCCTAGTAGCCCAAGAATCTGATGGCCAGTCACAGAGAGTAGCAGTACTCTCGAATCGAGTAATAAATGCCGCTATGTCATCTTGTTCTGAGAAAGGTGGTATTTGTGGCATCCTAATATTAGGTTCTTGGGAAGGATATTCTAGTACCCCTTCATCTATTTTCTGTTTAGATAGTTCTATCTTCTTGGCTTCTAATTCCAACCTTGATTGTTCTAACTCCCTCTGCTTAGCCTGTTCTTCAATTTCCTTCATTTTGAAGGCTACCTCTCTTGCCTGAACTCTGTCTTCTCTAGCTATCCTTTCCTGTTCGATTTTATCCTCCCGAGCTAGTCTTTCCTGTTCCTTTTTCTCCTCTCGAGCTAGTCTTTCCTGTTCTTTTTTTTCATCTCGAGCTAGTCTTTCCTGTTCCTTTTTCTCTTCTCGAGCTAGTCTTTCCTGTTCCTTTTTCTCTTCAATAGCCATTTTAGCAGTAATGTAACTATCAAGGCTTTGTCCAGTAAATCCCATTTCCTTTCCAGCTTTCAACCAGAAATCTAAAGAATCCATCTTGAAAAAAGAAATATTAAGCACCCAACTTCAACTGACAATTAAAATTAACAGTAACGTCTGTTACAAAAGAGGGACACAGTCCGCACACTTTAAACTTCCCAAAGTAGAAAATGAAATAACTATTTCTCCCTGGAAGAATACACTTGTGGGCTCAATAGCCTTCACTAAGCAAAATACACACGGTTCACACAGGAGGGGTTATTATCAAAGTTCCCCAGGTCCAACAAATAGGTAAACTTTTAAACCGAACCCTAGAACCAAACAACGGTAAGTCAACCAGACTACCAGTAATGACTTGACACCTCAACTAACTCACCCTTTTCTATCTTAAATGTTATACTCACAACCAGTTGAACCATCAGGACGATGTTGCTTCAAGAGTCGTATCCTGGCAAGGTCGCCATTGTCAGTGGAACGCCTTCCAACTGAACAAAAGAAATTAATGGAAAAATAAATGAATAAAGAAATAACTTAGGAAAAATGAGAATACTGATTTGAGAATTTTACTTAAAATTTAAATATAATAAAAAAAATGGCCTTCAGTTCTTTTAGTTGGGCAGGAGTAGGTATGGCCCTGGATAGTTCCTCTGATGTTATTTATGTAGGTTATCCTGAGCAGATGGTAATAATCCGATGTTCTGGAATCTCCTACCACTTGGATGGAGCACAAGTAGAATAGGTAAGGGCCGGTAGTAGTAGAATAATGTTAATAAGTATTATTAACATATGTCTCGCTCCTTCATCTGGCGTCTATCCTGGAAGACAACGCCAGGAACAGAGCTGGTAATGAGAAAAGAAAACTGGTTACCCATAGTCATGATAATATAACATTTAAGAATTGAAAAGAATGATAAATGCCAAAATCATTACTGGTAACCAGCAAACAAAATAAGAAACAAAGTGATACTCCTGGTAGATCACCCTACCTGATTAGGAGAAGAGTGGAGGTGAAGTGACTCTCCAAACTTCAACCCACACCAGGTAAGGTCAATATTACCAGAAGTAGAAACAAATCGGACACCAGGAACTAGTTTCGCCCCAGCCCGCCAGAGGGGGGGGGGGCACGCGACGTAACTAATGGTTCCTGGTTGCCCGAACAACCTTAACCCCACTTACACCTACTTTTCCCCTCACACACCTCTGGCAGTAAACTCTGCTAGTGCACACTAATTCTCCTTTTTTGACTCAGTATATAATGTTTTCCGCCCAAGATTGGTTTCAGGCGCTAGAGGGATGTATCGTATAGGATTGATGACACAAATTAAAGTTCTAGCACGTAAGAGCGACCGTGAAAACACGAAAAACCCGGAGCACAACGAGGCACGCTGACACGCTGACATGCAGTAAGGAATTTAGTAATGCTATGAGGTCATCGTAATGCTTGCTTAAAGATCTGATATTGTAGTTAAAGATAGTTATGTTGTTGTTGGCACTGAGAAGTATATATATATATATATATATATATATATATATATATATATATATATATATATATTTTAATATATATATATATATATATATACATATATATATATACAGTGGACCCTCGACCAACGATGGCAAGGGTTACACCAATACATAAAGGGGGTGACCCTACAGACTTAAACAACTATAGGCCAATATCTAACTTACCATTGCTATCCAAAATCTTTGAGAAACTCGTGCACAGGAGACTGTATTCATTTATAACGGCTCGAAACATACTCGACCCCTGCCAATTTGGATTCAGGAAAAATAAAAGCACTAATGATGCAATCATAAAAATGCTAGATCTGCTTTACACAGCATTGGAAAATAAGGAATATCCACTAGGAATTTTTATTGACCTAAGAAAAGCTTTTGACACAGTAGACCACGACATCCTACTCCACAAACTTGATCATTACGGTATAAGAGGCCATGCGCTTGCTTATTTCAAATCTTACATTACTAATAGGTATCAGTATGTCACCATTAAAGACACAGCATCAGCAACACGGCCACTTGATACTGGAGTTCTGCAGGGAAGTGTCCTTGGTCCCCTGCTCTTCCTCATATACATCAATGACCTTCCAAACGTATCCCAACACCTGAAACCCATTCTCTTTGCTGATGATACGACTTATGTCATCTCTCACCCTAATCTTGCCACCCTCAACACCATTGTGAATGAGGAGCTGATTAAAATATCGACTTGGATGACAGCCAATAAACTTACACTTAACACTGACAAAACCTACTATATTATGTTTGGTAGCAGAGCAGGAGATGCACAAATTAACATTAAGATTGACAACACTCTAATTACCAGAAATAATGGGGCAAATTCCTAGCTTATACCTTGACAACAACCTGAATTTCAGCACCCATATCCAGCATATAACCAAAAAAGTATCCAAAACGGTTGGGATCCTCTCCAAGATACGATACTACGTGCCGCAAAAATGCCCTTCTCACACTATACCACTCACTTATTTATCCATACCTCACCTATGCTATTTGTGCTTGGGGATCAACTGCAGCAACTCACCTAAAGCCAATAATAACCCAACAAAAAGCTGCAGTAAGAATAATCACTAAATCCCATCCCTGGCAACACACACCCCCCACTCTTCATAGACCTAAACTTACTCCCAGTTCAGTACATCCACACTTACTACTGTGCAATCTACATCTACAGGGCCTTAAACTCTAATATCAACCTTGACCCAAAATGCTTTCTTGATAGTTGTGACAGAACCCACAGGCATAACACCAGACACAAACATCTCTACGACATTCCCCGTGTCCGACTAAACCTTTACAAAAATTCAATGTATGTCAAAGGCCCTAAAATCTGGAATACCCTACCTGAGAACTCTAGAACTGCAGACACATTCATCACCTTCAAAACTACCATTAGAAAACATCTTATCTCCCTGATACACCCCGTCAACTAACACACGAATACCACCTGGTGGTTCACACTTACATTTCACTCACTCATTTGACCATAAACAGAAATATTAATCTCAATCTTAAAATAATGAATCCTGTGATACTCCAATACTGAAACTATGTACTGTCCAAAACAAAAGCTTTTCACATTGCTAAACTCACAAACTAGTATTTAGTCACTTAGCCATAATACCAATTACCTCATAATTTGTAATATTTTACAATTAAGAATAAAACTAAGTCTGCCCGAAATGCCTAGCCATGCTAAGCGTTCTAGTGGTACACTCTGTAATCATATTTTACTACATGTAAACCACACAATAACCAAATTTCTGTAAAATCAACATTGTAACCCTTTATAGAGAATAAACTTGAATTTGAATTGATTTGATTAACGATAAATCCGACTAGCGATACATTTTATCGCAAAAATTTTGCCTCGACTAGCGCTAAAAAACCCGACCAACGCTATTCATTCCGTTCGACATGCGTCCATTTTGGGCCCCTGAGCACGCCTCACTTGTCCCATGGGTGCCAGTTTTTAACAAGCCAGCCAGCCACTGCGGTCGCTTCCAAACATACAATTGGAACATTTCATATTATCACAGCCTTTGTAGTGATTGCACCTGCAAAATAAGCCCACCATGGGCCCCCAAGAAGCTTCTAGTGCCAACCCTACAGCAAAAAGGGTGAGAATGAAGAAGAGATCATTGCTAAGTATGAGAGTGTAGTGCGTGTCTCCGAGCTGGTCAGGTTGTATAGTAAACCCCAATCAACCATCGCTACTTTTGTGGGCAAGAAACGGCAATCAAGGAAGCTGTTCTTGCCAGAGGTGCAACTATGTTTTTGAAATTGAGATCGCAAGTGATAGAAGATGTTTGAGAGACTCTTATTGGTGTGGATAAACGAAAAACAGATAGCAGGAGATAGCATCTCTCAAGCGATCATATGTGAAAAGGGTAGGAAGTTGCATGACGATTTAATTAAAAAAAATGCCAGCAACTAGTGGTGATGTGAGTGAATTTAAGGCCAGCAAAGGTTGGTTTGAGAGATTTAAGAAGCATAGTGGCATTCATAATGTGATAAGGCATGGTGAGGCTGCCAGTTCGGACCACAAAGCAGCTGAAAAATATGTGCATGAATTCAAGGAGTACATAGACAGTGAAGGACTCAAACCTGAACAAGTGTTTAATTGTGACAAAACAGGCCTGTTTTGGAAGAAAATGCCAAGCAGGACCTACATTACTCAGGAGGAAAAGGCACTCCCAGGACATAAGCCTATGAAAGACAGGCTTACTCTCTTGATGTGTGCCAAGCTAGTGGGGGATTGCAAAGTGAAGCCTTTATTGGTGTATCACTCTGAAACTCCCAGTGTGTTCAGGAAAAACAATGTCCCCAAGGCTAATTTGTGTGTGCTGTGGAGGGCAAACAGTAAGGCATGGGTACTGGGACTTTTTCATGATGGTTACACCATGCATTTGCCCCCACTGTGAAAAATTCCCAAAGAAAAGAAATAGCCCTGAATGCCTCCTGGATTAGAAAAGCTCTGGCACCCCTTCAGACGTGGCAGAGCGACTTCTGCGGAAATGAGCTTCTTAAGGGAAGTTTTTCCCTCCTAAACCATCCTCTCCTGGACCCCCATGGACCAGCAGGTCTTTTCCCCAACTTCAGAAATGTACACAAAGCTTATTTGAAAGGTGTTTTGTAGTGACCTCAGAAATCAATGACTTAAGAGAGTTTTGGGAAAGATCACTTTACCACCCCAATTGTGAAAATAAGGAAGGCTTGGGGGAGTGACTAAGAGGACCTTGAACTTGTTTGGGAAAAAAAACTGTGGCCAGAATGTGTAGAAAAAAGGGTTTTTAAAGGGGTTTTGGGTCCCCTGAGAATCCTATAAGTTGAGGAATCCATTGGGCACTGGGGAAGCCTTGGGGGTTGGAGGTTGGGGGGGGGAAAGATGTGGAAGAGTGGGGGAGGAGGACAAGAAGAACAAACCCTGAGGGTTGCTAATATCTTCATCAGCATGGGGCCCAGACTGAGGAAACTGCTTCGGAGGGGGGATAGAGAATTGAAGAAGTTCCTCTTCTAAAATTAAGGAAATTGTGCAGTGTGGCTTAAAGTCAAACCTTTATGGATGAAAAAACACCCCGACACAGCTACTGCAACTTTGGCAACCTGTAAAATACAATGTTGTGAAACACTTTGAAATGTCCTCCATCGAGAGCTTTTACCCTCTTCTCGTCCCCCTTTTTAAACCCCAGTTCTCATTCTATACCCCAAACTTTGGGCAGGCATTCTCAAAAATTCGGCCTTGGTGGTTCCTGTTTGTGCTCGGCAGTACTTTGAAACGCGTGCAGGGGGCAGGTCCCCGGTACAATAGAACCACAAGAGACCCCTTGTTTTTAAACAGAACGGCGATCGCTCGCCGTGTCACCGTGACCAAAACCTTTTGCGGGCGAGATTTGTCCCCATCACCTTGTTTCCCTTATGATCAGTCAAAAAAAAGTAAAAAACTAAAAGTGGTAAATATTCCCCTGACCCAGCCCCTGTTTGCGGGTTCCCGGGTTGATATAGCAAACCCACTGATGTTGCCAAGAAATTGGCAATCTCGGGTCCGTATTTCTCAGGGACCTATCTATGCCCCTCATTTCTTTCCTAAAATTTGCCAGAGAGTTAGCCCCTTGGACTTTTCTTCTTCAGAGAAGAACAGTAAAATGTCCCTTTTACACTTCAAGAACTGGAGGAACACTCTCATTCCCGTCTGGGCAGCGGGGCCCGACGACATTAATTCGTAGCTACAACTTTACTCGTCCCCCTTGAGTCCTATTACGCCTTTAAATTTTTTTGGGGCACAAGGAGTTCTTCCACAGCTGGGGAATCCGCCTTTTTCTCCCTTTCCCAAACGGGCATAGGGGACATGAAACCCTCCCACTATCGCCCCCATTGCTTTACCAGTGCATTTGCAAAGTAAGGAATGCCTAGTAAATAGATGTTTAGTGTGGGATTTAGAGACACACAACATCTTCCCCCTCGTCAATTGGCTTTGTAAGGGACGTTTCCAAAGACCCCTTTACGCTTGGATACGTATGTTCATAATGCCTTGCGAAAAAACTCGTTATTGTATATTTTTTTTGACCTGAGAAGGCATATGGGCACAAATTTGGGGATAATTTTTGCCCCGGCCCACTCCTTAGGCCTTCGAGGGAATTTTTACACCTTCCTTAAGAACTTTTTAACTGCAGGGATTTCCCTCTCTCCCCCGGGCTTTATCCCAAACTGAAGGTGTCCCCCGGGTGGTTTGAGCACAACACTTTTTCTCCTGTATTTTGATTTGGCCCTAGTCTTCCATCAAATTTTTGGTCTCCTCTTGTTGATGACTTTGCTATTGCCCGTGCAAGCGCTGCTGTACCCATTAAATTTTCTCCAAAATGCAGTCGACCGGTTTTTCCAAAGGGGCCCCCACACGGGGTTTAAATTTTCCGCATAAAACCCCCCAAATTCTTTCCTAGACGTCTGTCATTCCCATCATCCTTTGTACCTCTATGGCTCCCCTACCCCGAAGTGATCAGTCAAGTTTTTTGGGCCTCCCTTTGATCGTGGTTATCCTGGAAACCTCACATTACCTCTCTGAAGGCAACTTGTCACAGCCGGCTGAACCTTCTTAAAACCCTTGCTCATCTTTCATGGGGAGCTGATCGTCGAACCCTCCTTCGCCTACATTCCACCCTTATTTTATCGAAACTTGATTATGGTGACCAGATCTATTCAGCGGCGTCTCCTGCTACTCTCTCTAGCCTTAACCCCATTCATCACCAAGGATTACGTTTATCCCTTTGGGTTTGCTTTTCGCTCTTCCCTGTCGAGAGCCTCTATGCAGAAGCAAACGTTCCATTCCTTATCCGATCACCGTGATGCCCATTGCCTGCGCTACTATGTACGCTCTCATGATCTCTGCAATCCTTCCATTTATAGAATGGTCACTGATATTAGTAGACATTCTTTATTTGTTCGCCGCCCCTGTTTACTCCGTCCCTTCTCTCTTCGCCTTCATTCACTCTTGTCTTCTCTTCAACTACCCCCTTTCTATGTACATGTAGCATCTCACTTTCCCTAACCCCCTGGGAAGTTCCAGCTGTTCGAGTCTGTTCTTTCTCCCTCCCTTGCTCGAAAGCCCAACTGTCTACGGTCGCTTCCCGCTCTCTTTTTCTTGACCACTTTCACTCTCATTCTCATGCCATTGCTGTGTACACAGATGGCTCTAAGTCTTCTGACGGCGTAGGATTCACAGCAGTGTTTCGGACAGCGTTGTACAAGGGCATTTACTATCTTCGGCTAGTATTTTTACTGCTGAATTGTATGCCATCCTTACAGCACTTATCCGTATTGCATCTATGCCTGTGCCATCATTTGTGGTTTTCAGACCCCCTTTAGGTTTTAAAGGGGTATAAAAAAATTTTTGATACCCCTCCCCCCTTGCCTCCGTATCCAACTTTGGCTACCCGCATTTTTTACCAAGATAAAGTTTGTTTTTTTTTGGGGCCCCGGCTTTTGACGTACAGGGCAATGAACGGGAAACTCTGCGCGGTCAGCATACATGACCCCCATTTCTTATAGGGGGTATTCCTTTTACAACTATTTTGCTGAAATATCTTCCACCTTCACACCCGTTGGCAACAACTTTGGGTTACTATGCCGGCAACAAATTTCAATCTATTAAACCCGAAATTACGGGCCCTCTTCTTACCCCCATGTCGAGGTTGGAACTACTCTCTCCCGTTTTCGCTTTGGGGCCATACTCGTCTTACTATGGATATCTCATGGAGGGGGTCCTGCTCCTCTCTGAAAAATTTCCCAAACCCCCATTATCTCACCACATTGTTTTGGGACGCCCATTTTAAACGACACGCAGAATTTACCTCTGCGGCGTCTTCGCCCCACTGCCCCTTTCTTTCCCTTTCCCCTTCTCGCTGATGGACCACCTTTCATCCGGACTCCTCTTGACTTTTTGACAACAAACTGACTTACTTCACAAATTCTGATACCTTCAGCCCTTTCTACTTCAATCTCTTGCTACCCTCTACCCCTGTACTATCCCCTGCCCACTGTTTTCATGTAACCTGATCATCCCTCCTCCCTTCTCCCATCCAATACCTCGCTTCCTTCCCTACCTGCAGCTCTGTATAGCCCTTGCGGCTTAGCGCTTCTTTTGTTTATAAAAATATACAGTCCAGTTTTGTCATTAAGAAAAAGAGTAATCCATGAAATTACACTCCAGTTTATTAGGATGAGAATAAAAACAACCATATGTAGCATACCTGGAGTTTACCTGGAGAGAGTTTCGGGGGTCAACGCCCCCGCGGCCCGGTCTGGGGACCAGGCCTCCTGGTGGATCAGCGCCTGATCAACCAGGCTGTTGCTGCTGGCTGCACGCAACCAACGTACGAGCCACAGCCCGGCTGATCAGGAACGGGACTTTAGGTGCTTGTCCAGTGCCAGCTTGAAGACTGCCAGGGGCTGTTGGTAATCCCCTTATGTGTGCTGGGAGGCAGTTGAACAGTCTCGGGCCCCTGACACTTATTGTATGGTCTCTTAACGTGCTAGTGACACCCCCTGCTTTTCATTGGGGGGATGGTGCATCGTCTGCCAAGTCTTTTGCTTTCGTAGTGAGTGATTTTCGTGTGCAAGTTCGGTACTAGTCCCTCTAGGATTTTCCAGGTGTATATAATCATGTATCTCTCCCTCCTGCGTTCTAGGGAATACAGGTTTTGAAACCTCAAGCGCTCCCAGTAATTGAGGTGTTTTATCTCCGTTATGCGCGCCGTTGAAAGTTCTCTGTACATTTTCTAGGTCGGCAATTTCACCCCGCTTGAAAGGTGCTGTTAGAGTGCAGCAATATTCCAGCCTAGATAGAACAAGTGACCTGAAGAGTGTCATCATGGGCTTGGCCTCCCTAGTTTTGAAGGTTCTCATTATCCATCCTAGTTAATTATTATAGTCATGGGAAAGCGCTAAACCCTTAGGGGTCATTCAGTGCCTGGTAAAGGGAGGTAATTGTTTGATCTAATGGTAGGGTAAATCCAATTTCTTGGATTGAGAGCCTTTCACAAGCACCTCTGTTGACAGGTAGCCTAGTATGTTTTGACAGAGAAATAACCAGCTGTCTCAGACACTGAACAATGACTTGGTTGAAAGACTGATCAGTTAAGCTGTTGGTGGTTTTAGCTTAATACATGGAAAATTTAATTAACAAAAAGTATATTAGCCTGAATATCAAAGAGTAACCTAGAATTTTTAAAAGGCCCAACTTCTTGCACAGTTAGTACTATTAATGTCTTAACTTTTGCTAACCTAATTTCTTTCCATAATACATATTCCAAGAGATGCAAAATCTATAAAATTAATTTTTTATTATTATACAATGTGTAAATAACTGAATTATTCTACTTATGCATTAATACAGTAACAGTTTTTACAAAAATAATTAATGGTATTCAAAAATATCACAATTCAGAGCATTTTAATACCAGGTTTAGATTGCATATAATAATTTCAGAAAATACTAATGAAAAACAACAGTCAAAGATAAATTATACTTTTCTAATGTTTATGGCAGATGTAAGTCATATTACTTCTGCTTGGGAATTTTTTGTCAGTGCCTATGGTAGGCTGTAGTAATTAGTCCAAACAGATCGACGTGCCTAAACGTTCTTCACTCGTTACTTAGGACTGTAATTCTCAATAAATTTCCTTGCAATTTTAACCACACACCTAAAAACCCAAAGCTATTTTTGTGTTATTTCCATGACAATTGTTAAGCTGCCACAGACCCTTCAGCTTAAGTATTATTATAATCAAAAAGAAGCGCTAAGCCTCAGCTTAAGTAACATTTAACAACTCTGTTCACTTACAATGACACCTATTTATAGATACAGACACAGAGTTATGATAATTGTGTTTAGTTTGCCATAAAAATTCTTCGAGGTTTCCATTGGTTATAGCACATAATACCTCATCCTGGATCCTATTAATGAATTTTATCAGTACTTATGAAAAAAAAAATTAGCAACACTTTCTCTTTCTTTATTTACAATTGAACTCTCTTAGTTATCCAGTTGGAGTTAATACCATACTAGAAAATTGATCCATATTTTTTTTCTTTCATGTAGTTATCACATCTTCCTATCAACCACTATGGGTGTTTTTTATTATTGTTACCATTATTATAATAACAGAAATGCTTGACCTTTCATAGTATAGTTAATAGTATTTAACTCCAAGAGCTATTCTGTAACATGTCACTGGATTTTTATTTTTATTTTCTTTAGTTGCAGACATCACACTACAACTGCATATTTCAGTTTCAGTCTAATGCATATTGTGATCAAATTTTCTTGCATTTTCCTATCTTTATATCCAAATGTTCACTTCAGGTTTGGCAGTGTACCACAGTATACGAGTTCTGTTTTATATACCTCTATAATTTTCCAATGACAATCTTCTGTCTATACTACACTTTCTTGTTAGTCTGTTATCATTTTCTCATGACTGAGGCTTATCAGTCCAGGCCGTAAAAAAAATTTAGAGAACACATGATACAGATGAGAAGATAGGCAGAAAAATTAAACTATTCTTTTAGAATCCATGGTGGTTTCTTGTTTGGTTGTAATTTTTTTTTTTTTCACATTTTAGCTCTTACTGTGGTTATTTCAAGTGGCAGTTTCATTGTATAACATAAGATACATTCTTAAAACAATATTTTCTAACCCAAATCCTAATAGAAAACACTGTTTTTGCAGACGTCATGTGTAAAGTGCTGGAGGAGCTGGTAAGCTGTGATACAATGAAAGGCAGTGTAGCCCACACTCTCTCTCAAAGATACGGTGTTCTTCATCACAATGAAAGGCAGTGTAGCCCACACTCTCTCTCAAAGATACGGTCTTCTTCATCACAATGAAAGGCAGTGTAGCCCACACTCTCTCTCAAAGATACGGTGTTCTTCATCACAATTCAAAAGTGAAAAATTGAAAATAAAAGCTATGGCTGAAGACAAGAGAATGGGAAATGACAAGCCACTGAAGATGGGCTACCTTATGGAAGGAAGACAATTATAAGAGCACATTATTCTTCGCTTCACAAATTCAGAGGAATATGTGTGCATGCAAGCGAGGGGAGGGGGGGGGAAGAAGATGAAACTGAAGAATATAATGGATGCCAGAACAGTTCACAGACGATATGATGGATGAGGATGAAATCAGTCACTACAAATAAATGATTGAAACATCTTAGTCTGTCTTACGGAAAAGTAAATTGTAGAAAGGTGCCAGTATATAATACTGTATATTATTATTATTATAATCAAGGGGGAAGCACTAAACCCGTAGGATTATACAGCGCCTATGGGGGGATGGAAGGCATTCAGGCTTAATTCAGGGAACTGGAGCACAGATCCAATTCCCTAGATCAAGAGCCCCTCACCAGCGTCAAGGAGCCTTCCTTGAGGGGATAATACTGTATAGAAAAGCCAAATAGACACTAATGGTATATAGATTATGAAATTCCATTGTACATTTGGTACATTGCTTCAGAGAGGACAACTGAAATATGTAAATAGTATAATTCTGTATCCATTGTAACTAGTCTTAATAACATTGAACAAAATCAATTTAGAAATATTAGATAATAAATTATCCTGGTCTAGAGTGCAACCAATATATGCTAGATTGGATTCAAATGTAAACAATAGTGGCATGAAGGTTGTTGAGTTGACAGGTGCACCAGTAAGGTACACCAGTAAGGTGCACCAGTAAGGTGCACCAGTAAGGTGTATGAATCCAGATGCTTCATTAGAGAATTATTATTAATTTTTTAATCAAAAAGAAACCAAACCCCC
>NC_069399.1:11606975-11707822 GCF_026875155.1 Cherax quadricarinatus | reverse complement strand
CTCTCTGTTTCTGTTAGTGAGGAAATTATAGATCCATCAAACCGACTTTTCCTGTTATTCCTTTAGCGTGCTTTTTGTGCGCTATTACGCCATGGTCACACTTGTCAAAGGCTTTTGCAAAGTCGATTTTTTACTCCATTTTTTTTGTCTTCTATGCATTTAGGACCTTGTCGTATGACCCCAGTAGTTGAGACAGACAGGACGACCTGTTCAAAAACCCATGTTGCCCTGGGTTGTGTAACTATGGGTTTCTAGATGGGTGGTGATTTTGGCTTCTTAGGACCCTTCAAAGATTTTTATGAAGGGGATGTTAGTGCTATTGGTCTGTAGTTTCTTTGCTGTTGCTTTTACTGCCCCCTTTGTGGAGTGGGCTATGTCTGTTTTTTTAGTAACTGAGGGACAAACCCCCGTGTCCATCTCCCTCTCCATAGGTGGAAAAGGCTCGTATAGGGGCTTCTTGCAGTTCTTGATGAACACAGAGTTCCATGAGTCTGGCCCTGGGGCAGAGTGCATGGGCATGTCATTTATCGCCTGTTCGAAGTCTTTTGGGCGTCAGGATAAACATCGGATAGGTTTGTGTTAGTAAAATTTTGTGGCTCTCTCATAAAAAATTCATTTTGTCTTCGACTCTCAGTCTGGTTAGCGGCTTGCTAAAAACTGAGTCATATTGGACTTGATAGCTCACTCATTTCCTTGCTGTCATCTGTGTAGGACCCATCTTGTTTAAGTAGGGCCCAATACGGGAAACGTTGTTCTCGATTTTGATTTGGCATAGGAGAAGAAATACTTTGGGTTTCTTTCGTTTTCATTTATGGTTTTTTAGTTCTTCCCGCGATTCCTGACTCCTAAAGGATTCTTTTAGTTTAAGTTCGATGCTTGCTATTTCTCTGACCAGTGTCCTCCCTGCGCATTTCAGATATATTGACCTCTTTTAGCCGCTCTGTTATTCTTTTCCGTCGCCTGTAAAGGGAGCGCCTGTCTCTTTCTATTTTACATCTACTCCTCCTTTTTCTTAGAGGAATAAGCCTTGTGCATACATCGAGTTTCCACCGAGTTTAAACTGTTCTAGGCATAAGTTTGGGTCTGTGTTGCTTAGTATATCTTCCCACTTATATCGGTTAGGACTTGGTTTACTTGGTCCCACTTTATGTTTTTGTTATTGAAGTTGAATTTGGTGAATGCTCCCTCGTGACTATCCTCATTTTGTCGGTCTGGGGCTCCCACGCATACATGTCTGAACCTCAATTATGTTGTGATCTGAGTATTTGTTTTGATATGTGACATTTCTTATCAGATCATCATTGTTAGTGAAGATGAGGTCTAGTGTATTCTATGCTTGTAGGCTCTATTATTTGCTGGTTTAAATTGAATTTTGTGCAGAGATTAAAAGCTCGGTGATGTGAGTTTTCCATCATAGCTGCGCTCCTGTGTTATTTCTGCAACAATAATTATTTGCTATAATTCCTCCATTTTAGTGCCTTAAGTTGAAATCCCCCAGGAGCACGATGTTGGGTGCAGACCTGGAAGATTTTCCAGACAGTGGGACAAATTTTTAACAGCTGTTCCTGAATTGCTGGGATGTGCATCCGAGGCTTGTAACTACCACAATGCCTAGTTTTGGTTCTCGACCTTTACTGCTAAAACTTCACTACGTCATTTGAGGCATAAGCATTCTGTGCAAACAAGTGACTGCAATGTACAGGCCAACGCCCCCCTTTTGCCTGGGGATTAGAGGGATTAAAAAAATTATAATCTGTATAGGTTGTAACCTGATCCATACTTCGTTTGTCCCAAGTGATCCTTTATGTGGTCTCTCAGTGAAAGCCGCGAACATTGCCTTTGCCTCTGCAAGCAGTCCACGGATGAAAGGTATTTTGTTGTTTTGTTGCTGGCTTTTAGGGACCCTGTATATTTGCAAAGAAGAATGTTATCGACCGGGGTAATGTTTGGTACTGGGGGGGATCTTTTCCAGCATAGTATCTGTATCTGTGTTTGGATGGAGGCCATCGACTGTTGTTCCACTCCAGGAATGACAGGATTTGGTGTACGATTTCTGCCATTTCCTGCCAGTTTTTTTCCTTCCTGGCACTAAAAAAACTCTCCCTCTTGAGTGGCGTGTGGCTACCCAGGTTTTCCCATGGCCTGGATGTTTTGTATCTTTTTGTCCCCTTTAGATGGTATTCCTGGCAATTAAGTTATAGCACAGTCTTTCCTGTACTGAAAAGGGGGTACACATTTCAGGGTGAAACAAGCTACAGGAAGGGAGTTTGCATTTTCCTGTTGTCATAGGGCATGGCATTTTCTAGGGTGGTCATAGTTGCATGACCATCGTTTTTGCCAGATTTCCCATGCCAGCAGATACCAAGTGCATAGTATGTGCACAGCTTGGTTCCGCTTGCCTTGGGTTCTGTGACTGTATTCCCTGTTGGTGCATGTTTCCCCTGTCCTTACTTCTATCCTCCCTAGCACCAACATGGAGCTCCCACCGGTTGTTTTTGGTAATTTATCCTCACTATTGTTTATTGGATCCTCTTGTTTGCCTAATTTCCCTGCGGTATTTCTAGTTTTGCAATATTGGTTTTAACTATCATAGACTACACTTGTTTCCCTACTATGGTCCTCTCCCCTATGAGGTCCATATATATGTAATCCTTCCCTGCTATATTTCCCGACTACCTGGACAAATATCTTCCAGCTTTTCACCATTTTCTGTTCTCCCAGGCCAGTATCTCCACTTCACCCATTTCTGTCTCCCAGACAGCACCTCCAGATTCACCATTACTGTCTCCCATGACCAGTATCTCCAGCTCTCGCCATTTCTGTCTCCCAGGACAGCACCTCCAGCTTTCACCATTTCGTCTCCCAGGACAGTATCCTCCAGCCTTCACCCTTTCTGTCTCCCAGGAACAGCACCTCCGCCTTCACCATTACTGTCTCCCAGGAAAACAGCACCTCCGCCTTCACCTTACTGTCTCCCAGGACAGCACCTCCACTTCACCATTACTGTCTCCCAGGACAGCACTATCAGCCCCACATTTACTGACTACCAGGACAATCACCTCCAGCTACAGTTGTATGACACATGGCCAGTATCAACGGCAGTACCATTCAGCCCAGACATTTATTTCCCAATCTTTGTAGAAAGCTTCCAGGTTTTTCTATGAAAGCAGCTATTGATGTTGTCCTCTTTTAAATACCTTGTGATTTAGTCCACAGATTTTCCTCATTTGATCTGGACCCAAAAACACTTCCTCTGTTTTAATACTCTTGTAGCTAGTTCTGGGATATCTGCACATGGGGCGTGACACCAATTTCCACAAAAATGACAATTTATCCATGTGGAAGCTCGTTTGTTTGACTGACCACAGACTACACACAGCTTCATAATGATTTGAATGGTTGATTTACTTGCAATTCTACTAGCAACCTCTTGGAATATTCTATTAATAACCTTAAATTGAACTCTAGCTATTTGTAGTTCTTTTCTAACTCTTTTTGTATGATTGGACAGCTTACCGTCACTTCCTGATTTTTAATGTTTTGGTTTATAGGGCGCCTACAAAACCCATCCGTTTACAGTCGCTTTATTGTCCAACGAAACTGTTTTGAAACCAGTCCCCCGGGTTCGGACCAGTCCAAGGGTTCGGACCAGTCCAAGGTTTCGGACCAGTCGATCTGCTTCTGATATAGTGGGTCACTTATTTAAAACCCAAACTGGTCGGTGATTTGAGCTAACTCCATGAAGGATCTACTGGAAAAATTATCTACCCGAGTAATATGTGATTTGACTGATACAAAAGTATAACTTGCGGGGGGAAAGAGCCGGTGATATCTGCCAGCTCCTACAATGACGACACGGTCGGCCTCCTTGTTATCATCGCTGTTTCTGCTTTTCTATTTTTTTTTTTTTCCGTCTCCACCACAATAAATGCTATATTATACTATAGTTGACTGGTGGCAAATTTTTTGAGGAAGGAACGCTTTTTGTCTGTAGTATAATTGCATCTCGTTGTGTATATTGCGACTGCTGGTAACTACAGGTTAATGAAATTCAAGTGAAGGGGGGGGTAGTGAGTTGTTGGTGGGGGAGGGGGATGTACGTCTCGTATTTCAAGAAAAAGAAACTAATGAAAGTCACTCCACTCCACTAAGTACCATTTAATTACTGGTTATTGCTACTACAACACTGTATTCTGCTATTCACTGTATCACTAGATATATGCGAGTACACTGGCAAGCCCAGGAAGATTATTAAAAACAGCTGACTGTGGTAATTTCTGGCGACTTCCTGGAACCTGCCTCTATAGGCTTATCACTTCCATTTACAAATTCACCTGTTTTCAAATGACACTTTAGCCTTTATCATCATATACTAGGGAGCCACTGTAGTATACGCCCACTATACACTATGTATACTCAATGTTATCAGGGAGACTTTCTTCTCTGAACATAAAAGTTCAATTATTAGTTTTTTTCCCACACGGGACAGCCAGTTTCAAGTGACTGACTTACTAAGGTGTTACCGGAGTTTTTGTAACCATCAGCTCTCTGATTTAGGTTATCTAACTGAATCTCATCTGAACTATCTGTGAAGAAACAGATATTAGGTTCCAACCCATCCTTGGAAACCAAATTCCAAACAGTCCTTCTCAATGGAAAAGCAACCCCTTTGTATGTTCCAACCAAAACTGAACACGAGGTTATCGGGCAACTACGGCATCACCCATCCAGAGAACCATTTGCAACCTAACGAAAACATCTGACTGTTGGAAAAGAATCGCTTCTTCCCTAAATAGTTCAGTTAATTAGGGACCTTAAACGTGAAGAATCTAGGTTAGGGAAAAGCTTACTTGAGATAACAATACAGGAACATCCAGTGTCTCTAAGAATGGTTGACACATTCATACATTGACGACCTCACTAAAAAAGGTGCGGTATTATGTTTGATTCAGTTGAACATTTATCCGACATTTTCACCTTTTTTCTAGGACATCGGGCCCTTCTATGACCCCACTCATTACAGTTGAAACACTTTTACTGTGAAGGCAGTGGAATTTTCTTGGTAGGAGGGTTTGGATCCCTCAGATTGCTTAGGCATAACTGGTTTATATCGCAACTCTTTAGGGTAGTTTATTTATGAGCGCACGCAATATATCAGGCAGCTTGTGCCATCTTCCGCAGCCGTATGAATGTTTTCTCTCTTTATGAATATTTGTAAGCAGAGTTTACAGAAGAAAGGAATTGATACTCTTACCATCAGGTCTCGAAAGAACGAAATCGTGGTCAAACTCAGCACTATCATCCACGAATCAAATAATCTGAAAAGTGTTGTTTAAGAATTGCTATAATTTTGATTAGGAGTTATTTAATGTGTCTAAACTCCGACCTGTACTGATGAGTAGTTTTTTTCGAAAGGCAGAAGTATAGCTTTCTTTCAGCAGGCTATAACTAGAAATAACATCAGAGGGTAGAGTGGAATAGACGTTTAATGCTGAACCTTACAGTAGAAATCCAAGCCTAGTACCCAAGAACTGATGCCAGTCCCAGAGAGTAGCATATCTCGAATCGAGTAATATATGCCGCTATGTCATCTTGTTCCTGAGCAAGTGTGGTATTTGTGCATCCTAAATTAGGTTCTTGTGAAGGATATTCTAGTACCCCTTAATCTATTTCTGTTAGATAGTTCTATCTTCTTGGCTTCTAATTCCAACCTGATTTTTCTAACTCCCTCTGTCTTAGCCTGTTCTTCAATTTCCCTTCATTTTTGAAGGCTACCCTCTCTTTGCTCTGAACTCTGCTTCACTAGCTATCCTTTCCTGTTCGATTTTATCCTCCGCGAGCTAGTCTTTCCTGTCCTTTTTCTCCTCTCAAGCTAGTCTTTCCTGTTCTTTTTTTTCATCTCGAGCTATCTTTCCCATGTTCTTTTCCCTCCTCTCGAGCTAGTCTTTCCTGTTCCTTTTTCTCTTCAATAGCCATTTTAGCAGTATGTAACTATCAGGCTTTGTCCAGTAAATCACCATTCCTTTCCACTTTCACCAGAAATGCTAAAGAATCCATCTTGAAAAAAGAAATATTAAGCACCCAACTTCAACTTACAATGAAAAATTAACAGTAACGTCTGTTACAAAAGAGGGACACAGTCCGCACACTTTAAAACTCCCAAGTAGAAAATGAAATAACTATTTCTCCCTGAAGAATACACTTGTGGCTCAATACCTCACTAACAAAATACACACGGTTCACACAGGAGGGGTTATTATCAAGTTCCCCAGGTCCAACAAATAGGTAAACTTTAATAACCGAACCCTAGAACCAAACACGTAAGTCAACCAGACCTACCATAATACATGACACCTCAACAAACTCACCCTTTTCTATCCCCTTTTTTAAATGTTATACCACAACCAGTTAACCATCAGACGATGTTGCTTCAAGAGTCGTATCCTGCAAGGGGTCGCCATTGTCATGGGAACGCCTTCCAACTGAACAAAAGAAATTAATGGAAAAATAAATTGAATAAAGAAATAAACTTAGGAAAAATGAGATAACTGATTTGTGAATTTTACTTAAAATTAAATATCAAAAAAAAATGGCCTCAGTTTCTTTAGTTGGGCAGGATAGGTATTGCCCTGGATTGTTCCTCTGATGTTATTTTATGTAGGTATCCTGAGCAGATGGTAATAATCCGTGTTCTGGAATCTCCTACCCTTGGATGGAGCACAAGTAGAATAGGTAAGGGCCGGTAGTAGTAGAATAAAGTTAATAAGTAATATTAACATATGTCTCGCTCCTTCATCTGCGTCAGACTCATGGACTTCATACACATTCACTCGCCAGGAACAGATCTGGTATTGAGAAAAGAAAACTGGTTACCATATCATGATAATATAACATTTAAGAATTGAAAAGAATGATAAATGCCAAATCATTGACTGTAACCAAGCACACAAAATAAGAAACAAAGTGATACTCCTGGTAGATCACCCTTACCTGATTAGGAGAAGAGTGAGGTGAAGTGACTCTCCAAACTTCAACCCACATCCAGGTAAGGCAATATTACCAGAAGTAGAAACAAATCGGACACCAGGAACTAGTTTTCGCCCCAGCCCGCCAGAGGGGGGGGGGGTGCACGCGACGTAACTAATGGTTCCTGGTTGCCCGAACAACCTTAACCCCACTTACACCTACTTTTCCCCACACACACCTCAGCAAGTAAACTCTGCTAGTGCACACTAATTCTCCTTTTTTGACTCAGTATATAATGTTTTCCGTAGCCAAGATTTGGTTTCAGCCGCTAGAGGGATTTATCGTATAGAATTGATGACACAAATTAAAGTTCTAGCACGTAAGAGCGACCGTTGAAAACACGAAAAACCCGGAGCCAACGGAGGCACGCAGACACGCTGACATGCAGTAAGGAATTTAGAATGCTATGAGTCAGCGTAATGCTTGATTAAAGATCTGATATTGTAGTTAAAGATATGTTTAAGTTTGTTGTTGGCACTGAGAATATATAAGTGGTCAAAAACTAAACTATATACTATATAAAAAATAGAATATATATATAAAATATAAATATATATATATATATATATAGACATATATATATATACAGTGGACCCTCCGACCAACGATGGCAAGGGTTACACCAATACATAAAGGGGTGACCTACAGACTTAAACAACTATAGGCCAATATCTAACTTACCATTGCTATCCAAAATCTTTGAGAAACTCGTGCACAGGAGACTGTATCATTTATAACGGCTCGAAAGAAACATACTCGACCCCTGCCAATTTGATTCAGGAAAAATAAAAGCAACTAATGATGGCAATCATAAAAATGCTAGCTCTGCTTTACACAGCATTGAAAATAAGGAAACACACTAGAATTTTTATTGACCTAAGAAAAGCTTTTGACACAGTAATACCACGACATCCTACTCCACAAACTTGATCATTACGTATAAAGGCCATGCGCTTGTTCTTATTTCAAATCTTACATTACTAATAGGTATCAGTAATCACCATTAAAGACACAGCATCAGCAACACGGCACCTTGATACTGGAAGTTCTGCAGGGAAGTGTCCTTGGTCACCCCTGCTCCTTCCTCATATACATCCAATGACCTTCCAAGACGTATCCCAACACTGAATCCCATCTCTTTTGCTGAAGATACACTTATGTCATCTCTCACCCCTAATCTTGCCACCCCAACACCATTGTAATGAGGAGCTGATTAAAATTATCGACTTGATGACAGCCAATAAACTTACACTTAACACTGACAAAACCTACTATATTATGTTTGCTAGCAGAGCAGAGATGCCAAATTAACATTAGATTGACAACACTCTAATATACCAGAAATAAATGGGGGGCAAATTCATAGGCTTTATACCTTGACAACAAACCTGAATTAGCACCCATATCCCAGCATATAACCAAAAAAGTATCCAAAACGGTTGGGGATCCTTCTCCAAGATACGATACTACGTGCCGCAAAAATCCCTTCTCATACTATATCACACACTTAGTTATCCAATACCTCACCTATGCTATTTGTGCTTGGGGATCAACTGCTGCAACTCACCTAAAGGCCAATAATAACCCCACAAAAAGCTGCAAGTAAAGAATAATCACTAAATCCCATCCCTGGCAACACAACCCCCCCACTCTTCATAGACCAAAACTTACTCCCAGTTCAGTACACCACACTTACTACTGTGCAATCTACATCTACCAGGGCCTTAAACTCTAATACAACCTTGACCCAAAAATGCTTTCTCGATAGTTTGTGACAGAACCACAGGCATAACTCCAGACACAACATCTCTACGACATTCCCCCGTGTCCGACTAAACCTTTACAAAAATCCATGTAAGTCAAGGCCTAAAATCTGGAATACCCTACCTAGAACCTAGAACTGGCAACACATTCATCACCTTTCAAAATACCATTAGAAAAACATCTTATCTCCCTGATACACCCCGTCAATAACTACACGAAACCAACCTGGTGGTTCACACTTATCACCCACTCACTCATTGACCATAAACGAAATATTAATCTCAATCTTAAAATATGAATTCCTAGATACTCCAAAACTGAAACATGTACGTGCCAAAACAAAAAAGCATTCACATTGCTAAACTCACAAACTAGTATTTAGCACTTAGGCCATAATACCAACTTACCTCATAATTTGTAATGTTTTTTACAATTAAGAATAAACTAAGTCTGCCGAAATGCCTAAGCCAGCTAAGCGTTCTAGGTGGTTACACTCTGGTATCACTATTTTACTACATGTAACCTCACAATAACCAAATTTCTGTAAAATCACATGTAATCCTTATAGAGAATAAACTTTGAATTTGAATTGAATTTGATTAACGATAAATCCGACTAGCGATACCTTTTATCGCAAAACATTTTGCCTCGACTAGCGCTTAAAAACCCGACCAACGCTATTCATTCCGTTCGACATGCGTCCACTTTGGCCTGAGCACGCCTGCACATGTCCCATGGGTGCCAGTGTTTACAAGCCAGCCAGCCACTGCGGTCGCTTCCCAAACATACAATTGGAACTTTTCAATTACACAGCCTTTGATGATTGCACCTGCAAAATAATCACCATTGGCCCCAAGAAAGCTTCTAGTGCCAACCCACAGCAAAAAGGGTGAGAATGAAGAAGGAGATCATTGCTACAGTATGAGAGTGTAGTGGGCGTGTCTCCGAGCTGACAGGTTGTATAGTAAACCCAATCAACCATCGCTACTATTGTGGGCAAGAAAAACGGCAATCAAGGAAGCTGTTATTGCCAGAGGTGGCAACTATGTTTTTGAAAGGGGGAGAGGCGGGGGGCAAGTGATAGAAGATGTTGAGAGACTCTTATCGGTGTGGATAAACGAAAAACAATAGCAGGAGATAGCATCTCTCAGCATCATATGTGAAAGGTAGTAAGTTGCATGACGATTTAATTAAAAAAATGCCAGCAACTATGTTGATGTGAGTGACTTTAAGGCCACAAAGGTTGGTTTGAGAGATTTTAAGAAGCATAGTGGCATTCATAATGTGAATAAGGCATGGTGAGGCTGCCAGTTCGGACCACAAAGCACTAAAAAATATGTGCATGAATTCAAGTGAGTACATAGACAGTGAAGGACTCAAACCTAACAAGTGTTTAATTGTGACAAAACAGGCCTGTTTTTGGAGAAAATGCCAAGCAGGACCTACATTACTCAGAAAAAAGGGGGAAAAAAAAAGGCACTCCCAGGAACATAAGCCTATGAAAGACAGCTTACTCCTCTTGATGTGTTCCAATGCTAGTGGTGATTGCAAAGTGAAGCTTTATTGGTGTAAGCACCTGAAACTCCAGTGTGTCAGGAAAAAACAATGTCCTCAAGGCTAAATTTTGTGGCTGTGGAGGGCAAACATTAAGGCATGGGTTCACTAGGACTTTTTCTAATGACGTTACAACCATGCATTTGCCCCCACTGTGAAAAATTACCTAACTGAAAAGAAATTAGACCTGAAGTGGCCCTCCTGGTATTAGACAATGCTCTGGTCATCCTTCAGACGTGGCAGAGCGACTTTCTCGGAAATGAGCTTCATTAAGGTGAAGTTTTTGCCTCCTAATACCACTCCTCTCCTGAGCCCATGGACCAGCAGGTCATTTCCAACTTCTAGAAACTGTACACAAAACTATGGTATGAAAGGTGCTTTGTAGTGACCTCAGAAACTCAACTGACTCTAAGAAGAGTTTTGGAAAGATCACTTTACCATCCTCAATTGTGTAAACATTATCGGTAAGGCTTAGGAGGAAGTGATAAGAGACCTTGAACTCTGCTATGGAAAAAAATTGTTTTCTGTGTGCCAGAATGTGTACAAAAGGATTTTGAAGGGTTTGAGGCTAACCCTGAGAATCCTATGCCAGTTGAGGAACCATTGTGGCACTGGGGAAGTCCTTGGGGGTTGGAGGTTATGGAAGATGTGGAAGAGTTGGTTGGATGAGGACAATGAAGAACTAAACCACGATGAGTCTCTTGCTAGAATCATCTCATCAGCATGAGGCCAACCTGAGGAACACTGCTTCGGAGGAGGGGATAGAGAAATTGAAGAAGTTGCCTTACTTCTAAGATTAAGGAAATCTGTGCAGTGTGGCTTAAAGTGCAAACCTTATTGGATGAAAATCACCCTGACACAGCTACTGCAAGCCATGTTGGCAACCTTTAACACTGACAATGTTTGTGAAACACTTTTAGAATGTCCCCATCGATGAGCTTTTACACCTCTTCTCGTCCTCCGTTTAACCACAGCTTCTCATTCTATACCCCAAACTTCGGGCAGGCAATATCTCAGAAATTTTCGTGCCTTGGTGGTCTCCTGCTGTGCTCGTGCAGTACGTTTGCAAACGAGCGCTGCAATGGGGCAGGTACGGTACAAAGAACCACAGAGAGACTCCTGATTTTAAACAGAAGCGTGCGATCGCTTCGCCGTGTCATCTCGAGACGCAAAAACGCACTTGCTGGCGAGATTTATGTCTTCATCATCTCTGCTTCCTCTTATGAGTGCAGTCTGGAAAAAAGTACGAAAAAACTGAGTGGTAAATATTCCTCCTGACCCAGACTCCTTTCTGGCGGGTGCCGGTGTTGATATAGTCAAACCCACTAGATGTTGCCAAGAAATTGGCAATCATCTGGTTCCCGTATTTCTCCAGGGACTCTATCTATGCCCCTCATTTCTTTTTCCTCAAAGTCTGCCAGAGAGTTAGCACCCTTTGGACTTTTTCTTCTCTAAGAAGAACAGTATAATGTGCTTTTAACACTTCAAGAAACTGGAGGCAACACTCTCAGCTTGCCCGATCATCGGCAAGCTGGGGGCCCGTACGACTTTCATATTCTTAATGCTACAAAACTTTAAAATCAGTCAGCCCTTGCAGTCCTATTACGCCTTTACAATCTTAATTTGGTCACAAGGCGTTCTTCCACTCACTGCGGAAATCCGCCCTTGTTCACCTTCCGCAAACCGGCACTACGGGACTGTAACCTCCCACTATCGTCCATTGCTCTTACCATGCAGTTGCAAAGGGTAATGGATTCCTAGTAAAATAGATGTTTAGTGGTGGTAATTTAGAGACACACAACAGTCTCTCCACTGTCCAATATGGCTTCGTAAGGGACGTTTCTACAATAGACCCCCTTACTACGCTTGGATATCTATGTTCATAATGCCTTTGCGAATAACCAATCATTATTGCTATATTTTATTGATACTTGAGAAGGCATATGACACAACCTTGGAGTAGATATATTTTAGCCCAGGCCCACTCCTTAGCCTCGAGGCAATCTACTCATCCCTTCCTTAAGAACTTTTAACTGACGGCATTTCCGTGCTCTCCCCCGGACTATCCAAGCTGAAGGTGTCCCCCAGGGATGTGTTCTGAGCACAACACTTTTTTCTCCTATGCATTTAATGATTTGGCCTCTAGTCTTCCTCAAATATTTGGTCATCACTCTATGTTGATGACTTCGCTATTGCCTGTGCAAGCTCTGACGTCACCTGATGACAGTTTCTCTCCAACATGGCAGTCGACCGTGTTTCCAATTGGGCCCACCACACGTGGGTTTAAAATTTCCAGCACTAAAAACCCACCAAATTACTTTCACTATAAAGACGTTCTGTCATCTCCGATCATCCTTTGTACCTCTAATGCCCCGTAACTCCCTGAACTTGATCAGTCAAGTTTTCTGGCCCTCTCTTTGATCGTAGTATCCTGGAAACCTCACATTACCTCTCTGAAGGCACTTGCACAGCCGGCTGAACCTTCTTAAAACCCTGCTCACTTTCATGGGAGCTGATCGTCGAAACCCCACTCCTTCCCTTACATTCCCACCCTTATTTTATCGAACTTAATTATGGTGACCAGATCTATTCACCGCGTCTTCCCCTGCTACTCTCCATCTAGCCTTAAAACCCCATTCATCACCAAGGATTACGTTTATGCCTTGGTGCTTTCGCTCTTCCCCTGTCGAGAGCCTCTATGCAGAAGCAAAAAACGTTCCATCCTTATCCGATCACCGGATGCCCATTGCCCTGCGCTACTAGTACCTCTCATGATCTCTGCAAATCCTTCCATTTATAGAATGGTCACTGAATTAGTAGACATTTCTTTATTTGTTCGCCCCCCCCAGATTACTCCGGCCCTTCTCTCTTCGCCTTCATTCACCTCTTGTCTTCTCTTCAACTACACCTTTCTATGTCATGTACATCTCATTTTTCCCTAACCCCCCTGGGAAGTTTCAAGCTGTTCGAGTCTGTTCTTTCTCCCTCCTACTCGAAAGCCCAACTGTCTACGGTCGCTTCCCGATCTCCTTTTCGTTGACCCATTCACACTCACATTCTTCTTCATGCCATTGCTTGTACACAGAAGGCTCTAGTCTTCTGACGGCTAGGATTCACAGCATTTTTCTGGACACGTTGTACAAGGCATTTACTATCTTCGGTAGTATTTTTACTGCCTGAATTGTATGCCATCCTTACAGCACTTGATCCGTATTAGCATCTAATGCCTGTGCCATCATTTGTGGTTGTCTCAGACTCCCTATAGTGCTTTACAGGCTATACAAAAATTTGATACAACCTCACCCCTTAGTCCTCCGTACCAACTTTGGCTACCCGCAATCTTTACCAAGCATAAAGATTGTTTTTTTGTTGGGGTCCCTGGTCATGGTTGACGTACATGGCAATGAACAGGCAGACACTGCTGCGTGTCGCAGTACATGACCTACTACCAGTTTCTTCAAGAGGTATTCAATTTACAGACTAATTTTGCGCAATATCTTCCACCTTCACACCCCGTTTGGCAAACAACGTTGGTCTACATGCTCGGCAACAAACTTCAATCTATTAAAAAAACCGAGTATAGGTTACTGGCCATCTACTTATCACCAGTGTCGAGGTGGAGAGCTACTCCTCTCCGTCTTCGCATTGGCCATACTCGTCTTACTCTGGATATCTCATGGAAGCGTCCGCTCCTCTCTGAGAATTGCCAAACTCCATTATTCAGTCAGCCACATTGTGTTGACTTCCCACTTTAACAACGAGCACGCAGAATTTACCTCTGTCCCGGCGTCTTCGCTCCACGCTCTCTCTTACCTTCCTTCTCCTGATGGACCCACCTTTCATCCGGACCTCCCTCGTTGACCTTTTTGAAAACACTGACTTTCTTCACACAAATTCTGATACTTCAGTCCCTTTCTACTTCCAATCTCTTGCTACCCTCTACCCTTTCTGTACTATCCCTGCCCCATCTGTTTTTCTGTACCTGATCATCCTCTCTCCCTTCGCCATCCAATACCCCGCTTCCTTCCCTACCCTGCAGCTCTGTATATTCCCTTGCGGCTTAGGCGCTTCTTTTTTGATTAGAATAATAATACAGTCCAGTTTTTGTCATTAAAGAAAAAGAGTAATCCATGCCATTTAACACTCCAGTTTTTATTAGGATGAGAAATATAAACAACCATATGTACATCCCTGGAGTTACCTGGAGAGAGTTTCGGGGGTCCAACGCCCCCGCGCCCGGTCTGTGACCAGGCCTCCTGGTGATCAGCGCCTGATCAACCAGGCAGTTGCTGCTGGCTGCACGCAAACCAACGTACGAGCCACAGCCCGTCTGATCAGGAACTGACTTTTAGGTGCTTGTCCAGTGCCAGCTTGAAGACTGCCAGGGGTCTGTTGGTAATCCCCCTTATGTTTGCTGGGAGGCAGTTGAACAGTCTCGGGGCCCTGACCACTTATTGTATGTCTCTAACGTGCTAGGACACCCCTTCTTTTCCTTGGGGGATGGTGCATCGTTGCCAAGTCTTTGCTTTCGTATGAGTGATTTCGTGTGCAAGTTCGGTACTAGTCCCTCTAGGATTTTCCAGGTGTAATATAATCATGTATCTCTCCCATTCCTGCGTTTCTAGGAATCCAGGTTTTTGAACCTCAAGCCTCCCCAGTAATTGAGGGTGCTTTATCTCCGTTATTGCGCGCCGTGAAAGTTTCTCTGTACATTTCTAGTCGGCAATTTCACCCGCCTTGAAAGGTGCTGTTAGGTGCAGCAATATTCCAGCCTAGATAGAAACAAGTGACCTGAAGAGTGTCATCATGGACTTGGCCTCCTAGTTTTGAAGGTTCTCATTATCCATCCTAGTTAATTTATTAGAGTCAATGGAAAGCGCTAACCCTTAGGGGTCATTCCAGTGCCTGGTAAAGGGAGGTAATTGTTTGATCTAATGGTAGGGTAAATCCAATTTCTTTGGATTGAGACCCTTTTCACAAGCACCTCTGTTGACAGTAGCCTAGTATGTTTTTGACAGAGAAATAACCAGCTGTCTCAGACACATGAACAATGACTTGTTGAAAGACTGATCAGTGGATGGCGTGGGTGGGGGGGGGGGGGTTTTTAGCTTATACATGGAAAATTTAATTAACAAAAAGTATAATAGCCTGAATATCAAAGAGTAACCTAGAATTTTTAAAAGGCCCCAACTTCTTGCACAGTAGTACTAATAATGTCGGTTAACTTTTGCTAACTAATTTCTTTCCATAATACATATCCAAGAGATGCAAAATTCTATAAAATTAATTTTTTATATTATACAATGTGTAAATAACTGAATTATTCTACTTATGCATTAATACAGTAACAGTTTTTACAAAAATAATTAATGGTATTCAAAAATATCACAATTCAGAGCATTTTAATACCAGGTTTAGATTGCATATAATAATTTCAGAAAATACTAATGAAAAACAACAGTCAAAGATAAATTATACTTTCCTAATGTTTTATGGCAGATGTAAGTCATATTACTTCTGCTTGGGAATTTTTTGTCAGTGCCTATGGTAGGCTGTAGTTATTATTATAATCAAAAAGAAGCGCTAAGCCACAAGGGCTATACAGAGGTAGGCTGTAGTAATTAGTCCAAACAGATCGACGTGCCTAAACGTTCTTCACTCGTTACTTAGGACTGTAATTCTCAATAAATTTCCTTGCAATTTTAACCACACACCTAAAAACCCAAAGCTATTTTTTGTGTTATTTCCATGACAATTGTTAAGCTGCCACAGACCCTTCAGCTTAAGTATTATTATAATCAAAAAGAAGCGCTAAGCCTCAGCTTAAGTAACATTTAACAACTCTGTTCACTTACAATGACACCTATTTATAGATACAGACCACAGAGTTATGATAATTGTGTTTAGTTTCATAAAAATTCTTCGAGGTTTCCATTGGTTATAGCACATAATACCTCATCCTGGATCCTATAATGAATTTTATCAAGTCTTATGAAAAAAAAAAATTAAGCACACTTTCTCTTTCTTTATTTACATTGACTCTCTTAGTTATCCAGTTGGAGTTAATACCATACCAGAAAATTGATCCAGATTTTTTTTCTTGCAAGTAGTTATCACACTTCCTATCCACCACTATGTGTTTTTATTATGTGAACCATTATTATAATAACAGAAATGCTTGACCTTTCATAGTATAGTTTAATAGTATTTAACCCAAGAGCAATTCTGGTAACATGTCACTGGATTTTTATTTTTTATATTTTCTTTTAGTTGCAGACATCACACTACAACTGCATATTTCAGTTTCATTTAAATGCATATTGTGATCAATTTTTTCTTGTTTTCCCTTTTTATTCCAAATGTTCACTTCGGTTTGGCAGTGTCCCACAGTATACGAGTTCTGTTTTATAACCTCTATATTTTAAAATGAAAATCTTCTGTCTTATAACTTTTTTGTTGTCTGTTATCATTTTCTCATGACTGGGGGCTTATCAGCCCAGGCCGAAAAAAAAAATTTGAGAAACTGATCAGATGAGAAGTGGCAAAAAAATTAAACTATTCTTTTAAAACCCGGGGGTTTCTTTTTTGGGTTGTAATTTTTTTTTTTTTCACTTTTAGCTCTTACTGTGGTTATTTCAGTGGCAGTTTCATTGTATAACAAAGATACATTCTTAAAAAAAATATTTTCAAACCCCAAAACCCTAAAAAAAACCACGTTTTTGCAGAGTCATTGTAAAGTGGGGAGGGTGGTAAGCTGTGTACAATGAAAGGCGTGTACCACACTCTCTCTCAAGATACGGTGTTCTTCATCCAAAAAAGGCAGTGTAGCCCACCTCTCCTCAAAGATCGGTCTTCTTATCAAAATAAAGGCAGTGTAGCCCACATCTCTCTCAAAGTTACGGTGTTCATCATCACAATTCAAAAGTGAAAATTTAAAAATAAAAGCTAGGGCTGAGACAAGAGAATGGGAAATGACAACCCCACTGGTGGGCTACCTTAGGGAAAGGGAAGACAATTTTAAGAGCACTTTTTTCTTCGCTTCAAAAATTCAGGGGAATTGTGTGCATGAAAAGCGAGGGGAGGGGGGGGGGGAAAAGATGAAACTGAAAATATAATGGATGCCAGACGTTACGACGATATGATGGATGAGGATAATCAGTCACACAAATAATGATTTAAACATTTAGTCTGTCTTACGGAAAAGAAATTGTAAAAGGTGCCAGTTATAAAACTGTATATTATTATTATTATAATCAAGGGGGGAAGCACTAAACCCCAGGATTAACAGCGCCTTGGGGGGTTTGGGAAAGGGTTTGGCTTAAATTTAGGAACTGGGGCACAGATCCAATTCCCTAGTCAAGACCCCTCACCGCCCTCAAGGAGCCTTCCTTTAGGGGATAATACTGTATAGAAAAGCCCAAAAAGAACAATGGTATATTGATTTTTGAAATTCCATTGTACATTTTGGACATTGCTTCGAGAGGCAAATGAAATATGTAAATAGTATAATTCTGTATCCCTTGTAAATATCTTTAAAACATTAACAAAATCAATTTGAAATATTTTATAATAAATTATCCTGGTCTGGTGCAACCATATATTAGATTGGATTCAAATGTAAACAATAGTGGCTGAAGGTTGTTGGTTGACAGGGGCACCAGTAAGGGCACCCCCGTAAGGTGCACCAGTAAGGTGCACCGTAGGTGTTTAATCCGATCTTCATTTGAGAATTATTATTATTTAACAAAAGAAGGCTAAGCCACAAGGGCTTACAGCGCGCAGGGTAGGGGAAGAAGAAGGGAATTTGGGGGCAGAAGGAGGGGGGGATGATCGGCAAGGGACAGAAAACAGGGGGCAGGGATAGTACGGGGGGGAGAGGGTAGCAAAAGATTTAAGTAGAAAGGGCTGAAAAGGATCAGAATTTGTGAAAAGGGGGGCATCGTTGTCAAAAAGTCAATGAGAAGTCTGGTTTAAAGGGGGGTCCTCACCAAGAAGGGGAAGTAAAGAGGAGCGCGGAGCGAAGACGACGACAGAGGTAAATTCTGCGTGCTCGTTGATAAAGTGGGCAGTCAACAGAATGTGGCTGACTGAGAATGGAGCTTGGCATTTCTCAATGAGAGGAGCAAAGACGCCTCTCCATGAGTTATCCACGAGTTAAGGCGAGTATGGCCAATGCGAAGACGCGGAGAGAGTAGTCTCCCAACCTCGACACTGGTGATAAGACAGACAGCAGTCAACCTTACTCGGTTTAATAGACTGACGTTTGTTGTCGAGGGCCATAGTATAGACCAACGTTGTTGCAACGGGTGTGAAGGTGGAAGATATTGCAGCAAAATAGTCCGTAAAATGATACTCTATAAGAAACTGGTAGGTCATGTACTGGACTGACGGATGCCCTTGTGTTGCCTGTTCATTGCCCTGTTCGTCATCATGACAGTGACCCAACTCAAAAAACAAATATATTTAAGCTTGGTATAGATGCGGCGTGGCCCAAAGTTGGATACGGAGGACTTAAGGGTGAGGTGTATCAATTTTTTGTATAGCCTCTGTAAATCACTAAGGGAGTCTGAGACAACACAAATGATGACACTGGCATCAGATGAATACGGATAAGTGCTGTAAGGAATGGCATATAATTCAGCAGTAAAAACACTTGCCGAAGATAGTAAATGCCCTGTCGGACGCTGCTCGGAAAAAACACTGCGTGGAGAATTCCTACGCCGTCAGAAGGACTTAGAGCCATCTGTTTACACTGCAATGGCATGAGAATGAGAGTGAAAGTGGTCAAGGGAAAAAGAGAGCGGGATGCGCCGTAGACAGTTGGGCTTTCGCGCAAGGAGGGAGAAAGAACAGACTCGAACACGCTGGAACTTCCCAGGGGGGTAGGGAAAAGTGAGATGCTACATGTACATAGAAAGGTGGTTGTGAGGAAGACAAGAGCGAAAGAAGGCGAGAGGAGAAGGACGGTTAAAAGGGGCGGGATACAAATAAAGAATGTCTACTAATATCAGTTGACCAATCTATAAATGGAAGGATTGAGGAGATCATGAGAGCGTACTTAGTAGAGCAGGCATGGCATCCACGGCGATGGATTAAGGATGCGAACATTCGCTTCTGCATAGAGGCTTCTCGACAGGGGAAAAAGAGCGAAAAGCACAAAGGCATAAACGTAATCCTTGGTGATGAATGGGTTAGGCTAGAGAGGTAGCAGGAGATGCCGCTTGAATAAGATTCTGGTCACCTATCAGTTTCGATAAAATATGTGTGGAATGTAGGCGAAGGAGGGTTCGACGATCAGCTCCCCTCGAAAGATGAGCATGGGTTTTAAGAAGGTTCGCAGGCTGTGACAAGTTGCTCTGAGAGGTATTGTGAGGTTTCCAGGATAACCTACGATCAAAGTGGAGGCCCACAGAAACTTGACTGTATCAGTTCAGGGATACGGGTGCCATAGAGGTACTAAGGATGATCGGAGTGACCAGGCGTCTGTGAAAGTGATTTTTGTTGGGTTGTAGTGCTGGAAAGTTAAAACACACGTATGGTGGCCATTGGAAAACCGGTCGACGTGCATGTTGGAGAGAGAGAAACTGTTAGGGAGGTGTCAGTCAGCGCTTGCACAGGCAATTAGCTGAAGTCATCAACATAGAGTGATGACCAAATATTTGATGGAAGGATAGAGGCCAATTCATTATTAGCAAGGAGAAAAAGTGTTGTGTCAGAACACATCCCTGGGGACACCTTCAGCTTGATAGTCGGGGGTGAGCACATTTTTAACCCAATCACGGAAATGCCGGTCACGTTAAAAAGTCATTAACGGAAGGTTGGTAGATGCCTCGAATGGCCTCTCCTATGGAGTGGCTTGGGCTAAATATTATACCTCCATGTTGTGTCATATGCCTTCTCAAGGTCAAAAAATATTGGCAATAACTGAGTGGTTCTTGCATAGGCATTTACGTACATACGTATCCAAGCGTAGTAAGGGGTCTATGGTAGAAGTTCCCTTGCGAAAGCCATATTTGACGAGTGGAGAGACTGTTGTGTGTATCTAACTACCACACTAAACGTCTATTTACTAGGACATTCCAATACTTTGCAAACTGCACTGGTAAAGAGCAAGGGGTCGATAGTGGGAGGTTTCATGTCCCGTAGTGCCTGGTTTGCCACAGGGAGAACAATGGCGGATTTCCCCCCCCCCCCCCCAACAGCTGTGGAAGATCTCCTTGTGTCCATATAAGTTTGTAAAGGCGTAATAGACTGCAAGGGATGACTGATGTAAATGTGGTTGCATACGATTATGAATGTCGTCGGGCCCAGCTTCGATGATCGACAAGCCTGAGAGTGTTGCTCCGTTCTTGAAGTGTTAAAAGGCACATTTATACTGTTCTTCCTCTGGAGAGAGAAAAGTCCCAAGGGTGCTAACTCTCTGGAAACTTTGAGGAAAAGAAATGAGGGGGCATTGATGGAGTCCCTGAGAAATACAGACCAGATGATTGCCTATTTCAATGGCAACATTCTAGTGGGTTGCTATATCAACACCGGCAACCCGCAGAAAACCGGAGCCGGGTCAGGAGAATAATTTCCACTCAGTTTTCGTACTTTGTTTCCAGACTGCACTAATAGAGGAAGCATGAGGTGAATGGTGGAGACATAATCTCGCCAGCAGTGCGTTTAGGCTTCACGGAGTGACACGGCTGATTGCTGATCGCATGCTTCTGTTTTAAAATCAAGGAGTCGATCTGTGGTTTCTATTGTCGTCCCTGCCCATGCAGCGCGTTTCATACGTACGGCCACGAGCACAAGAGGAGACACCAAGGCACGCATTTCTGAGAATGCTGCCCGAAGTTTGGGGTATAGAATGAGAAGCTCGCGGTTGAAAAAGTGAGGCGTAGAAGAGGTGTAAGCTCATCGATGGAGGACGAAGAAGGAACCTCTTTAAAAATACAGTTAGGTGTGAGTAAGGTTTCCAATTTGCCGATTAAATTGCAGCGTGGGGTGCGAAGAGGGTGGGCGAATATGAGGGGAAGTATGAATTGATTGGAAAATGATCACGTCATGTAAGTCGGGGGAGAACAGACCAAGTGAAGTCTAATGCGGAGACTGAGAGACGATGCAAGAGAGAGATATGAGTCCGAGGATCAAAAATGGTGTGTGTACCTGTATTTAAAACATGGAGGGGGTGAGTGGCAAGGAAAGCCTCTAACTGAATTCGCGGGAATCACAGTTGAGACCCCCCAGAGGAAATGAGTGGGCATTAAAATCACCATGTAAGAATCGGTGGCGGGGTTAATGACGAAACAATGGTAGGCAAAGTCCGGGAATAGATAATGCCCGAGAAGAGAGTGATATAAAAGAACAGAGCGTATACCTCCTATGTAAGTGGATACAGGGCTGCTGTGTAATGCAGCGAAGTATGAACAAATAGCTGATGGTACGGAATATCAGTGCGTGACAGAAGAAGGGCACTTTCATTAAAGGTCCCATCAGGAAAAGGATCTGAAGAATACAATAAAATTTTAGCCTGAGATGTGGAAATAACTGCGTGTGTAATTTGGTTCTGTAAGCAAACTCCATAGGGGGCAAACTGGACGAGTAACATCTGAAAGCTCACACGTTACCCCTGAGGCCGCGTATATTCACGTAAAGAGGCCATGATTGGCAATGATAAAGATACTTGAAATTTCCGCGCAGGTAAGGGTTCCTTATGGACTAGTTGGGTTAGAAAGTCCACATGCGGAGGCAGTGGAAAATGTTCAAGCAGCGAAGGAACGGTACGATGTGAAGAAAGGAGTTGTGCAGATGGAAGCAGAGGAGAGAGAAAGAGCGGAAGGTGGATCACTGTTCCATGATGGTTGGTTCTCTGCAATATATTCAGAGTTGCTTCAAAGTGTTTCGGAATTCAGAGATGTCGTATGTTGGGAGAAAATAGTGGAGAATGGTATAGGGGAGGAATGAGTAAAGATTGGAACTGTATTGGATGTTTTTACCAAGGTAGGTGTGGGGGGGCAAAAGGGTTGGAGGAAACTGGAGATGCGTTGCAGGGGGGACAGAATGGGCAGGACCTGGGAGGTGGCAGAAGAGGAAAAAACTTGAGAGGGAACAGGGAGGAAGGTACATTCGGAGGAGGAAGGTGAACCTCTTGCACTTGTAAACTGAGCCAGTGAGAGGGGAAGAACCATTGACAGAGACAGGGAAGTAAATTGTGGAGGTGGAAGATGGGTAGGAGGTGTTACGGACCTTTTTTTGACTTTGTGAAGTAGAGGGACGATGGGGAGAGGTTGTCGTACTGAGGTTCTCGTCGATACTGAGGCTTGTGGGGAGAGAGAACTCGAAGAAGCGAGATTAGTCTGAGGCGTTTGAAGTAGGGACGTCTGAGCCGAGGACAGCAAAAAGGATAGATACTGGAGTGATTATGGGAGAGGAACCACAGGAGGTGGGTTGTAGGAAGATGGGATACAAGAAGTGGGGGGAGACGTTTGAAACCACGGGATAAGAAACCTGTGGGAGTCTCCTTGGAGGCGGAGATGTGAAAACTGCCCATGGCATTTAGGGTGACCTTCTGTCTCTTTGAGTAACGGATTTCCGGCTCGTTTAAATTAGACCTTGGACACGCGAGAGTACGAAGGGTTGAGGCCTCATGACAGTTAAGGCAAGAGGGAGATCGATTGGCAAGACGTATTAGAATTGGTCATCGGCACCACTGACTGGCATTCGGCGATTAGATCTGCTATCTTCGCTGGATGGCCAAATCGCCTGCAATTTCTACATGTTGTGGTGTAGGGATCACCCTTTCGAACTTGAACGGTGGCTCTGCATATAAACTGTGGATCCCGGAGTTTCTCGGGCTGTCAAAAAGTTTAATCGAGCCCACTTTGCTAGGGTATCGTCTTCGCCCTTGGGCAGGAAGAATGTAAGTGTCTACCTGGAGGATGGGAGATCTTGGGAGTTCCAGCTGTTTCTAGAATGTCAGTGCCACATGTCTGGAATTTTGTTGAACTATGGTATGGGGCAGAATGACGGTACCCACTACAAGGAATTGAGGGAATGTTGTTTTTCAGAGTGACAGGAACAGTATCGATATGGGAAAGACGAGAGAGCTCATGAGCCTGGGTAGCATTCTGTATGGTAATGTTGCGCGTACGCTCTTAAGAGCATGAAAGAAGAATATATCTTTACCAACTTGGCGTAGGACGTGCCTTGCCAATAATATGATCAGAATAGATAGGCAGTAGAGGAAATGTTGGTCGATTTTTATAAAATAAAAGGGGTGAAGAATTTAGTCCAATGTTCAGTCTGAAATGGAGCTGGAAAGGTTTGTGTAGGACGGGTCGATCGTTTCGAGAAGAACGAGAAGGTGGAGATGTATCAGCAGCAGGTAATTGTCGTTGAGCGTTTAGGCGTGGACCTGAGTTGGTCCGACGTGGAACGGGTCGGCGATTTGAAAATTGCCGCACCGCTAGAGGGAGTGGCCGGAAGCATAGGCAGAGGAGAGCGAAGGTCCGATAAATCGAAGGGAGTCTGTCGAGGCCTCAGTACCTGAAGCGGGGTGAGGAAACAGCACCGGACAAATAGGTACAGAGGCATGAGGGAAGTCTGAAGAGTGGTCCAAAGACGAGGGGGGTTCAGATCGTGGGTGCGGTATCAAGATGGGGCCAGGGGTACCTGGTTCATGGACTGGGCTGCCATGGTTAGGGTACTTCTTTCTTTTTGTTTTTAAGAAAAAAAAGAAGAAGAAAAGGATAATAAAAATTAAATAAAATATAAAAATAAAGGGGGGGACCGGGAGGGATAGGTCTAGGAGGAATGAAAGGGCAGTAATCCCCATACGAGCACCAAGAGGATAATCTGCACAGTGTAGCGCTGATGCCAGCTTGGAAACCCGTGCCATACCCTACCATCTGCTGTATAACTTTCTTCCGGGTTAGCTACCTCACTTCTGCGTGCTTCTAGTGTGGACAAAGAGAGGGCGGCGGATATCCGACACAAAGCATTAAACCTCCTTCGGCCACAACCCCGGAATCCGAAAGGTGGCTTCCAGAGATACACTCGTCGCCCGAAGGACACCCAAAGCTACTCCCGGTGATACCGGAGAGGGTTCGGGACATCCCCAGGCGATCAAGATTCCACGGCAAACTACGGCCAACGCTAGAACCTCAACGGAATGGGATGGACCCCGGATTCCTTTCCCTAAATAGGAACTAGCGAGCCTGTGGGAGAAATCCCAAAGGACAAAAAGAGGAAGGGCAATAGGGAGGGGTGGGGGAGGAGAAGGAGGAAAGAAAAAGGGGAGGATGGGGAGGATGGGATAGGGGAGGGGAGATTGGTGGGGTAGGTAATTAGGTTCGGTTGAGGAAGAAAGGACCGATAGGTCTTTCCTCAGACATGAGCCTCTTCACCACGCCAAGGAGCCCCCTGAAGAGGTTCTTTAGTAGAGCCTGACCCCTTATTAGCCACCTTAGACAAAGAGTGGACAGATTAAAAAAATGGATGTATAAATAAAAATAAATTGTTGCAAGAAGTGTGAAGGATTAAAATAATATTTGGACTATATTCTTTTGCTATATATTTCTCCTGTTGCAGCAAAATAATAAACTAATAATAGGAATGAACAATGTAATCTATCTAAAGTTATTGTCATTGTCTCAGCAGTTCGCTACAATAATGAGACATACGTATATTCCTTGTTAAATGATTAAAAAGACTTTGAGAAAGTTGGAATGGATATGTTTCAGGTCATGAACATTATGATTAGTGATGCCTGGCTATTGACGGACGAAAAAAAAACTATTTAATCAATGGATCATTTATGGCATTTTTAGATGCCCAACAATGTTCCTAAAGCTTTGTCGAGTTGCTCTAAGCTTATGGTTTGTAGCAGCAATAGTTTTACTATAAATCTTATTAATAAGTGTACATAGCAGTTTTTCCCCACATATTAGGCCCCAAAATTTTAAGGCAATTATTTCCATATACATTCAAGATTCATTATATTAATGCTGTATATCATAGAAGGCATACCATACTTACGAGACAAAGGTCTTAAAATATATTTCCATGCTTATGCCAGAGAATGAATTTAAAACATTGAAAGTCGTACTGTATATATACTTTATCTCATGATTGTTTGTAGAGCTCTTTGGGGTATAATTATATTTCAAAGAGTAAATATGGAAAAGGAGACTTTTCCTTTTATATTTTTATCGAATACTTTCTGCATTGACCATTAATTGTAAATCTGATAATTATGCTCTAATATTTCTATGGACCTATTTACTTAGGATCTTTTCTAACAGTTGCTCTAGATTCGCTTATTTAATATTTATAATGAATCAAGATGGGAAAACTGCCAACAAATGAGATAACAAACCAAGACAAGGACTATACAGTGGTACCCCGAGTTTCAGCCCACCTATAATTCGTTCAGAAGGCTGTTCGAGTGCGTTCCCATAAGGAATAATGATAGAGTGAGAGCTGTACGAACTCAGGGGTACCACTATATTTTGCTACTTCACTTGCGTGATCTTCTTCAAGGAAGTTCTAAGAGGAACATGCAAATCGTAGATGACTAAGCATTTTACTGCAATTATCCACATAAAATTTTATGCACCTGTCAAAGAGGTGAAGATGACGTGTTGACACAGAGGAACTCATTTCTCTGAAAATGTGAAACAGATGCTTGACTACTGATACACAATTGCTCCCCATCAGCAATAGTCACAAAACCTCTTATAACCTGCATTTTGATGAGGGAGCTAAATAGCTCAGTCTTAGTTGAAAATTGTTGTCCAATGAAGCTTACGTGTTGTGAGGGGTTTTTTCATCATTGAGAGGATGTTGGTCAACACAAAATTGCTCTGTACAATTTAAATGTGTCTGTAACAGCACAAACAAGAAGTATAACCAGAAACAAGATTGTAAAGGAGAAATAGGTCATATGCTGGCAGCAGTCGTGAAGATAAACTTTCCAGTCCCCCCAAAATTCAGAAAATGCTTGTGTTGCTCTTTTATTAAAATTGATCACAAGATTGAAATGGATCACGAAATTCGTAATTGACACGATTGCACAAACCATACCAGTTGAAATGTCCCAATGTGCTTTTTGAGTTATGTTATGTGTGAATGCATATGACTGTCTTTACAATAATTATTCTGTCTTTTCAGTTTTGTCTATTATTCTGTTATGGGGAGCTGCCTTTTAGTTAGGAAGTTATCAAAATGACAATCTTCAGTAAGAAATTTATTCATTCAAATTTGTCTTCCTAGCCAATTTCTTTTTTATCCTCTTAAGATCCACCCTATATGCATTTAGTACTGTACAACCCCTATTATAAGTACAATTCAGGGACCTAAGGTATAAGTACACCTCCCAGTCATAGGCACTGTAGTTATTTTAAATTAGGTTTGTTACTTTTTAATTTTATCATATTAATAGTTTTATGTTATACCTTATTTTTTTTTTTTTTTGCTATTCTGAGTGATCTACACAAAACTTATTTATTCACCATAGTGCACTATGCAAGGGGGCAATCCCAAAAGTACATTACGTCCCAGCATATTGTCCTAAGTATGGTGCAAGCCCTATGCAGCCCTAGTGGCCCGGTGGCCCTGGTGGCTAAAGCTCCCGCTTCACACACCGGAGGGCCCGGGGTTTTCTATTCCGGCGGGTGGGATCATTTCGACACGTTTCCTTACACCTGTTGTCCTGTTCAACATAGCAGCAAATAGGTTACATGGGTGTTTGTCGAACTGGTTGTTGTCTGGGTCGCATCCTGGGGGACGATTAAGGACCCCAATGGGAAAATAAGTAGACAGTCCTCGGATGACGGCACTGACTTTCTTGGGTTATCTGGGTGGCTTACTTTCCGGGGTTAAAAATCCGAACGAAAATCTTATCTTTTCTTATCTCTTTATCTTATCATGAACTTAGCAAATTGTTATTAGCTTCAAATCACAATCACATTAAGAACAGTAGAACTACCCATCATAAATTAATCATATGTGAATAGTTTTAAGGTTCCATCAAATGCACTAGCATAGTACATTATCCTCCAACACGAATTTAGTAACACATGCAAACCTGTCCAAATGCACAAAGTACAGTTACATCCCCATCATATGGCAAGCAAATATCTTTTTTTAAACTCTGGCGATCTATTAATGATCCAGTGAAAAATTAATCTGTGGGCAATTGAGGCAGTGATTAGTGAAAAAAAATCACTAAGGAATCTCGAATTTTATCTTATTATAACATTGGACTGTGTATCCCTGAATTATGCTCAGCCCATCATTATGTTTATGGATGCTGGTATAAACGTGAGTGTAAAAAAACTTAAATAAGCCTCTGTAGTCCAGCTTTGGTACTAGTTTAAAACTAATGTTTATTGGAAATAATTATGTGTTTAGTATTGTTCTGCGTGAAGACTTGATGTGTAAGATTTGATGATTACTCTTTATTATAAATATACCCTCGACCAGAGAAATTACACATAAGAAATTATATCTTGGGGTAAATGGAAAACTCAACTATTATTTTTACTGGGTAGTGCTGAGACCAAAGGTCATGGGAATGGTGTGATAATTTGATTGGATGGAAGGTCGGGAATACTGGGTTCAGTTCCTTGATCGAGAGCCTTCAGCACTAAGGATTGCCTTGTCGGAGTCAAAATTAATATGTAGTGCACTGTTGATAATAGAGGGCTTGGTTAAGTGCCAATACTTGCGACTTTCTAAGGAACAATATGTAGAGCAATGATGATAATAGGAAGGCTTGGTTAAGTGACCAATACTTGGACTTCTAAGGGATCCAATTTGTTAGAGCACTGATTGATAATAGAGGGCTGGGTAAGTGACCAAGACTTGGACTTTTCTAAGGTACAATATGTTAGAGGCCACTGATGATATTAGAGGTCTTGGTGAAGTGACCAATACTGGACTTTCTTCGGAAACAATATGTAGAACTGATGATAATAGAGGCTTGCGTTAAGGGACTCAAGACTTGGACTTCTGAGGAATCAAATATTGTTGTGCTCTGATGATAATAGAGGCTTGGTTAAAGGGGACAATACTTGGACTTTCTAAGGAACAATACATCAAAGCATTGTATTTTAAGATAGTGCTGTGTCAACAACATTGTATTTTAAGATAGTGCTGTGTCAACAACATTGTATTTTAAGATGTGCTGTGTTCATCATCATTTGGTAATTATTGTAGTATTGTAATGCTTGGCATAAATTTTAGTCATTGTACGGACATTTACAGGTGGAATTATTATAGCCGAGTCCAGGGGGCACTTATTTGTTGGGTAGTTGCTATGTGGGATTGGGCAAATTATCCAGTTTTGCCATTCCCCACTTGGCCTCCCATTTAAAAAAAAAATTCCAAATTCTGTATTCAGCTATCATCACCCCATTATTTATAATTCAAAAAGAAGCTCTAAGGCCACAAGGGGCTTATACATCATTAGTGATTGGTAGAAGGTAGTCCAATGAACTATTACAATAAGTCCATATAAATGATATTATGTGGGACCAAAATCATTTATACTGTAGGATAAATAGGATGCAATACCAGTATGTGCATCCTCATATCTTTTCAGGTGTTCCTTTATGAAAACTGTACAAGCACAAGAACTTTTTAAAATTCCTAATCGAATAGATTCATTTTATTCAGGGAAAAGCATTAACCTAGATTAACTTACAGGATGCCAAAGCAATAGAGTGGCATTATAATAATAATGGGGGAGGGACATTATAAATAAGAATGGGGAGGGGATTATAATTAGGGGTGGGGCAGTATAATAATAATGGGGTGGGGCATTATAATAAATAATGGGAGGGGCATTATAATAATAATGGGGAGGGGCATATAATAATAATGGGGAGGGGCATCTTTAATATAATGGGGAGGGGCATTATAAATAACGGGGAGGGGCATTATAGATAATGGGGAGGGGGCATTATAAATTATAATGGGGAGGGGCATTATAATAATAATGGGGAGGGGCATTATAATAATAATGGGGAAGGGGATTATAATAATAATGGGGAGGGGCTTTATAATAAGAATGGGGAGGGGCATTATATAAATAATGGGGAGGGGCATTATAATAATTAATGGGGAGGGGGGCATTTATAATTTTAATGGGGAGGGCTTTATAACTATTGGGGAAGGCATTATAATAATAATGGGGTGGGGCATTATACTATAATGGGGAGGGGATTATATAATTTTGGGGGAGGGGCATTTCAGGTTCAAGTGGAAGATAAGTTCAGTTCCTTGGATTCGTGACTGAAGTTTACTGGAGAGAGTTTCCGGGGGTCAACGCCCCGCGGCCCGGTCTGTGACCAGGCCTCCTGGTTGGATCAGAGCCTGATCAACCGGCTGTGCTGCTGGCTGCACGCAAACACGTACGAGCCTAGCACGGCTGATCAGAACTGACTTTGGATGCTTTCCAGTGCCAGCTTGAAGACTTGCCAGGGGTCGTCTGTTGGTCTCCCCTTATGTGTGATGGGAGCAGTGAGCAGTCTCGGGCCCCTGACACTTATTTTATGGTCTCTTAACAGGCTAGTGGACACCCTGCTTTTCATTGAGGGGTGGGGATGCATCGTTCTGCCAATGTCATTGTTTTTCGTAGTGTAGTGATTCTCGTGTGCAAGTTCGGTACTAGTCCCTCTAGGATTTTCCAGGTGTATATAATCATGTATCTCTCCTTCCTGCGTTCAGGGAATACAAGTTTTAGGACTCACAGCGCTCCCAATAATTGAGGTTGTTTTTATCTCCGTGTATGCGCGCCGTGAAAGTTCTCGGTACATTTTCTAGGTCGGCAATTTTCACCTGCCTTGAAAGGTGCTTGGTTAGTGGGCAGCAAATATTCAGCCTAGATAGAACAAGTGACCTGAAGAGTGTCATCATGGCTTGGCCCTCCCTATTTTGAAGGTTCTCATTATCATCGTCAATTTTTCGAGCAGATGCGATTGATACAATGTTATGGTCTGAGGTGAGATCCTTCCGACATGATCAATCCCAGGTCTTTGCGTGGTGTTTCGCTCTATTTTTGTGGCAAGAATTTGTTTTGTACTCTGATGAAGATTTTATTTCTCATGTTTACCATATCTGAGTATATATTGAAAATTTCTCATCGTTGAACTTTCATTTGGGGTTTTCTTGCAGCCACTGAAAGAAATGGGTTGATGTCCACCTGGAGCTTTGCAGTGTTGCATGGATGACACTGTCATGCAGATTCGGGTGTCATCTGCAAAGAAGACATGGTGCTGTGGCTGACCATCCTTGTCATAACAGTCGGATATGAGGATGAGGAACAAGATGGGAGCGAGTACTGTGCTTTTGGAACAGAGCTTTTCACCGTGCTGCTCGGACTTTAACTTGTTTGACGACTACTCTGGTTCTGTTAGTTGAGAATTATGATCATTCGACCCGCCTTTTTTCTGTTATTCCTTTAGCACGCATTTTGTGCGCGATTACGCCATGGTTCACACTTGGTCGAAGGGCTTTTGCTAAGTTTATTTATTACATCTGCATTCTTTTTGTCTTCTAGTGCATTTAAGGACCTTGTCGTAGTGATCCATAGTTGAGGACAGGACAAGAGGATTTCTAAAACCCATGTTGCCCTGGGTTGTGTAACTGATGGGTTTTCTAGATGGGTGGTGATCTTGCTTCTTAGGACCCTTTCAAAGATTTTTATGATTGGGATGTTAGGTGCTATTGGTCTGTAGTTCTTTGCTGTTGCTTTACTGCCCCCTTTGTGGAGTGGGGCTTATGTCTGTGTGTTTCTTAGTAACTGTGGGGACGACCCCGTGACCTGCTCCTTCCATGGTTGGAAAAGGCTCGTGTTAGGGGCTTATTGCAGTTCTGTATGAACACAGAGTTCCATGAGTCTGGCCCTGGGGCAGAGTGCTTGGGCATGTCATTTATCGCCTGTTCGAAGTCATTTGGCGTCAGGATAACATCGGATAGGCTTGTGGTTCATCAAATTTTGTGCTTCTCATAAAAAAAATTCATTTTGATCTTCGATCTCTCAGTTGGTTAGCGGCTTGCTAAAATCCTGAGTCATATTGGGACTTGAGTAGTTCACGCCATTTCCTTGCTGTCATCCGTTTGTAGACCCTCTGTTTAAGTTTAGGGGGCCTAATACTGGACGTTGTTCTCGATTTTGATTTGGCATTGGAGAAGAAATACTTTGGTTTCTTTCGATTTCATTTATGGCATTTTAGTTCTTCCGCGATCCTGACTCATAAAGGATTCTGTTGGCTTTAAGTTCGTGCTTGCTATTTCTCTGACCAGTGTCTCTAGCTTTCAGATATATGACCTCTTTTAGCCGCTATGTTATTATTTCTCGCCTGTTAAAAGGGAGCGCCTCTGTCTCTTTTGTTTTAATCTATCCTCCTTTTTCTTAGAGGAATAAGCCTTGTGCATACATCGAGTGCCACCGAGTTAATCTGTTCTAGGCATAAGTTGGGGTCTGTGTTGCTTAGTGTATCTTCCCAGCTTATATCGGTTAGGACTTGGTTTACTTGGTCCCACTTTATGTTTTTGTTATTGAAGTTGAATTTGGTGAATGCTCCCTCGTGACTAATCTCATTATGTCGGTCTGGGGCTCCACGCATACATGTCTGAACCTCAATTATGTTGTGATCTGAGTATATTGTTTTTGATATGGTAACATTTAACATTTATAATCCTGAATAATCTATTAATTTACAATATCCTGAGACCCATGTGGGTTTAGTGCTTCTTTGATTATTATACAGTATCTGTTCTATGATTAAAGGAATTTTCTTTCAGGGACATACCTTGATGCTAGTGAAGGCTCTTGACCCAAGGAATTGGAGCTATATTTCCCATGAAATAAAATAAAGATATTAAAATGTAACTTCATAAAGAGGTATAAGTACAACCAAAAAAAAAAAACTAAATGCATAACATTTTTTCTTTCATTTTGTTTGCAAATTTAATCACCTTCACAAAATGTGCTGCTCATTCATGTCATACAATTATAAGAATAACTGATTCAAATAGCTATAATTAATATAAAAATGGTTTGACCACTTAACTGGGTGGGTTTTATGAGCAGCTTTAGAAGGTAATTGTCCAGGGTAATATAATGCTGCTTAACCACTCCTTCAGATAAAGTTCTTAAAAAAACCCTACAACTTTATAATATTGGGTTGTTTATTGGAACATTTATTCGTTTTATGGAATATGCTTTACAAGTATAGAATCAGTTTTGTATTGCCACTAACATGGGAACGGTCAGTATGGTCACATGAGGTACTCCTTACAAATTAGCACCTGCAGAACCTTTTATGCAATTAAATGTTCATATTTAAACTAATATTTTGGCCAATGTTTTTATATAACATTTTAATATTGTGATGTAAATTTTACCAATTTTTTTTTAAATTACTTCATTTCAAAAGACTTCTTTAAAACAGAAAAACAAGGACAATTAAATCATTGTTACACTAAGTGCTTGCCGGCAGTTTATCGTACACAAATAAGAGATGCTCCACAGCCGGCGCCCTCTTCATGAAGTTTGGCCGTAATTCCCCGATACAGATCAAACACCCCTTCAGTGGCGAATATGTTTTATGTCGAAACAGCCCTGACATGGTGATGGGTGGTCGTGTTACCACACCTGGAGTTATCACTGCCAAGTAAGCAATGAATTCAGTTAGTAAATAAGTATGAGAAATGCGAGGAAACAGTTTGATGAGATCAAAGAGTAGAAAGTTAATGTGGCGTGCTAGAAGTTGCACTGTTACAAATTTGTTCAGAATGATTAGCGTGAGGGATGAGAAAACGTTTTGAATTATAGGAAATATAACAAAAGGCAGGGAGTATGGTGAATATGGTTAAACAGTCTATGCCAGCAAAGCCAATGGCGGAGTACTGATAAAAGATTGGGAAAACAAACCAATATTTATTAGAGTACACATGTTTCATTCAAATGTAGTTGAACTTCATTAACGATGAAATTTAAAACTAAGAATAATAAGTTGAAGCTGAGTGCTGGGCTAATAATAATAATAATAATAATATAAATAATAATATAATAATAATAAAATAATAATAATAATAATAATATTATAAATTAATAATTAATAATAATAAAGTTGGCTGAGTGCTGGGCTATGTCTACTACACATGATCCTCTATATTTGTTGTGCGCTGGTTCAGGTCTGATAGATTTAAGGCAGTGCTGTGATACCAGGTATGTTCATTTGAGGATAAAGTTGGAACTAATGTGTTAGCTCGTTATTTGTTCTCTTCTCGAGTTAGTATGTGCATGGGGGGGTCAAGGCAAAATTCATAAAACCTCTACTCTTAGAATAATCTGTAGTCTTGGAGCTGATGCTAAGCTCTTTCTGTAAAGTTCGCACATTCCTAGTTAATAAGATGAGATAATTGTTCCTTTGCACCACACAAGGCCATAATTTTGTTTAACACTAATCTTAACCATTAAAACTACTTTTATGGGACAGTAATCCATCCCTCTCTGCATAAAACTCTTTGCTGATTTTTTAAGGGTAGCTTAACCATGTATTTCCAACATCTGCCACATTGCTTTCCTATATCACATGCCTTTTTCTAAATATATAAATGCCAACTAATAGTTGACTTATGTGCTTCAATATTAACTGTTCAGGCTTTATTCAGCGGAAAACTGGAGCACAGATCCAATTCCCTAGTTCAAGAGCCCCTCACCAGCCGTCAAGGAGCCTTCTTGAGGGGATAATACTGTATAGAAAAGCAAATAGACACTAATGGTATATTGATATGTAATTCCATTGTACATTGGACATTGCTTCAGAGAGGACACTGATATATGTAAATAGTATAATTCTGTATCATTGTAACTGAGTCTTAATAACATTGATACAAAATCAATTTTGACATATTAGATAATAAAATTATCCTGGTCTAGGTGCAACCATATATGCTAGATTGGATTCAAATGTAAACAATAGTGGCATGAAGGTTGTTGAGTTGACAGGTGCAACAGTAAGGTACACCCCAGGTAAGGTGCACCAGTAAGGTGCACCAGTAAGGTGTATGAATCCAGATGCTTCATTAGAAGAATTATTATTATTTAACATAAAGAGGCTAAGCCACACGGGCTATACAGCGCTGCAGGGTATGGAAGGAAGCAAAGGGAATTGGATGTCAGAAAGTTGATGGAGTGGATGATCAGCAGAGTTACAGAAAACAGGGGGCAGGGGATAGTACGGGGGTAGAGGGTAGCAAGAGAATTGATAGTAGAAAGGGCTGAGGTATCAGAATTTGTGTAAAAAAATATGGGGGGGGGCTAGTCAGTCGGTTGTCAATAAAGTCAATGAGAGAGTCTGGTTGAAAGGTGGGTCCATCACCAAGAAGGGAATGTATAAAGAGAGTAGCTGCGGAGCGAAGACGACGACAGAGGTAAATTCTGCGTGCTCGTTGATAAAGTGGGCAGTCAACAGAATGTGGCTGACTGAGAATGGAGCTTGGCATTTCTCAATGAGAGGAGCAAAGACGCCTCTCCATGAGTTATCCACGAGTTAAGGCGAGTATGGCCAATGCGAAGACGCGGAGAGAGTAGTCTCCCAACCTCGACACTGGTGATAAGACAGACAGCAGTCAACCTTACTCGGTTTAATAGACTGACGTTTGTTGTCGAGGGCCATAGTATAGACCAACGTTGTTGCAACGGGTGTGAAGGTGGAAGATATTGCAGCAAAATAGTCCGTAAAATGATACTCTATAAGAAACTGGTAGGTCATGTACTGGACTGACGGATGCCCTTGTGTTGCCTGTTCATTGCCCTGTTCGTCATCATGACAGTGACCCAACTCAAAAAACAAATATATTTAAGCTTGGTATAGATGCGGCGTGGCCCAAAGTTGGATACGGAGGACTTAAGGGTGAGGTGTATCAATTTTTTGTATAGCCTCTGTAAATCACTAAGGGAGTCTGAGACAACACAAATGATGACACTGGCATCAGATGAATACGGATAAGTGCTGTAAGGAATGGCATATAATTCAGCAGTAAAAACACTTGCCGAAGATAGTAAATGCCCTGTCGGACGCTGCTCGGAAAAAACACTGCGTGGAGAATTCCTACGCCGTCAGAAGGACTTAGAGCCATCTGTTTACACTGCAATGGCATGAGAATGAGAGTGAAAGTGGTCAAGGGAAAAAGAGAGCGGGATGCGCCGTAGACAGTTGGGCTTTCGCGCAAGGAGGGAGAAAGAACAGACTCGAACACGCTGGAACTTCCCAGGGGGGTAGGGAAAAGTGAGATGCTACATGTACATAGAAAGGTGGTTGTGAGGAAGACAAGAGCGAAAGAAGGCGAGAGGAGAAGGACGGTTAAAAGGGGCGGGATACAAATAAAGAATGTCTACTAATATCAGTTGACCAATCTATAAATGGAAGGATTGAGGAGATCATGAGAGCGTACTTAGTAGAGCAGGCATGGCATCCACGGCGATGGATTAAGGATGCGAACATTCGCTTCTGCATAGAGGCTTCTCGACAGGGGAAAAAGAGCGAAAAGCACAAAGGCATAAACGTAATCCTTGGTGATGAATGGGTTAGGCTAGAGAGGTAGCAGGAGATGCCGCTTGAATAAGATTCTGGTCACCTATCAGTTTCGATAAAATATGTGTGGAATGTAGGCGAAGGAGGGTTCGACGATCAGCTCCCCTCGAAAGATGAGCATGGGTTTTAAGAAGGTTCGCAGGCTGTGACAAGTTGCTCTGAGAGGTATTGTGAGGTTTCCAGGATAACCTACGATCAAAGTGGAGGCCCACAGAAACTTGACTGTATCAGTTCAGGGATACGGGTGCCATAGAGGTACTAAGGATGATCGGAGTGACCAGGCGTCTGTGAAAGTGATTTTTGTTGGGTTGTAGTGCTGGAAAGTTAAAACACACGTATGGTGGCCATTGGAAAACCGGTCGACGTGCATGTTGGAGAGAGAGAAACTGTTAGGGAGGTGTCAGTCAGCGCTTGCACAGGCAATTAGCTGAAGTCATCAACATAGAGTGATGACCAAATATTTGATGGAAGGATAGAGGCCAATTCATTATTAGCAAGGAGAAAAAGTGTTGTGTCAGAACACATCCCTGGGGACACCTTCAGCTTGATAGTCGGGGGTGAGCACATTTTTAACCCAATCACGGAAATGCCGGTCACGTTAAAAAGTCATTAACGGAAGGTTGGTAGATGCCTCGAATGGCCTCTCCTATGGAGTGGCTTGGGCTAAATATTATACCTCCATGTTGTGTCATATGCCTTCTCAAGGTCAAAAAATATTGGCAATAACTGAGTGGTTCTTGCATAGGCATTTACGTACATACGTATCCAAGCGTAGTAAGGGGTCTATGGTAGAAGTTCCCTTGCGAAAGCCATATTTGACGAGTGGAGAGACTGTTGTGTGTATCTAACTACCACACTAAACGTCTATTTACTAGGACATTCCAATACTTTGCAAACTGCACTGGTAAAGAGCAAGGGGTCGATAGTGGGAGGTTTCATGTCCCGTAGTGCCTGGTTTGCCACAGGGAGAACAATGGCGGATTTCCCCCCCCCCCCCCCAACAGCTGTGGAAGATCTCCTTGTGTCCATATAAGTTTGTAAAGGCGTAATAGACTGCAAGGGATGACTGATGTAAATGTGGTTGCATACGATTATGAATGTCGTCGGGCCCAGCTTCGATGATCGACAAGCCTGAGAGTGTTGCTCCGTTCTTGAAGTGTTAAAAGGCACATTTATACTGTTCTTCCTCTGGAGAGAGAAAAGTCCCAAGGGTGCTAACTCTCTGGAAACTTTGAGGAAAAGAAATGAGGGGGCATTGATGGAGTCCCTGAGAAATACAGACCAGATGATTGCCTATTTCAATGGCAACATTCTAGTGGGTTGCTATATCAACACCGGCAACCCGCAGAAAACCGGAGCCGGGTCAGGAGAATAATTTCCACTCAGTTTTCGTACTTTGTTTCCAGACTGCACTAATAGAGGAAGCATGAGGTGAATGGTGGAGACATAATCTCGCCAGCAGTGCGTTTAGGCTTCACGGAGTGACACGGCTGATTGCTGATCGCATGCTTCTGTTTTAAAATCAAGGAGTCGATCTGTGGTTTCTATTGTCGTCCCTGCCCATGCAGCGCGTTTCATACGTACGGCCACGAGCACAAGAGGAGACACCAAGGCACGCATTTCTGAGAATGCTGCCCGAAGTTTGGGGTATAGAATGAGAAGCTCGCGGTTGAAAAAGTGAGGCGTAGAAGAGGTGTAAGCTCATCGATGGAGGACGAAGAAGGAACCTCTTTAAAAATACAGTTAGGTGTGAGTAAGGTTTCCAATTTGCCGATTAAATTGCAGCGTGGGGTGCGAAGAGGGTGGGCGAATATGAGGGGAAGTATGAATTGATTGGAAAATGATCACGTCATGTAAGTCGGGGGAGAACAGACCAAGTGAAGTCTAATGCGGAGACTGAGAGACGATGCAAGAGAGAGATATGAGTCCGAGGATCAAAAATGGTGTGTGTACCTGTATTTAAAACATGGAGGGGGTGAGTGGCAAGGAAAGCCTCTAACTGAATTCGCGGGAATCACAGTTGAGACCCCCCAGAGGAAATGAGTGGGCATTAAAATCACCATGTAAGAATCGGTGGCGGGGTTAATGACGAAACAATGGTAGGCAAAGTCCGGGAATAGATAATGCCCGAGAAGAGAGTGATATAAAAGAACAGAGCGTATACCTCCTATGTAAGTGGATACAGGGCTGCTGTGTAATGCAGCGAAGTATGAACAAATAGCTGATGGTACGGAATATCAGTGCGTGACAGAAGAAGGGCACTTTCATTAAAGGTCCCATCAGGAAAAGGATCTGAAGAATACAATAAAATTTTAGCCTGAGATGTGGAAATAACTGCGTGTGTAATTTGGTTCTGTAAGCAAACTCCATAGGGGGCAAACTGGACGAGTAACATCTGAAAGCTCACACGTTACCCCTGAGGCCGCGTATATTCACGTAAAGAGGCCATGATTGGCAATGATAAAGATACTTGAAATTTCCGCGCAGGTAAGGGTTCCTTATGGACTAGTTGGGTTAGAAAGTCCACATGCGGAGGCAGTGGAAAATGTTCAAGCAGCGAAGGAACGGTACGATGTGAAGAAAGGAGTTGTGCAGATGGAAGCAGAGGAGAGAGAAAGAGCGGAAGGTGGATCACTGTTCCATGATGGTTGGTTCTCTGCAATATATTCAGAGTTGCTTCAAAGTGTTTCGGAATTCAGAGATGTCGTATGTTGGGAGAAAATAGTGGAGAATGGTATAGGGGAGGAATGAGTAAAGATTGGAACTGTATTGGATGTTTTTACCAAGGTAGGTGTGGGGGGGCAAAAGGGTTGGAGGAAACTGGAGATGCGTTGCAGGGGGGACAGAATGGGCAGGACCTGGGAGGTGGCAGAAGAGGAAAAAACTTGAGAGGGAACAGGGAGGAAGGTACATTCGGAGGAGGAAGGTGAACCTCTTGCACTTGTAAACTGAGCCAGTGAGAGGGGAAGAACCATTGACAGAGACAGGGAAGTAAATTGTGGAGGTGGAAGATGGGTAGGAGGTGTTACGGACCTTTTTTTGACTTTGTGAAGTAGAGGGACGATGGGGAGAGGTTGTCGTACTGAGGTTCTCGTCGATACTGAGGCTTGTGGGGAGAGAGAACTCGAAGAAGCGAGATTAGTCTGAGGCGTTTGAAGTAGGGACGTCTGAGCCGAGGACAGCAAAAAGGATAGATACTGGAGTGATTATGGGAGAGGAACCACAGGAGGTGGGTTGTAGGAAGATGGGATACAAGAAGTGGGGGGAGACGTTTGAAACCACGGGATAAGAAACCTGTGGGAGTCTCCTTGGAGGCGGAGATGTGAAAACTGCCCATGGCATTTAGGGTGACCTTCTGTCTCTTTGAGTAACGGATTTCCGGCTCGTTTAAATTAGACCTTGGACACGCGAGAGTACGAAGGGTTGAGGCCTCATGACAGTTAAGGCAAGAGGGAGATCGATTGGCAAGACGTATTAGAATTGGTCATCGGCACCACTGACTGGCATTCGGCGATTAGATCTGCTATCTTCGCTGGATGGCCAAATCGCCTGCAATTTCTACATGTTGTGGTGTAGGGATCACCCTTTCGAACTTGAACGGTGGCTCTGCATATAAACTGTGGATCCCGGAGTTTCTCGGGCTGTCAAAAAGTTTAATCGAGCCCACTTTGCTAGGGTATCGTCTTCGCCCTGCTTTACAGCTGTCCAAAGGGCCCCCAGCAGATCGTAACATTCTAGTGCTGCGGATCCCAGTGGCTAGTTAAGAACAATTTTAACGAGCATTCATTACTGACTTTTTAGTGGGACACCAGGGGTTTTCACCTATAAACATAGTAAGTTTGTGCTAGAAGTGTTTAGTGCTGCAGATTTGTTGTAAGTTTGTGCCAGAAGTGTTAAGTGCTGCAGATTTGTTGTAACTATTTGCACGAGTGGATTTCACTGACTTAGGACATTGTGCTACCATCAGTACCTACGTAGGCTTAAAATGAGTATGGAATGTCTGGCCTGCTGGGTGACCTTGAAAATGGCACTATAAGACTCGCATGCCACTTACACCCATACTGCGTGTGTCCAGTGAGGTGAATGTCCCTTCCTCGACTTTCCTATTCACCGGTATCCCTTAACTCGTCGCCATTATCTACATATGGGATAAGGGCGAGTTTAACCGATCCAGGCTAAACAGCACTCCAAGCCAGCCAGTGAAGGTCAAGTTACACTGCAGTTACATCTCTTCTGAATCCCAGAATGCCTTTGTGAACGTTCTACAGTGTTCCGGCCGTACCTTTGGTGTTGTTAGAACTCTTGTGTGTGAGTTGTTACATACCTAGTGAAACACTGGAATTAGTTTTCCGTTTTGAAAGGCTAGTACCTTGTAACTCCTTCGGAGACGGCTTTTTAACTGTAACAAGCCAGAGGTTCATCTATAAACATATTAAGTTTGTGCTGATTTATTTGTCCACAGAGTGAAAATTTGTCTGTCATTCCTAGACACGTGTGCTAGCTGTGTTAAGTGCTGTGGGTTTGGAGTAATTAACGAGTAGTGCAATATTGGTAACTCTCAAGACGACTGTGGCCCCGTGAATGACCTTGAAAATCGCACTGCGACCTGCAGGCCACTACACCCATATTGCCTGTGTCTAGCGAGGTGAATATCCCTTCCTTGTCCCTTCTATTTGCCGGTATCCTTTAGCCCATCGCCAGTGTGAAACTCCTGTCAGCTATGAGTATAGCTGATAGTGCTGACGTAGATGATGGTGAAGGCAGATTTGAAACATATTTTAGTAAACAGGCTCGGAAAAAAGAACGAGGCTTCCAGAGAAAGCTTGCTGAAAGCAATGCAGTGGGCGCACACCCTCCCAAAGCTGTCAGGTTAGATTTCCCTAACAACACTGATCAAGAGACCAAGTGTAACTGGTTTTTCGAAGCTAGTGTAGACAATCATGAGAAAACGATCAAGTTTGTCCATGATGAGGATAACTACGTCTTTGTGCCTAATGAATCAGCATTTATAGACAAACTTCTCACTCGCGAATATGCCAACATCAAACTCCGAGCTGCCCCACCAAGGGCACATAAAGTGCTTATTGTCATCTACAACGTCGACAAGCACTTGAATCCTTAATATCTGGCGTCAGAGCAAGTTGCAAGCCCTCGTCGACTTTCCAACAATCTGATATTAGCTGAGTGGACTGGCCAGGGGACTCTGCCATGCTATATTCACTCCCGCGCAGCCCTCAACAGATGCTATTACATTGCATTGTACAGACCTCCTCAACGTCGATGTTATAAGTGTCAACGCTGGGGCCACATTGCCAAGAAATGCCCATCTAAGTCACACTGGTGTGCAGTGTGTGCCAATGCTCATCCTTCTGAACGGTGTTATGATATGATCAAACAGCAACAGACTGTGGCTAAACAATGTATCAATTGTAAGACCTCAGGAGTCACAGCAGCTCATGCTGACTGCAGTGTGAGGGCTGATCGCATCGCAGCCAACCGCACTTCACCCTGTACCCCTCATAATGGCCCCCCAGGACTACCAGGTACCTCGGGTCTGAATACTGGCTCATGCCTGCCCTCAGACAATGGGGTTGAGCACCTCACCTGGGGAGCACGTCAACAGACCCCCATCACGTCGGCTGTCAATACCAGCCTAGCTGAGTCAGCTGACAGTCAGCCAACGAGCTCAGCTGACCGGGACTTCACGTCTCCAGATGTTCCAAGTCTTGCTCCTGTGGTATACAACCTGATGTCACGCATAAAAGTACTGGAAACACAACAATTTCTCCTGAAACAACAACTTGAACAACACAAGGAAAGATGTGTAGAGTGTACTAATAACAAGATTGTCACAATTTGTGAAAGCAAGTGTAAGGCTGCTGAACAAGGTGGTGGTGGTGTTCTTAATCACAGTAATGACGAATATAATACTTGTGTTGATAAATGTAGTGAGCATCATAACGAAGGCTATGGTGTCAATGATGTTAGTAATAGTGATGACCGTAATATAAGTGGTGGTGAAGAGTGTGATGAGGGCAATGGTGCTATAATGTTAGTAATAGTGAGCGTAATTTAAGTGGTGGTGAAGAGTGTGATGAGAGCGGTGGTGTCTATAATGTTAGTAATAGTGATGAGCGTAATTTAAGTGGTGGTGAAGAGTGTGATGAGAGCGGTGGTGTCTATAATGTTAGTAATAGTGATGAGCATAATATAAGTGGTGGTGCAGAGTGTGATGAGGTTAGTCACATAGACATTAATGTTGAATACAATACTGTTGACAAATGTAATGAACACAATGTTGGTAGTGGCGCTGGTGATGACAGTTGTAGTGTTGCGTGTAATGTTAGTGGAGGAGGGAATGTGAGTGGTGGTGTCACCTAGCATACATTCACATAAACAGCGTTATGCTCTGGGTTTACGAAGACTCCCACGAGGCCTTACAACTGGAGGTGCACTTACAAAACTCATGGACAAGGGTAGCACTGTTGACATTGATAAGGTCTGCTATTTATATGAACATTTTTTTCATTATGCTGAGAAACTCGAGATGATCCCAGGACTACTATAATGGATCAAAACTCGTATAAACTTTCTATATTAAGCTGGAATATTGCACCACTTAGAAAAAGACTTCCTGATCTTCATCATAAAGTAACCACCGAACCCATTGATGTTGTGTGTCTACAAGAGTGCAGAGTCCCTGAAAAATCCCAACCCCCTAAATTACCATCATTTGTTGCATATAACCTCAAATCTACTAACTCTTGTGTTCTATATATTAAAAAATCACTTCCCCATCAACTTCTTGCACATAAGAAAACAGAGGGGCTACAATATCACGGTGTTAGGATTTATATAGGGAACTCTGCTCTCAACATATTTAACTTTTATGCTCCTGCTGATAAATTTAATTACTTGGAGCTCCCAACTTGTGCTCATTCTGAGCCTACTCTTATTATTGGCGATTACAATGCGAGACACAGTCATGATAATGTCCAAATTGTAGGTGACCTTGAACCCACACATATCTATGGAGGCATCCTTGATCTGTGCCTGGGCTTCAACATTACTTCTGCCAGCTGTGAGTCTTCCATTGTAGTAGATATAGCGTCTGATCATTTCCCTAGGCTAACCTCACTAGATATTTGTAATACTATCCTTCCTGGTGGGATATTCAAACGGAAACGTTTTAATGTTCCCACTGATCAACATGATGACTTTATTGCACATGTGACTGACTGGTATAATTCTTATGAGTGTTCCTCTGCAGAGACCTTTAACAATGATCTTGTGAGCAGTATTCAGAACTACTTAGAGCCGCCACTGAAACCTCTTGGTACTCTAAACCCAACAAACTTCCATAATAATCATACCTCCTTCAAAAACCATACTTATTACAATGATTCTAAACTTCGTACACTGAAACGTACTGCTCGCAGACTAGGCCTAGCCTATAGAAAACATCGTACCCCTGGAATGCTGAGGCTCTTCCAAACTGCCCTTGCTGCTGCCAGAGAGCGTATGACAGAGCTGCGGCAAACAGACTGGGAAAAATTTGTCAACGGTCTTAATGCTCACACCCCACTTAGCCGGGCTTGGAGGGACATAAATAGAATTAAGGGTAACAGAACTGGGCAGATTGCGCACCCTCATCCCTTACATAGGGCGAATGAGTTAGTCAGTGCTTGGGCTGCTACATCTAGCTATGACAATCTTCCCAGTACCACACAGGCAAAATTAAATGACAAATATGATGCAAGGGAGAGACTTGTTTGCTTTATGCTCAGCAAGGCAGATGATTGCAACATTCCTTTCACTAATTATGAACTTGATGCAGCACTAACTAAGGGCAACTCCACGTCGCCTGGTGAGGATGGTATTACTTACAACATACTCAGATTGCTGTGTCGAGTACCAGGTAATCCATTACTTGAATTATATAACATGAGCTATGTAACTGGGGAGCTCCCTCAATCTTGGACCAACAGCCTCATCATTCCAATTCCAAAGCCCAATCAACAAAATGCATTTCGGCCAATATCTCTTACTAGCTGCTTGTGTAAAACATTTGAGAGAATGATTCTTAATCGTCTCATGTACAGAATCAAACAATTTTTGTCTCCCCGGTTACATGGTTTCATGCATGGAAGGATTATTATTATAATCAAAAAGAAGCGCTAAGCCACAAGGGCTATACAGCGCTGCAGGGTAGGGAAGGAAGCAAGGGAATTGGATGGCAGAAGGGAGGGGGGATGATCAGCAGGTTACAGAAAACAGCGGGGCAGGGGATAGTACGGGGGTAGAGGGTAGCAAGAGATACAAGTAGAAAGGGCTGAAAGTATCAGAATTTGTGAAGTAAGTCAGTCGTTGTCAAAAAGTCAATGAGAGAGTCCGGATGAAAGGTGGGTCCATCAGCGAGAAGGGAAGGTAAAGAGAGAGCAGCGGGGCGAAGACGACGACAGAGGTAAATTCTGCGTGCTCGTTGATAAAATGGGCAGTCCAACAGAATGTGGCTGACTGATAATGGAGCTTGGCAATTCTCACAGAGAGGAGCAAGACGCCTCTCCATGAGATATCCATGAGTAAGACGAGTATGGCCAATGCGAAGACGGGAGAGAGTAGTCTCCCAACCTCGACACTGGTGATAAGAAGACGGCCAGTAACCTATACTCGGTTTAATAGACTGAAGTTTGTTGCCGAGCATAGTAGACCAACGTTGTTGCCAACGGGTGTGAAGGTGGGAAGATATTACAGCAAAATAGTCCGTACATGGAATACCTCTATAAGAAACTGGTAGGTCATGTACTGCTGACCGCGCAGCAGTGTCTGCCTGTTCATTGCCCTGTACGTCAACATGACCAGGGACCCAACAAAAAACAATATCTTTATGCTTAGTAAAGATGCGGCGTAGCCAAAGTTGGATACGGAGGACTAAGGGGTGAGGTGTATCAAATTTTTGTATAGCCTGTAAAGCACTAAGGAGTCTGAGACAACCACAAATGATGACACAGGCATAGATGCAATACGGATAAGTGCTGTAAGGATGGCATATAATTCAGCAGTAAAAATACTAGCTGAAGATAGTAAATGCCCTTGTACGACGCTGTCCGGAAACACTGCTGCGAATCCTACGCCGTCAGAAGACTTAGAGCCATCTGTGTACACAGCAATGGCATGAGAATGAGAGTGAAAGTGGTCAAGAAAAAGAGAGCAGGAAGCGACCGTAGACAGTTGGGCTTTCGAGCAAGGGAGGGAGAAAGAACAGACTCGAACAGCTGGAACTTCCCAGGGGGTAGGGAAAAGTGAGATGCTACATGTACATAGAAAGGTGGTAGTTGAAGAGAAGACAAGAGCGAATGAAGGCGAAGAGAGAAGGGACGGAGTAAGCAGGGGCGGCGAACAAATAAAGAATGTCTACTAATATCAGTGACCATTCTATAAATGGAAGGATTGCGGAGATCATGAGAGCGTACATAGTAGCGCAGGCAATGGGCATCACGGCGATCGGATAAGGATGGAACGTTCGCTTCTGCATAGAGGCTTTCGACAGGGGAAGAGCGAAAAGCACCAAGGCATAAACGTAATCCTTGGTGATGAATGGGGTTAAGGCTAGAGAGAGTAGCAGGAGATGCCGCTGAATAGATCTGGTCACCATAATCAAGTTTCGATAAAATAAGGGTGGAATGTAGGTGAAGGAGGGTTCGACGATCAGCTCCCCACGAAAGATGAGCAAGGGTTTTAAGAAGGTTCAGCCGGCTGTGACAAGTTGCCTTCAGAGAGGTAATGTGAGGTTTCCAGGATAACCTACGATCAAAGAGGAGGCCCAGAAACTTGACTGTATCACGTTCAGGGATACGTGAGCCATAGAGGTACAAAGGATGATCAGAGATGACAGAGCGTCTAGTGAAAGTGATTTGGTGGGTTTTTAGTGCTGGAAAATTTAAACCCATGTGTGGTGGCCCAATTGGAAACACGGTCGACTGCATGCTGGAGAGAAACTGTAAGGAGGTGACAGTCAGCGCCTGCACAGGCAATAGCGAAGTCATCAACATAGAGTGATGACCAAATATTTGATGGAAGACTAGAGGCCAAATCATTAATAGCAAGGAGAAAAAGTGTTGTGCTCAGAACACATCCCTGGGGGACACCTTCAGCTTGGACAAAGTCCGGGGAGAGCACATTATTAACCCGAACACGGAAATGCCTGTCAGTTAAAAAGTTCTTAAGGAAGGATGGTAGATTGCCTCGAAGGCCTAAGGAGTGGACTTGGGCTAAAATATTATACCTCCAAGTTGTGTCATATGCCTTCTCAAGGTCAAAAAATATGGCAATAACTGAGTGGTTATTCGCAAAGGCATTACGAACATACGTATCCAAGCGCAGTAAGGGGTCTATGGTAGAACGTCCCTTACGAAAGCCATATTGACGAGTGGAGAGACTGTTGTGTGTCTCTAAATACCACACTAAACGTCTATTTACTAGACGTTCCATTACTTTGCAAACTGCACTGGTAAGAGCAATGGGACGATAGTGGGGAGGTTTCATGTCCCGTAGTGCCTGGTTTGCGGAAAGGGAGAACAATGGCGGATTTCCACAGCTGTGGAAGAACTCCTTGTGACCAAATAAGATTGTAAAGGCGTAATAGGACTGCAAGGGCTGACTGATGTAAATGTTGTAGCATACGAATATGAATGTCGTCGGGCCCAGCTGCCGATGATCGACAAGCTGAGAGTGTTGCCTCCAGTTCTTGAAGTGTAAAAGACACATTATACTGTTCTTCTCTGAGAGAAGAAAAGTCCAAGGGTGCTAACTCTCTGGCAGACTTTGAGGAAAGAAATGAGGGGCATAGATGGAGTCCCTGAGAAATACGGACCAGATGATTGCCAATTTCATTGGCAACATCTAGTGGGTTTGCTATATCAACACCGGCAACTCGCAGAACAGGAGCCGGGTCAGGAGAATATTTACCACTCAGTTTTCGTACTTTTTTCCAGACTGCACTCATAGAGGAAGCAGAGGTGATGGTGGAGACATAATCTCGCCAGCAAGTGCGTTTAGCGTCACGGATGACACGGCGAGCGATCGCACGCTTCTGTTTAAAATCAAGGAGTTCGCTCTGTGGTTCTATTGTACCGGTACCTGCCCCATGCAGCGCGTTTCAAACGTACTGCACGAGCACAAGCAGGAGACCACCAAGGCACGCATTTCTGAGAATGCCTGCCCGAAGTTTGGGGTATAGAATGAGAAGCTGCGGTGAAAACGGAGGACGAGAAGAGGTGTAAAAGCTCATCGATGGAGGACGAAGAAGGAACCTCTTTAAAAACAGTCAGGTGTGAGTAAAGGTTCCAATTTGCCCGATTAAATTGCCAGCGTGGGGTGCGAAGAGGTGGCGAATATGAAGGGGAAGAAAGAATGATTGGGAAATGATCACTGTCATGTAAGTCCGGGAGAACAGACCAAGTAAAGTCTAATGCGGCGGAGGAAGAGCAAACTGAGAGATCGATGCAAGAGAGAGTATGAGTCCGAGGATCAAAATGGGTGTGAGTACCTGTATTTAAAACATGGAGGGGGTGGGTGGCAAGAAAAGCCTCTAACTGAATTCCACGGGAATCACAGTGAGACCCTCCCCAGAGGAAATGGTGGGCATTAAAATCACCAAGTAACAGAATCGGTGGCGGTAATGACGAAACAAGGAAGGCAAAATCCGGAATAGATAATGCCCGAGAAGGAGAGAGATATAAAGAACAGAGCGTATACCACCTATGTAAGTGGATACGGGCTGCTGTGTAATGCAGCGAAGTATGAATAAATAGTTGATGGTACGGAATATCAGTGCGGAGAAGAAGGGCACTTTCATTAAAGGTCCCATCAGGAAAAGGATCTGAAGAATACAATAAATTATAGCCTGAGATGTGAGAAATAACAGCAGAGTGTAATTTTGGTTCCTGTAAGCAAACACCAACAGGGGCAAACTGGGAGAGTAACATCTGAAGCTCACCCCGATTACCCGAGGCCGCGTATATTCCACTGTAAAAAGGCCATGATTGGCAATGATAAAGATACTTGAAATCCGCAGGTAAGGGTTCCTACGGACTAGAAGGGTTAGAAAGTCCACATGCGGAGGCAGTGGAAAATGTTCAAGCAGCGAAGGAATGGTGCGCTGTGAAGAAAGGAGTTGCGCAGATGGAGCAGAGGAGAGAGAAAGAGCGGAAGGTGGATCAGTGTCCATTGATGGTTTGGTCTCTGCAATATATTCAGAGATTGCTTCAAGTGTTTCGGAATTCAGAGATGTCGTATGGGAGACAATATTGGGAATGGTAGGGGGAGGATGAGTAAAGATTGGAACTGTATTGGACTGTACCAAGGTAGGGGGGGGCGAAAGGGTGGAGGGAACTGGAGAAGCGTGGCAGGGGACAGAAGAGACAGGGACCTGGGAGGTGGCAGAAGAGGAAGAAACTTGGGAGGGAACAGGGGAGGAAGGTACATTACGAGGAGGAGGGTGAACCTCTGCACTTGTAACCAAGCCAGTGAGAGGGGAAGAACTAGGGACAGAGACAGGGAGGGTAAAATGAGGAGGTGGAAGATGGGTAGGAGGTGTTACCGGACCTTTTTTTGACTTTTGAGAAGTAGAGGGACGATTGGGAAGAGGTGTCGTACGAGGTCTCGTCGATACTGAGGCTTGTAAGAGAGAACTCGAAGAAGCGAGATTAGACTGAGGCGTTGAAGTAGGGACGTCTGAGCCGAGGACAGCAAAAGGATTAGATACAGGAGTGATTATGGGAGAGGTAACCACAGAGGTGGGTGTAGAAGATGGGATACCAGAAGTGGGGGACGTTTTGAAACACGGGAATAAGAAACACGTGGGAGTCTCCCTTGGAGGCGGAGATGAGAAACTGCCATGGCATAAGGGAGACCTTCTGTCTCTTTGAGGTAACGGATTTCCCGCTCGTTTAAATAGACCTGACAACGGCGAGAGTACGAAGGGTGAGCCTCATGACAGTTAAGGCAAGAGGGAGATCGATTGCAAGACGTATTAGAATGGTCATCGGCACCACAGACTGGGCATTCGGCGATAGATCTGCAATATTTCGCTGGATGGCCAAATCGCCAGCAATTTCTACACTGTTGTGGTGTAGGGATCACCTTTCGAACTTGTAACCGATGTCCTGCTATATAAACGGAGGATGGGAGTTCTCGGCTGTCAAAAGTTAAACGAGCCACATTGCTAGGGTATCGTCTCCGCCCACGGGCAGGAAGAACATAAGTGTCTACCTTGAGGATTGGGAGATCTTGGAGTTCCAACTGTTCTAGAATGTCGGTGCCACATGTCTGGAAATTTTGTTGAACTATGGTATGGGGCAGAATAACGGTACCACTACAAGAATTGAGGGAATGATGTTTTTCAAGGGTGACAGGAACAGTATCTATATGGGAAAGACGAGAGAGCTCACGAGCCTGGGTAGCATTCTGTACGGTAATGATGCGCGTACCGCTCTTAAGAGCATGAAAAGAAATATCTTTACCAACATGGCGTAGGAGTGCCTTGCCAATACTATGGTCAGAAAGATAGGCAGTAGAGGAAGTTGGTCGTAAAGTGAAGAATTTAGTCCACTGTTCAGTCTGAAACTGAGCGTGGAAAGGTAGTGAAGGACGTGTCAATCGTTTCTGAGAAGAACGAGAAGGTGAAGGTGGAGAAGTATCATCAGCAGGTAATTGTCGTTGACGTTTAGGCGTGGGACCAGAGTTGGTCCGACGTGGAACGGGTCGGCGATTTGAAAATTGCCGCACCGTAGAGGGAGAGGCCGGAAGCATAGTCAGAGGAGAGCGAAGGTCTGATAAATCGAAGGAGTCAGTCGAGGCCTCAGTACCTGAAGCGGGTGAGGAAACAGCACCGGCAATAGGTACAGAGGCATGAGGAATGTCTGAAGAGTGGTCCAAAGACGAGGCGGGGTCAGAACGGGGTGCGGTATCAAGAAGGGGCCCGGGGGTACTAGGTTCATGGACTAGGGCTGCCATGGTTAGGTTACTTCTTTCTTTTTGTTTTTAAGAAAAAAAAAGAAAGAAAAGAAAATAAAAACAAAAAAAAGAAAAAAAAAAGGGGGGACCGGGGAGGGATAGTTCCTAGGAGGAATGAAAGGGCCAGAAATCTCCCTCCGCGCCCAAGAGGACTCGACACCGCTAGTAGCACAGATGCAGCATGGAACCCGTGCCATACCCTACCCTTCATGCCAGTAAACCAGCAATCTGGGATAGCAACCTCACATCTGCCGAGCTACCTCGGTGGACAAAAGAGAGGGCGGCCGGATATCCGCCACAAAGCATACCTCCTTCAGCCACCACCCCCGGAATCCGAAAGGTGGCTTCCAGAGATACACCCGTCGCCCAAAAGACACCCAAAGCTACTCCGGGATACCGGAGAGGGATCGGGACATCCCTAGGCAATCCAGATTCCACGGCAAACTACGCCACCGCCAAGAAACCTCAACGGAATGGGATGGACCCCGGTGTCCTTTCCCCTACCTAGGAACTAGCGCGCCTGTGGGAGAAATCACGAAGGCTAAAAAGAGGAAGGGCAAAAGGGAGGGGTGAGGAGGAGGAGGAGGAATGGAAAAAGGGGAGGATGGGGAGGATGGGATAGGGGAGGGGAGAATGGGGGGTAATTAGGTTCGGTCTGAGGAAGAAGACCGACAGGGCTAATTCCTCAGACCAAGAGCCTCTTCACCACGCCAAGGAGCCCCCCTTGAAGAGGATGCATGGAAGGAGCATGCATCATTGCATAGCCACCTTTCTCGCCCTGCACACTGACAGCTCATACACTACGTTCCTTGACCTTAAATCCGCTTTCGATGTAGCCAACCGACATGTAATTATTAGTGAACTTGCCAGAATGGATGTTGGAGGATGGCTTCTCCGCTGGATTAAAGGCTACCTGTCCAACAGAAAATCGTCTGTGTTGTTCCAGGGACATAGAAGTGTAACTAAAGACTTTGAATTAGGAACCCCCACAGGGAGGTGTGCTCAGTCCCACACTGTTCAATATTCTAATTAATGCATTACTTAATGCTATGCCTAGTCAGCCCATCATTATGTGATTAGTTTTGCTGATGATATAATGATTCACACCACCGGATTCTCAAACACCCAAAACATTCTTAATCATGTACTAGCCTCGTGTCAGGACCTGGGGTTGATAATCTCTACTGATAAAACAAAGATACTCAATAGGCGTCCTCCTTGACAGAGAGGCACAGTTCGTCAGATCCAATTGCATGATGGATCTCTTCTAGAATATGTAAGCAGATACAGGTATCTAGGTTTTGAGGTTCCACTACTTGGACCTGTTGTAACAAGACTTTGTCGCCAATACAAAGAACGACTAAGAGCACTTAGAGTTGTGGCAGGGCTTCACCCCAGGTATGGTGCTAATGTTAAAATTGTGAAAATGATGTATCTTGCTTATATTAGATCATTGGTTGATTATGCTGCGCCACTACTTGCTCTTGTGTCTGACTGGAAGCTTGGAGGGCTGGAAAAACTGCAGAACGAAGCAATGAGGATCATTTTAGGATGCCCTCGTACTGCCAAAATTTTAAATATGCAAAAAGAACTTGATATTCCAAGCATCAGAGATCGTGTTACTGAAAGAAATATCCTAATTGGGGTTAATATGCTCAGGCAAGCTCATTCAAACCCCTGCACAGAAGCCCTCCAAACTTTCCTCAGCACTGGTGAACACTCCTCCAGATGGATCGAAAAAACTGGAACCGACTTCCGCATGAATCAGATACATGATCTATGTCAAGTAAGGGAACTTTGGCACTTCTCCGCTCCATGGAATATTACCCCATTCCAAACTACCATTCCTCTATTTCCCCCCAAACCACTTCTTAAATCACAACCAAAACTTCGCCTTGAAGCCAAACATGATGCCTTAAGCTGTATTGATAACTTAGTCACACAGCACACACACTCGCAAATTATTTACGCTGATGGTTATGTTCACCAATCCACTGGTGCAGCTGGTAGGGCTGCTGTCGTCGTACAGAGTGATGGCTCTCTTAAAGAAATTGGAGCACGCATCAATAATTGGGCCTCTACCCTTCAGACAGAACTGTTTGCCATACTCCTTGCACTGAAATGCATCTATGTATCAAAGATTGACAGTTTAATTGTAACTGATTCTCTGTCATCCATAAATGCTCTCAACTCATTAAGCATAAATTGTGGCATGCTTGTGTCAGAAGCCAGACACAGGTATGGTAGGATTGTGGACATTGGAGTCAGAGTGCACATGCTGTGGATTCCATCTCACATTGGTCTTCAGATGCATGATAGAACTGATAAATTGGCTAAGCTGTATGCTTTCAAAGAGGGAGTAGATTACAATCTTGGCTTGTCAGGTAGTAGTTTGAGAACAATAATACGAAAAGAACTTCAACTGAATTTTATGGACTTAAGGCTCAGGGAGATTGACACCAGTGAGTCCATCTAACATCATTCTATCATGCAGGAGGAGCCACATGTCTATGGTGCATCCAACAAAATAAGCAGACTCTTGGATGTCACTACTGCCCGGCTCCGGCTGGGTTACAAGTATCTTTGGCAGGTTAAATCACCACCACCAGATGTAGACCAAACGAAATGTAAACTTTGCCAGATGGACTATTGTCACAACCCTGCGTCGTTATGTACTGGAGTGCGATAAAATTAATGAATTTAGAAACAACTCACTCAGAAATGTTCAAGAAATGGCAAGGTACTTTATCCACAGTGGTATATTGCAGACCATTCTGGAGAAATACCCTGACTTTACTAGCTGTAAATAAAGCATTACCACATGTGTGCATGTGTGTGTGTGTGTGTGTGTGTGTTGTGTGTGTGTGTGTGTGTGTGTGTGTGTGTTGTGGTGTGTGTGTGTGTGTGTGTGTGCACTCACCTAGTTGAGATTGCAGGGGTCGAGTCCAAGCGCCTGTGTGTGTGTGTGTGTGTGTGTGTGTGTTGTGTTTGTGTGTGTGTTTGTGTGTGCGTGTGTATGTGTATGAGTGTATATGAGTGTGTGTGTGTGTATGAGTGTGTGTGTACTCACCTAGTTGTACTCACCTAGTTGAGGTTGCGGGGGTCGAGTCCGAGCTCCTGGCCCCGCCTCTTCACTGATCGCTACTAGGTCACTCTCCCTGAGCCGTGAGCTTTATCATACCTCTGCTTAAAGCTATGTATGGATCCTGCCTCCACTACATCGCTTCCCAAACTATTCCACTTACTGACTACTCTGTGGCTGAAGAAATACTTCCTAACATCCCTGTGATTCATCTGTGTCTTCAGCTTCCAACTGTGTCCCTTGTTACTGTGTCCAATCTCTGGAAACATCCTGTCTTTGTCCACCTTGTCATTCCTCTCAGTATTTTGTATGTCGTTATCATGTCCCCCCTATCTCTCCTGTCCTCCAGTGTCGTCAGGTTGATTTCCTTAACCTCTCCTCGTAGGACATACCTCTTAGCTCTGGGACTAGTCTTGTTGCAAACCTTTGCACTTTCTCTAGTTTCTTCACTTGCTTGGCTAGGTGTGGGTTCCAAACTGGTGCCGCATACTCCAAATATGGGCTTAACGTACACGGTGTACGGGTCCTGAATGTGTGGGTGTGTGTGTATGAGTGTGTGTGTGTGTGTGTGTGTGTGTGTATGAGTGTGTGTGTGTGTGTGTGTGTGTGTGCATGTGTGTGTGTATGAGTTGAGTGAGTGTGTGTGTGTGTGTGTGTGTACTCGCCTATTTGTACTCACCTATTTGTGGTTGCAAGGGGTCGAGTCTAGCTCCTGGCCCCGCCTCTTCACCGGTTGCTACTGGGGCCTCTCTCTCCCCGCTCCATGAGCTTTATCAAACCTCGTCTTAAAAACTGTGTATGGTTCCTGCCTCCACTACGTCATTTTCTAGGCTATTCCACTGCCTTACAACTCTATGACTGAAGAAATACTTCCTACTATCTCTCTGACTCATTTGTGTCTTCAACTTCCAATTGTGGCCTCTTGTTTCTGTGTCCCCTCCTGGAACATCCTGTCTTTGTCCACCTTGTCTATTCCACGCAGTATTTTATATGTCGTTATCATGTCTCCCCTGACCCTCCTGTCCTCCAGTGTCGTCAGGCCGATTTCCCTTAATCTTTCTTCATAGGGACATTCCCCTTAGCTCTGGAAACTAACCTTGTCGCAAACCTTTGTACTTTCTCTAGTGTTGTGTGTGTGTTGTGTGTGTGTGGTGTGTGTGTGTGTGTGTGTGTGTGTGTGTGGTATGAATTTGTATATGTGTGTGTGTGTGTCTCAACAATCAATATTTGCACCAATAACTCTTACAGTTGTGACCGGGTTGTGGAAGTGTGAATTGCTCATTACACTATAATTTGTTCATGATTGTAGCCATGTATAAACGTAAGTAACCATTCTTACAGTATTCATTACCTTTGTAACTTGTGAGTTCATTACCTTGTACCTAGTTCAGCCATCAAAACTTTGGGGCCCAGTCCCTGGACCCATTACGTACCTCTGCAATCTGTAAATACCTTTGTAACTTGTCATGATTGTGACTAGACCTACCTGGAGTTCATTACCTTTGTAAATTGTGAGTTCATTACCTTTGTAAATTGTGAATTCATTACCCGCCCACAGGATGGGTATGGGGTGCATAATAAACATATTAAACTACCTCTGTAACTTGCTCAGCTATCAAAACTTTGGAGTCCAGTCCCTGGACCAATTATGTACCTCTGTAATCTTTTGACTACCGCCCACAGGATGGGTATTGGGTGACTACCACCCACAGGATGGGTATGGGGTGCATAATAAACATATTAAACTAACTAACTATTCTGACTTCATCTTTCTACTCACCTCAGCTGTCTTTTACTTTGATTTCTGAGTGTCACAGTAAATACTATTATTGTATAGAAAACAAATTATGTTTTTCCCACACAGAAAATTTAATAAAGTACTGTATCACAATTTTACTTGTCATTTCAGATTATTTTGATGATATGATAAACATCAGCCTAAAATACTGAACCTACCCTTCTTAAATACATACATATTAACCAGTATGCTTATGATTATTATTATTTATGGAGAAGGGTCATACAACACCTTGGGAATGGGAGACAGGTTTCATCCAAGGAAAGGGAGGATAACTCCAATTACTGGGATCAAGAGTCCTTCAATGACATCACAGCACCACCTTGAAGGGAGCTAGCTGGTATGCCTAATTGTAGTTTACAGTTACTGTATAGTACATATCTGGATTAATAACTGACCTGAAGGAAGACCTTGAGTCTATCCAGTGGAGCTGTACAAGTTCTAGACACCATACCAGCTACTCCTCCAGCCACCAGGTGTCTCCACCACTTGCCAGACAACCATTCTTCTAGAGAGAAATCTTCCGGTACAGAAAGATCCTCACCAACGTCAAGATTCTGTGAAATGTAACATTGCAATGAAGGTAAACCCATATTTTGTATAGCATTAATTAGTTTAATAACCTGGGAAGTCTCAAATATTGATCACAACATGTAATTTTTATTCAGTAACATTTATCAGATTTTGTTGTTTATTAACTAATACTATGCAAAACATTAGCAAAAAAAAAAAATATGGAACTGATAAGTACTTATAGGTATCTGAGGGACTTTTGTTAAGTAGCTACAAGACCAATAAGGATGGTGAATGTAAAGAGAAGATTTGTTGGCTCCTGTGTACCTCATGAAGCAAGAGAAAGTAAGGTGATATGAATAAAATGCTAAGTAGAATTATTATTATTATTATAATCAAGGGGGAAGCGCTAAACCCGGAGGATTATACAGCGCCAATGATTGTAGCCAAAGTATAAACGTAAGTAACCATTCTACAGAATTCATTACCTTTGTAACTTGTGAGCTCATTACCTTTGTACCTAGTTCAGCTATCAAAACTTTGGGGGCCCAGTCCCTGGACCCATTACGTACCTCTGTAATCTGTAAATACCTTTGTAACTTGTCATGATGACCAGACTTACCTGGAGTTCATTACCTTTGTAAATTGTGAGTTCATTACCTTTGTAAATTGTGAGTTCATTACCTTTGTAAATTGTGAGTTCATTGCCTCTGTAACTTGCTCAGCTATCAAAACTTTGGAGTCCAGTCCCTGGACCAATTATGTACCTCTGTAATCTTTTGACTACCGCCCACAGGATGGGTATGGGGTGCATAATAAACATATTAAACTAACTAACTATACAGCGCCTGGGGGGGGGGATGTGGAAGGCATTCAGGCTTAATTCGGGGAACTGGAGCACAGATCCAATTCCCTAAATCAAGAGCCCCTCACCAACATCAAGGAACCTTCCTTGAGGGGCTGTGCTAAGTAGAAAAGAATGCTGATAGTGATCATCATTCAAAAGGTATGGTAAAACTATAGGGTATATTTGCTAAGAGTAAAAGTGTGAAGACACCTGACACCATTGCCTCGGCTACATTTTGGAAGGATAGATAAACCACAAGGTAAGTGAAAATGATCAACTGAAAAGGAAGCCACAAAAAATGGTAGAAAGATACTAGGTACATAGAGCAAGTCTTTATTACAGTTTCATTCTGCATAGAGCTTTATCAATTCATAGCTCAGTGAACCATATACCCAGAGGAAAATGTCCTCTATATGAATAGCTGACTTTGTTCCAGGCATCTTTCTACCAAACGTATTGGCAATACCAAACATCCAACACTTGCAAAAAATATCGGTACTACGATATTCTGAAAATTATTGTAAAGAAATTTTCAGTGGAAATATTTTGTATAAAGAATATCACAAGAGGAAGACTACACAACACTTGACAAAAAAAATCTCATGTGTATAATATATAGTGATAAGTCAATTTTTTGCACTGCTTTCAGCTTATCTAATGTTGCAAAATAATGTACAGAATGAAGACACACATCACTAAATGTAATATAACTGTTTAGTCATATTCCCTATTATTGCTTCAGCAGTTCATTAACAAGATAAACCCTGAAATCTTTTACATCAATAGTACTATAGTTAATAGCAAATCTTGATATAGTTAACTGGTTAAATAACTTTCCACTATTAAAAAATTAATGAGGTGTATAAAAGGTTTACAAATGCCTCAAACATAGTTGTAAACCTGGCTGCCCAGCCTTTTCGAGCATCTGATCGTGAGTGGTGTAGTGTGTCACTTTGGGATCCTTGCCAGTTTTCCCTGTAGTTGGCGATCGAAAAATCCTCACGGGACCTGGGATCATTGTCTGTATGTTACAACACACAATCCTGGTCAATTTACCTTACCTTTACTCAGCTCTCACATCTCTACCATAAAGTAGGTTATACAAAGTAAATTTTTTCTCAATATAATAGGACTCTATGTTTTTAGATTTTGAACATAAACTGACATATAACTGGCTCTGTACATATCTTTGATGCAATGGACAACGATAGGCACACGCTCAAGAAGAGCACTTGAAATTTTGTCATTAGTGTAGTGTGTGTGTGTGTGTGTGTGTGTGTGTGTGTTGTGTGTGTGTGTGTGTGTGTGCTGTGTGTGTGTGTGTGTGTGTGTGTGTCGTTGTAGTGTTGTGTGTGCTGTTGTGTGGTTGGTGGCTTTAATATAAACTGACCAAGTCTACTGCATCTTGATTTTGTTACTTGGGTGGTGTGTGTATCCAGTGGGCTCCCCATTACAATGGACTTATTAGGAGTGATTCGTAATGGACCATGTCCATTGCATTGGGGATTTTGATACAAAGAATTTTCATTTAAACGAAAACTCCTTCAATGATAATCCATACTGAAGCTTCACTATACATATAATTCATGGATGAATGTTGAAAAGATTCATTTATATCAAAAACACTCACCTAGTATACTGTCGTGTATAGCCTAATGTCTAAAGCAAACCATAATCATAGCTTAATGTATGATCTACACACAGTTTGGATTTGGGCAATTGAAATTTCTATCTTGCAGCAGGCTTCAGACCCTGATTTTTGTACCTTTCCAAGGGGTCTGTGTATGCCGGGGTGTGCTAGTGCTGGCACACCACCAATAATGGTGTGTATGCCGGGGGTGTGCTAAGAGTGCTGCTCACCACCAATAATTGGTGTGTTAATTGCCGGTGTGTGCTAACAGTGTGGCACCACCCACAAAATGGTGGGTATGCCGGGGTGATAAGTGGCTGCACACCACCAATAATGGTGTGTTATGCCGGGTGTGCTAAGAGTGCTGCACACCCACCTATTATGGACCATCTACTCTCTAAAATGTGTATGCCGGGTGTGCCCTAAGTGCCTGAACACCCACCATGTTAATCATCTATCGATTGTGTTTGACGGGTGTGCTAAGGTGCTGCACACCCACCAGTAATGGTGTGGTATTATGCCGGGTGTGCTAAGTGCTGCACAACCACCAATAATGAGGGTGTCATGCCGGGTGTGCTAAGTGTGGCACTCCACACCAATAATGGTGTGTATGCGGGTGTTGCCTAAGTGACTGCACACCCACCAATAACATGGTGTGTATGCCGGTGTGTGATAAGAGTGCTGCCACACCACCAATAATGGTATGTGGATGACGGTTGTGCTATGTGCTTGCTGCACACCACCAATAATGGTGTGTATGCCGGTTGTGCTATGAGTGCTGCACCCACACCAAGAATGGCTGTTGTTATGCAGGCGTGTGCTAAGAGTGCTGCCACACCACCAATAAATGGTGTGTATGCCGGGTGTGCTATTGAGTGCTGCACACCCACCAATAATGCGTGTGTATGCAGCGGTGTGCTAAGTGCTGCACACCCACCAATAATGGTGTGTATGACGGGTGTGCTAAAGGATGGTGCTGCGCACACCCACAATAATGGTGTGTATGCAGGGTTGTGCTAAGTTGCTGCACACCCACCAATAAATGGTGTGTATGCGGGGTGTGCTAAGTGCTGCACACCATCCAATTAATGGTGTCTGTTATGCCGGGAGTGCTATGAGTGCTGCACACCACTATAATGGTCGTGTTACTGCCGGGCTTGTGCTAAGTGCTGCTCACCCACCAATAATGGTGTGTATGCCGGGTGTGCTAAGTGCTGCACACCCACCAATAATGGTGTGTATGACGGGGTGCTAAGAGTGCTGCTCACCCACCAATAATGGTGTGTATGCCGGGTGTGCTAAGTGCCTGCACACCACCAATAATGGTGTGTATGCGGGTGTGTGCTAAGTTCTGCACTCCCACCAATTAATGGTGTGTACTGCCGGGAGTGCTAAGTGCTGCACACCCACCAAATTAATGGTGTGTATGAAGGGTGTGCTCCTAAAGGTGCCTGCACACCCACCAATTAATGGTGTTGTATGCCGGGTGTGTAACGAGTGCTGCACACCCACCAATATTGGTGTGTATGCCGGTGTGTGCTAAGTGCTGCACACCACCAATAATGGTGTGTATGCGGGTGTGCTAAGTGCTGCACACCCACCAATAATGGTGTGTATGCGGGTGTGCTTAAGAGTGCTGCCACACCCACCAATAATGGATATGTGTATGCCGGGTGTGTAAGTGCTGCACACCCACCAATAATTGTGTGTATGCCGGGTGTGCTAAGTGTGCACACCCACCAATATGGTGTGTATGACGGGTGTGCTAAGCGCTGCCACACCCTCATATATTGGTGTGTATGCAGGGTGTGCTAAGAGTGCTGCACCACCCTCCAATAATGGTGTGTATGCAGGGTGTGCTATGTGATGCACACCACCAATAATGGTGTGTATGCCCGGGTGTGCTAAGAGGGCTGCACACCACAAATAATGGTGTGTATGCCGGATTATAGACGTGTGCTAAGTGCTGCACACCCACCAATAATGGTTGTTGTATGCGGGTGTGCTATGTGCGCACACCCACCAATAATGGTGTGTATGCGGGTGTGCTAAAGTGCTGCACACCCACAAATAATGGTTGTGTATGCCGGGTGTGCTATTGCTGCACACCCACCTATAATGGTGTGTATGCTGGGTGTGCTAAGAGTGTGCACACCACCAATAATGGTGTGTTATTCCGGGGTGCTTAAGTGCCTGCACACCCACCAAAATTGTGTGTTGCCGGGTGTGTAAGTGCTGCACACCCACCAATAATGGTGGTGTTTATGCGGGTGTGCTACAGTGCTGCACAATAACCCCCACCAATAATGGTGTGTATGCCGGGTTGTGCATAAGTGCTGCACACCCACCAATAATGGTGTCTGTATGCCGGGTGTGACTAAAGAGTGCTGCCACACCCACCATAATGGTGTGTATTGCCGGTGTGCTAAGAGTGCTGCACACCCACCAATAATGGATTGGGTGTATGCGGGTGTGCTAAGTGCTGCACACCCCAATAATGGTCTGTGTATGCAGGGTGTGTGCTACGAGGTGCTGAAACCAACAATTATGGATGTGATTATGCCGGGTGTGCTAAGAGTGCTGCCAACCCACCAATATGGTCTGTGTATGCAGGGTGTGCTAAGTGCTGCACACCCACCAATAATGGTGTGTATGACGGGTGTTGCTAAGTGCTCGCACACAACCAATATGAGTGGGAGAGTTGTGTATAGCCGGGTGTGCTAAGTGACTGCAAACCACCCCCCCCCCCAATTTATGGTGTGTATGCCGGGGTGTGCTAAGGAGTGCTGCACACCCACCAATTTGGTGTGTATGACGGGTGTGTGCTAAGTGCTGCTCACCCACCAATAATGGTGTGTATGCCGGGTGTTGCTAGAGTGCTGCACACCACCAATAATGTGTGAGTTATAGCCGGGTGTGCTAAGTGTGCACACTACCCACCAATAATGGTGTGTATGCCGCGGTGTGCTTAGTGCTGCAACCCACCCAATAATGGTGTGTATGCGGGTTGTTGTATGTGCCATGCACAACCAACATTATTGGTGTGTATGCCGCGGTGTCGCTAAGTGTCTGCCAACACCCCCAATAATGGGGTGTATGCCGGGTGTGCTAAGTGCTGGCACACCAACCAAATAATGGTGTTGTATGCCGGGTGTGTAAGTGCTGCACACCCACCATTAATGTGTTTTCATCATAAATATTAGCCATCAATAATATAATCATGGATCATAAATGGAAACTAATTTTTATGTTCCCTGATAGAAATACTGTGGCAGTGTTCTGATATGCACTACACACTTCCCGCTGTGCTTCCCCACATTAGCACTACACATCCACTGTGCTACCCCACCAATAGCAATACAACATCCACTGTGTTGCTACCCACATTAGCACTACACATAAAACTGTGCTACCCCCAATAAGGCACTACCATTTCCCAATGTGCTACCCCACCAATAGCAATACACATCCACTGTTATACCCCACAATAACACTACCACATCCCACTGTGCTACCCACAATAGCATACACATACCCACTGTGCTACCCCACAATTAGCACCTACACATCCAACTGTTGCTACCACCACAATAGCACTACACATCCACTGTGCTACCCCACAATAGAAATACAATCCACTGTGCATATCCCAAAATTGCACTACACATCCCACTGTGATCCCCACAATAGCACTACACATCCCACTGTGCTATCCCCACATAGCACTTCCACATCCACTGTGCTACCCCACACTAACTCAATGCAACTTACCCATCCCACTGTGCTACCCCACTATAGTACTACACATCCCAACTGTTGCTACCCTTACAATGACTACACATCCCACTGTGCTACCCAATAGCATTTACACATTCCCACTGTACTACCCCACAATAGCACTTGACATCCCTCACTGTGCAACCCCACAATAGCCATACACATCCACTGTGCTTACCCCACAATAGTAACACATCACACTGTGCTACCCCACAATAGCACTACACATCCACTGATGTACCACAATAGCACTACACATCCCACTGTGCTACCCCACAGTGACAACCCTGTGCAATACCACCATACACCACTTTGGTTACAGGCCCAAGCTTGTATTTAAGACTAACATGGAAAATATATAGTTATATATTAGACTAACATGACTGGCTTGAGAGGCTGACATGTGAGGGGTGTTTGAAGGTGGACTGAAGGAGAAACAGAAAGTAAGTTCAACAATTCTTAAATGCCAAGGTAAAACTGGGCTATCTATCAAACACTTTACTATGGCATCGCTCTCCAGTAAAAGAATATATCATGAAGATTTACTGATGGATGGAACAGTATGTAGTCTCTCCACCTGTCAAAGCTTATGTTTCACCCAGTGCCATCTTGTCCATTCTGAAAATAATAAATTTTTTGATAATAATGCACAGAAACATTCAATTTAACTATGTATTTTAAAGCTACAATTATGGGTTATCACACACTGTGCCCCATCATTTCTACTGTAACTATCCCAGCTTCAATATCTTAAAGAGGAAATATTAATAACAGCAGATACAGACACCTGTCTAAATTAGTTTTGCGCATAGGGTATGCAATTTTAGTTTAAATTAATTCTTTTTATCTACTGTACCATACTGACTTGATACTATGTACAATACCATGATTTACATTCTAACAATGGTCAATATGGTCTACCTCTAAACCCCTTGATACTGATTCTCTTATCTTATTTACAACACTGACTAACCTGCCCTATTGCAATCCCTGGAAAATGGAACTCCATCCCCTTTCCAAACATTCTTACCATGCTACTGCAATTAGTTCCCATTAACTTCTTCTTCTTTTCTGTTCCATATTCTTCATAAAGTTATTTAAAAAAAAAATTTTAACAACTAGGAATACATGCATCCCATCAAAAGTTTTCTCTCAGCTTAACATAGCTTGATCTTGAATCAGTTGTACATAGCTACAATAACTTAAATTTACTCTCCTCCTCCACTAATCTGCTAAAATTATATAAGTTTTTTCTCCAGCCTCTATGCAACCCCCGCAACCCCATTTTTTATATTCCCCCCTCACTCCCCCAGAAAAAAAAACCTGTTTTCAATCCCAAAAAATGGGTCAAATCACTGAAAAAATATACAGTACAAATATTCTGCGAATATAGAAACGTTGTCAGTTAGTTATGCTTTGCAATGCAACCTCGTCTGACATATGAATCTTCCCAATGTGGTGAATACCTAGACAATAAAACTTTCTAAATTAATTTTTCACAAGAGTCCAATACATTATTACGGTGATGATTAGTAATACTGTAATCACAGAAATAAAGCTCACCACCTCAAATATTATCAATACTGCTGAGTTGCTAACCCAATACTTACTACCCATAATTCACAAAAATAAAAGGAAGATACATTTAATGGGTGAGTTATGAAATCTGGAAGCATAAAACAAAGACCATTATGCTTTTTGGTGGATCGATAATAGCACTGAAAGAAAAGAAAAAATGCTACATATACAGCAACCCAAAAAACTAAACTTAGCCAAGATGTTTGGTGTGGAAATCCCAAGTCCCATGGGAAAACCAATCAATAAATTCCATTTTCCCATTCCTGGAAGGTGTTTTTATGTTTGATTAACCTACACAATGTAATGTATAACTTACTGTACTTGTATTATTTCCTGCAGAAGCTTTCCTCCAATATCAACAATGTTCATTAAATAAACAGAGGTATAGTTAGTACGTACCACCTTTAATATAAAGTGCAAGCTTCATTCTCTACCCCATAGTAACTAAAATGACTTTGAGGAAAGTCTTTCCAATAAACCTCTCAATAGCTTCTCCACTTTACATCTCTTGGTTCATTGTTGCTATTTCAATTATTTAATTACTGTATAGCTTTCGATTTTCATTAAATTTTTTTTTTTAAGAGATTCTATCATAACAATCTATAAAAAATACGTATATGACAGTATACACTACACATGCATTAAGTATTCATACAGAAACAAGAGTACTCATGTCAGTAGTATGGAACTTATAACTTTAACCAACAAAAATTTGTAATACACTGTGGAACAGTTAACTACATACAGTATTAATCCTAATCCAAATATGTTAACTACATGAAATTTGTGGCCCGTTGGTCTGGTGGATATAACTCCCGCTTCACACACGGAGGGCCGGGTTCGATTCCGGCAGGTGGAAATTCCGACACGTTTCCTTTACACTATGTCTGTTCACCTAGCAGCAAATAGGTACCTGGTGTTAGTCGACTGGTGTGCGGTCGCATTACTGGGTGTTTTAGTCGACACATCGAGATGCTGGTCGATCATGGGTGTTTGTCGACTGGTGTGGGTCGGCATCCTGGGTGTTAGTAGACTGGTGTGGTCGCATTCCTGGGGTCTGTTAGTCGACTGGTGTGGGTTCCGCTTCCTGGGTGTTTGTCGACTGGTGTGGTAGATCCTGGGTGTTAGTCGAATGGTGTGGGTCGCATCCTGGGTGTTAGTCGACTGGTGTGGGTCGCAATCCTGGGGGGGGGGACCCAAGGATTAAGGACCCCAATAGAATAAGTTAGAAGTCCTCGATGACGCATGACTTTCTAGGGTTATCAGGGTGGCTAACCCTCCGGGGTTAAAAGTCCGTAACGAAATCTTATCTTCATCTTCTTGTCATACAGGAATATGTAATTTGTGAGTAGGGTAGTAAAGAGCAACACGAAGATTAAATTACAGAGGGTTGCTTGTTGTGGGGGAATCCTGCTGTGAACTGCACTGATGGCACAAATTTTGAGAGTGATGTACATCAAAGGTTGTATGCAGGCGCAAGTCATCTTTTCCCCCACATATCAAAGAACCTGGCGCTTGGCTGCACATAGATAAATCATGCTCGACATCAATACTTACCTTGAAGCCCCCTAACAAGCCTGCAATTTGCTTGCCCTAATGACACGTGCAACAGCCTCAGGGTTGGTTTTTGGAGCCACAAGGGAAGAAGGCAACAGTGTTGACCACAAGCAACCAGTTACAACAATCACAAGCAAGCACCCTGTTACAAACAACACAAGCAGCACCAGTTACACAACACAAGCAAGACCAGTTACAACAACAAAAGGCAAGCACAGTTACAACAACACAAGGCAAGCACCAGTTAAACAACACAAGCAAGGCACCAGTTACAAACAAACACAAGCAAGCACCAGTTACATTACAACACAAGCAAGCACCAGTTACAACAACACTATGCACCAGTTACAAACAACACAAGCACAGTTACAACAACACAAGCACCAGTTACAACAAACACAAGCACCAGTTACAACAACACAAGCACATGTTACACACAACAAAGCACCAGTTACAACAACACAAGCAAGCACAGTTACAAACAACACAAGCAGCAGCACCAGTTACAAACACAAGCAAGCACCAGTTACAACAAACTCAAGCACCAGTTACAACAACACAAGACCAGTTACCACAACACAAGCTCAGTTACAACAACACAAGCACCAGTTACAAGACAACCACAAGCAAGACCAGTTACCAACAACACCAAGCAAGCACCAGTTACAACAACACAAGCAAGCACCAGTTACAACAAAGCAAAGCACCAGTTACAACAAAAGCAAGCACAGTTACAACAAAAGCAAGCACCAGTTACAACAAAACAAAGGCAAGCACAGTTACAACAAACACAAGCAAAGCAACAGTTCAACAAGGACAAGCAAAGCACCAGTCTACAAACATCACAAGCACCAGTTACAAAACAACACAAGCACCAGTTACAACACAAGCAAGCACAAGTTCAACAACACAAGCAAGCACCAGTTACAACAACATCAAGCAAGCACCAGTTACAAACAACACAGCAAGACACCAGTTACAACAACACAAGCAAGCACCAGTTACAAGAAACACAAGCAAGCACCAGTTAAACAATCACAAGACCAGTTACAACAACACAAGCAAGCACCAGTTACAACAAACACAAGCAAGCACCAGTTACAAGACCAAGCATGCACCAGTTACAACAACACAAGCAAGCACCAGTTACAAAAACACAAGCAAGCACAGTTACAAAAACACAAGCAAGCACCAGTTACAACAACACAAGCATGCACCAGTCAACAACACAATCAAGTCACAGTTACAACAACACAAGCACCAGTACAACAACACAAGCACCAGTTACAACAACCAAGTAAGCACCAGTTACAACAACACAAGCAAGCACCCAGTTACAACAACACATAGCACCAGTTTACAACCAACACAAGCAAAGCACCAGTTACAACAACAAAGCAAGCACCGTTTCACAACACAAGCAAGCACCAGTTACAAACAACACAAGCAAGCATACAGTTACAACAACACAAAGCAAGACCAGTTACACAACACAAGAAAAGCACCAGTTACAAAACCACAACAAGCCACCAGTTACAAACACACAAGCAAGCAACAGTTACAAGAACACAAGCAAGCACCAGTTACAAACACAAGCAAGCACCGTTACAACACACAAGCAAGCACCAGTTACAACAACTCAAGCAAGCACCAGTTACAAACAACACAAGCAAAGCACCAAGTTACAACAACACAAGAACGCACCAGTTACAACAAACACAAGCAAGCACCAGTTACAACAACACAAGCAAGCACCAGTTACAACAACACAAGCAAGCACCAGTTACAACACAAGCACCAGTTACAACACAAGCACCAGTTACAACACAAGCACCAGTTACAACAACACAAAGCACCAGTTAACAACAACACAGCAAGCTCCGTTACAACAACACAAGCAAGCACCAGTTACAACAACACAAGCACTGCACCAGTACACCAACACAAGCAGTAGCAACCAGTTACAAACAACACAGCAAGCACCAGTTACAACAACACATGCACCAGTTACAACAAACCACAAGCACCAGTTTACAACACACAAGCACCTAGTTTACAACAACACAAGCACAGTTACAACAACAACAAGCACAGTTACAAAAACACAAGCACCAGTTACAACAAACTACAAGCAGCACCAGTTACATCAACACAAGCAAGCACCAGTTACAAAAAAAAAAAAAAACAAGCAAGCACCAGTTACAACAACCACAATAGCAACCAGTTACAACAACACAAGCACCAGTTACAAACACTAAGCACAGTTTCAACAACACAAGCACAGTTACAACAACACAAGCATAGCACCAGTTACAAAACAAAGCAAGCACCAGTTACAACAACACAAGCACGCACCAGTTACAACAAAGCAAGCACCCAGTTACAAAAAAAAGCAAGGCACCAGTTACAACAAAAGAACAGCACAGTTACTCAACAACACAAGCAGCACCAGTTACAAGAAACACAAGCAAGCACAGTTACAACAAGACAAGCAAGCAACAAGTTTACAACAAACACAAGCACCAGTTACAAACAACACAAAGCACCAGTTACAACACAAGCAAGCACCAGTTACAAACAACACAAGCACAAGCCCTGGTTACAACACACAAGCAAGCACCAGTTACAACAACACAAGGCAAAGCACCAGTTACAACAACACAAAGCAAGCACCAGTTCAAGATACACAAGCAAAGCACCAGTTCACAACAACACAAGCACAAGTTACACAAACAAGCAAGCACCAGTTACAACAAACAAGCAAAGCACAGTTACAGGACAAGCATGCACACAGTTTACAACAACACAAGCATAGCACCAGTTACAACAACACAGCAAGCACCAGTTACAACAACACAAGCAAGCATCCAGTTACAACAAACAAGCAGAAGCACCAGTTACAAACAACACAAGCAAGCACCAGTTACAAACAACAACAAGCACCCACGTTACAACAACTCAAGCTACAGTTACAACATCACAAGCTAGCACCAGGTACAACAACACAAGCAAGCACAGTTTCAACAACACAAGCACTCCAGTTACAACACAAGCAAGCACCAGTTACAACAACACAAAGCAAGCACCAGTTACAAACAACACAAGCAAGCACCAGGTTACAAACAACACAAGCAAGCACCATTACAACAACACAAGCAAGCACCAGTTACAACTAACACAAGCAAGCACAGTTACACAACAAAACAAAGCAAGCACCAGTTACAACAAAACAAGCAAGCACCAGTTACAACAACACAGCAAGCACCAGTTACAGATCACAAAGCAAAGCACCAGTTAAACACAAGCAAAGCACCAGTTACAACAAAACCACAGAAGCAAGAACCAGTTACAACAACACAAGCAAGCACCAGTTTACAACAACACAAGCAAGCACCAGTTACACCAACTAAACAAGCACCAGTTAAACAACACAAGCAAGCACCAGTTACAACAAAACACAAGCAGGCGCCAGTTACAACAACAAAAGGCAAGCACCAGTTACAACACAAGCACCCAGTTACAACACATGCAACCGTTACAACTCAAAGCCCAGTTACAACAACACAAGCACAGTTACAACAACACAAGCAAGCACCAGTTACAACAACACAAGCAAGCACCAGTTACAACAACACAAGCAAGCACCAGTTACAACAACACAAGCAAGCACCAGTTACAACAACACAAGCAAGCACCAGTTACAACACAAGCACCAGTTACAACACAAGCACCAGTTACAACACAAGCACCAGTTACAACAACACAAGCAAGCACCAGTTACAACAACACAAGCAAGCACCAGTTACAACAACAGAAGCAAGCACCAGTTACAACAACACTCAACATCCACTACAGTAACAAAGAAGGTGTGCCTAAGTTACATGTACCGCCCCTCTCTCAATCTCCTCCTCCTCTCGTTTCCTCCAACTTCACGCCACCATCATGGCTTATCCACATGCCCTACACTTACACTATTCTGTAACCCAAGCAGAAAAAACAGGCAATGTTAGTAAATTATGTTATATAGTGAACACAGCACAAATATGCAGGATTAAGCTCTAGTAAAATGTGAGTGTGCAAAGAAAAAATCACATGAACTCTACCAAATTTCCTTTACAGTATTAACATGTGTCACAAAATGAGTGCTTCTGCTGGAGACATCAAGACCGAACACAAGGCGATTAAGAAAGAGCTAAGAACATCTTTCATGACCACAACATTCATGATGCCAGACCGAACACAAGGCGATTAAGAAAGAGCTAAGAACATCTTTCATGACCACAACATTCATGATGCCAGACCGAACACAAGGCGATTAAGAAAGAGCTAAGAACATCTTTCATGACCACACCATTCATGATGCCAGACCGAACACAAGGCGATTAAGAAAGAGCTATGAACATCTTTCATGACCACACCATTCATGATGCCAGACCGAACACAAGGCGATTAAGAAAGAGCTAAGAACATCTTTCATGACCACACCATTCATGATGCCAGACCGAACACAAGGCGATTAAGAAAGAGCTAAGAACATCTTTCATGACCACACCATTCATGATGCCAGACGAACACAGGCGATTAAGAAAGAGCTAAGAACATCTTTCATGACCACACCATTCATGATGCCAGACCGAACACAAGGCGATTAAGAAAGAGCTAAGAACATCTTTCATGACCACACCATTCATGATGCCAGACCGAACACAAGGCGATTAAGAGAGATAAGAACATCTTTCATGACCACACCATTCATGATGCCAGACCGAACACAAGGCGATTAAGAAAGAGCTAAGAACATCTTTCATGACCACACCATTCATGATGCCAGACCGAACACAAGGCGATTAAGAAAGAGCTAAGAACATCTTTCATGACCACACCATTCATGATGCCAGACCGAACACAAGGCGATTAAGAAAGAGCTAAGAACTCTTTCATGACCACAACCATTCATGATTGCCAGGACCGAAACAAGGCGATTTAAGAAAGAGATAAGAACTTCTTTCATGCCACCACATTCATGATGCAGCACCGAACACAAGGCGATTAGAAAAGCTAAGAACATCTTTCTATGGACCACACCATTCATGATGCCAGACCGAACACAAGGCGATTAAGAAAGAGCTAAGAACATCTTTCATGACCACACCATTCATGATGCCAGACCGAACACAAGGCGATTAAGAAAGAGCTAAGAACATCTTTCATGACCACACCATTCATGATGCCAGCAAAGACCAATCCAACATTAAGAACTTGTTGCAAACACAAAACTACCTAAGACAAAACCCACACAGACGTGCTAATATAACTGAAAAAATACTAAGATAATCTCAACAGTAAAGGAAAAAAAAAACATTCAACCTACAAAATTAGAATAGCCCAATTGATTTTTGAACTAGACACAGGACACTTGAGATAGGAAGGCTTATAATATTCACAAGTGATAAATGAAGGGGCAGGGAAAGACTGTGGAGGACAAAAAGAATAGCTAATAAACGAAGAAATAAAGTGAGGGAGAGAAGCACGTGATAGGGAAGTTGGCAGAGTTTAAGAGTAGGAGTAAGGGAGGGAGAAAGCGGAAATTACAATACACAATTGAAGAGACCTTCCACGGGGTAAATTACCCCCTCCAAGACATCAACCCCAAAAAAAATTAATATTAAAATAGTGAGCAAAGGTGGGGGACCAGGAGCTGCAGTCAACTCTCTGTTGTTTTAAAAAACCGTAAAACAACCATACTTACGTTTTTTTAGGTGTATTAAGAGGTGAAGAAGCAGTAAAAACCGGCGGGGCGGCAGGGGGAGGGCATCAATCTCTTTTGTACGACCATGAAGGTTAACTGACTTTTAGTGCCCTTTAAAGGGTTTGGGGTCACTACCCGCCTTCATTAAAATCCATCATGATAACCCTAAACTCTGTACCCCACTAGATGGACTACTACACTACCACCTTCCCCCTAGAGTGCAGTGGTATTATTTTCCACTATACTCTCATGAAGGCAGTTTTTTTAAACATTCGGGGAAGTCCCTAAACCCCGACGGGCTATAATAATAACAAATTGGCTATGGGCGTACTCATTTTTATCAATGCAATTATAGGAATAACATATTTAGGGTTGTTTTGCGGCTTTTGGGTCAGTATTAAATTCAGGGGAAATTTTTTAAGCCGTGGGATGGTCTATTTGGGGGTGTTCCTGGTAACCTTGGGAAGATTATGGGGGAGTTAACCGTAGGGTGGGCCAGTTGGGGGTTCCTGCTAGCTTTATTTGCGGGGGAAACCCGTTTCCTTTGCAAATAAAAAAAAAACTTTAAAAGTTCCCAATCACGTCAGGTGGATTCTCTTGCCTGAGCCCGCACAGCAGGACCCTACCCTCCCCAAATTTAGAAAAGGGTTCCCACTAAAACCGTAAAATTTCCCGTAGAACACAAGAAGGGAAACCGATAAATGGTGCCCCCGTAATAATAATAAAAAATAAAATATAAAAATAATAATAATAATAAAAATAATAATAATAATAATAAATCTTTTTTTTACAAGTAAGTAAAGGTAAAGACCATGCTGCATCAATGACAGGATTATAAAAAAGCGTTGTTAGCTGACATTTCCTGCAAATTGGTCAGTGTCCCAGGATGCGACCCAAACCAGTCCACTAACACCCAGGTCCCCCTTTTTCTGAGGGTAAAACATAGAAAACCCTAGTTTTTGGGTTTAAGACACATATGCAACAGTTAGATATCTTTATTCGAAACTTTTTCGCCTACGCAGTAGGTTCTTCTGTCGAGTACAGAAAATTTTGATGAACGGGAAGAATTTGGGAAAATGATGTAATCAGTCCTCACCCTTGAAGTTTTGAGGTGGTCAGTCCCTCAGTTGGGAGAAGAGTATTGTTCCATAGCCTGAAACATTTGGGTTGAAGTGACGGAGGGGACCCTATATCCACCGGAGGTGAATGGGCCACTAGTAGAGGAAGAATGTTTCGGGGAAAGGTCAGGCCCTCTCAAATCCAGCCATTCTCACTGTAGCTTGACAATTGATTGCAGATCTGTACCAAAAAACCCTTGTGTTCAGTGTCTGAAAAAGGGTGAAATTAAAATGGTAAAAAATCCCCGACAGGTTGTTAGGTAAGACACTCCCTGGGTTTCCCTGGGGAGTTTCGGGGGTCAACGCCCCCGCGGCCCCGGTCTGTGACCAGGCCTCCTGGTGGAATCAGCGCCTGATCAACCAGGCTGTTGCTGCTGGCTGCACGCAAACCAACGTACGAGCCACAGCCCGGCTGATCAGGAACTGACTTTAGGTGCTTGTCCAGTGCCAGCTTGAAGACTGCCAGGGGTCTGTTGGTAATCCCCCTTATGTGTGCTGGGAGGCAGTTGAACAGTCTCGGGCCCCTGACACTTATTGTATGGTCTCTTAAGTGCTAGTGACACCCCTGCTTTTCATTGGGGGATGGTGCATCGTCTGCCAAGTCTTTTGCTTTCGTTAGTGAGTGATTTTCGTGTGCAAGTTCGGTACTAGTCCCTCTAGGATTTTCCAGGTGTATATAATCATGTATCTCTCCCTCCTGCGTTCCAGGGAATTACAGGTTTTAGAAACCTCAAGCGCTCCCAGTAATTGAGGTGTTTTATCTCCGTTATGCGCGCCGTGAAAGTTTCTCTGTACATTTTCTAGGTCGGCAATTTCACCTGCCTTGAAAGGTGCTGTTAGAGTGCAGCAATATTCCAGCCTAGATAGAACAAGTGACCTGAAGAGTGTCATCATGGCTTGGCCTCCCTAGTTTTGAAGGTTCTCATTATCCATCCTGTCATTTTTCTAGCAGAAGCGATTGATACAATGTTATGGTCCTTGAAGGTGAGATCCTCCGACATAATCACTCCCAGGTCTTTGACGTTGGTGTTTCGCTCTATTTTGTGGCCAGAATTTGTTTTGTTACTCTGATGAAGATTTAATTTCCTCATGTTTACCATATCTGAGTAATTGAAATTTCTCATCGTTGAAATTCATATTGTTTTTCTGCAGCCCACTGAAAGATTTGGTTGATGTCCGCCTGGAGCCTTGCAGTGTCTGCAATGGAAGACACTGTCATGCAGATTCGGGTGTCATCTGCAAAGGAAGACACGGTGCTGTGGCTGACATCCTTGTCTATGTCGGATATGAGGATGAGGAACAAGAATGGGAGCTAGTACTGTGCCTTGTGGAACAGAGCTTTTCACCGTAGCTGCCTGGACTTTACTCTGTTGACGACTACTCTCTGTGTTCTGTTAGTGAGGAAATTATAGATCCATCGACCGACTTTTCCTGTTATTCCTTTAGCACGCATTTTGTGCGCTATTACGCCATGGTCACACTTGTCGAAGGCTTTTGCAAAGTCTGTATATATTACATCTGCATTCTTTTTGTCTTCTAGTGCATTTAGGACCTTGTCGTAGTGATCCAGTAGTTGAGACAGACAGGAGCGACCTGTTCTAAACCCATGTTGCCCTGGGTTGTGTAACTGATGGGTTTCTAGATGGGTGGTGATCTTGCTTCTTAGGACCCTTTCAAAGATTTTTATGATATGGGATGTTAGTGCTATTGGTCTGTAGTTCTTTGCTGTTGCTTTACTGCCCCCTTTGTGGAGTGGGGCTATGTCTGTTGTTTTTAGTAACTGAGGGACGACCCCCATGTCCATGCTCCCTCTCCATAGGATGGTAAAGGCTCGTGATAGGGGCTTCTTGCAGTTCTTGATGAACACAGAGTTTCATGAGTCTGGCCCTGGGGCAGAGTGCATGGGCATGTCATTTATCGCCTGTTCGAAGTCATTTGGCGTCAGGATAACATCGGATAGGCTTGTGTTAATCAAATTTTGTGGCTCTCTCATAAAAAATTCATTTTGATCTTCGACTCTCAGTCTGGTTAGCGGCTTGCTAAAAACTGAGTCATATTGGGACTTGAGTAGCTCACTCATTTCCTTGCTGTCATCTGTGTAGGACCCATCTTGTTTAAGTAGGGGCCCAATACTGGACGTTGTTCTCGATTTTGCTTTGGCATAGGAGAATAAATACTTTGGGTTTCTTTCGATTTCATTTATGGCTTTTAGTTCTTCCCGCGATTCCTGACTCCTAAAGGATTCTTTTAGCTTAAGTTCGATGCTTGCTATTTCTCTGACCAGTGTCTCTCCTGCGCATTTCAGATATATTGACCTCTTTTAGCCGCTCTGTTATTCTTTTCTGTCGCCTGTAAAGGGAGCGCCTGTCTCTTTCTATTTTACATCTACTCCTCCTTTTTCTTAGAGGAATAAGCCTTGTGCATACATCGAGTGCCACCGAGTTAATCTGTTCTAGGCATAAGTTTGGGTCTGTGTTGCTTAGTATATCTTCCCAGCTTATATCGGTTAGGACTTGGTTTACTTGGTCCCACTTTATGTTTTTGTTATTGAAGTTGAATTTGGTGAATGCTCCCTCGTGACTAATCTCATTATGTCGGTCTGGGGCTCCACGCATACATGTCTGAACCTCAATTATGTTGTGATCTGAGTATATTGTTTTTGATATGGTGACATTTCTTATCAGATCATCATTGTTAGTGAAGATGAGGTCTAGTGTATTCTCCAGTCTAGTAGGCTCTTTTATTTGCTGGTTTAAATTGAATTTTGCGCAGAGATTTAAAAGCTCGTGTGAGTGTGAGTTTTCATCAGAGCTGCCTCCTGGTGTTATTACTGCAACAATATTATTTGCTATATTCCTCCATTTTAGGTGCCTTAAGTTGAAATCCCCCAGGAGCAAGATGTTGGGTGCAGGAGCTGGAAGATTTTCCAGACAGTGGTCAATTTTTAACAGCTGTTCCTGGAATTGCTGGGATGTTGCATCCGGAGGCTTGTAGACTACCACAATGACTAGGTTTTGGTTCTCGACCTTTATTGCTAAAACTTCCACTACGTCATTTGAGGCATTAAGCAGTTCTGTGCAAACAAGTGACTCTGCAATGTACAGGCCAACCCCCCCCTTTTGCCTGTTCACTCTGTCACATCTGTATAGGTTGTAACCTGGGATCCATATTTCGTTGTCCAAGTGATCCTTTATGTGGGTCTCAGTGAAAGCCGCAAACATTGCCTTTGCCTCTGCAAGCAGTCCACGGATGAAAGGTATTTTGTTGTTTGTTGCTGGCTTTAGACCCTGTATATTTGCAAAGAAGAATGTTATCGGACTGGTGGTATTGTTGGTATTGGGGGGGAATTTTTTTCCGGCATTAGTATCTGTATCTGTTGGTTTGGAGTGGAGGCCATCGACTGTGGTTCCACTCCAGGAATGACTGGATTTGGTGTACGATTTCTGCCATTTCCTGCCAGTTTTTTTTCCTTCCTGGCACTAAAAAACCTCTCCCTCTTGAGTGGCTGTGGCTACCCAGGTTTTCCCATGGCCTGAATGTTTTGTATCTTTTTGTCCCCTTTAGATGGTATGCCTGGCAATTTAAGTTATAGCACAGTCTTTCCTGTACTGAAGAGGTACACATTTCAGGGTGAAAAAGCTTACAGGAAGGTAGTTTGCATTTTCCTGTTGTCATATGGGCATGGCATTTTCTAGGGTGGTCATAGTTGCACATCCCATCTGTTTTTCCAGATTTCCCATGCCAGCAGATACCAAGTGCATAGTATGTGCACAGGCTTGGTTTCCGCTTGCCTTGGGTTTCTGTGACTGTATTCCCTGTTGGTGCATGTTTCCCTGTCTTACTTCTATCCTCCCTAGCACCAACAATGGAGCTCCCACCAGTTGTTTTTGGTAATTTATCCTCACTATTGCTATTGGAGTCCTCTTGTTTGCTATTTCCTGCGGTATTTCTAGTTTGCAATATTGGTTTTATCTTATCTTTGACTACACTTGTTTCCCTACTATGGCTCCTGTCCCCTATGAGGTCATTTATATGTATTCCTTCCTGCGTATAATTCCCGACTACCTGGACAAAATCTCCAGCTTCACCATTTCTGTCTCCCAGGACAGTATCTCCAGCTTCACCATTTGTGTCTCCCAGGACAGCACCTCCAGCTTCACCATTACTGTCTCCCAGGACAGCACTATCAGCCCCACATTTACTGATACCAGGACATCACTCCAGCCTTACAGTTGTGTACGAATGGTATATAATACCGACAAGATGAGAGTAAGACACATGTGCAACATCTGGGTATCTTTATTGTAGACGTTTCGCCATCCAGTGGCTTTATCAATACAAATTCTAGGACATAACTTGAAGACAGTAGAACTATGTTCAGAAGATGAGGTAATCAGTCCCTCAACCTAGGAGTAGGTGCGAACAGCACCATAGTCGTGGAGATTCTGAAGCAGAAGAAAGAATCCTGGCGCTTATATAGTAGCGTCAGGTGAAGCAGACGAGGGCAAATTCACTGGTAGGCGGGATTCCCCAGTGGAAGTAGGTCCTTCCCAAAGAGATGGGTTAGTAGTTGTCGTAGTCGTGAAGGTTATGTACATGTCCTCAGAATTAAGATTCCATGATGTTGCAGTGTCTGACAAGTTGTGTACGAATGGTATATAATACCGACAAGATGAGAGTAAGACACATGACAGATGTTGCACATGTGTCTTACTCTCAGCCTTACAGTTTGTGACTACATGGCCAGTATCAAGGGCAGTACCATTCAGCCCAGACTTTTTATGTTCCCATCTGTTGTAGAAAGCTTCCAGGTTTTCTATGAAAGCAGCTTTGATGTTGTCCTCTTTTAATACCCTTGTGATTTTAGTCCACAGATTTTCCTCATTTGGGCATACCCAAAAACACTTCTCTGTTTTAATACTGCTTGTAGCTAGTTCTGGGATATCTGCACAAGGGGCGTGACACCAATTTCCACAAAAATGACAATTTATCCATGTGGAAGCCCGTTTGTTTGACTGACCACAGACTACACACAGCTTCATAATGATTTGAATGGTTGATTTACTGCAATTCTACTAGCAACCTCTTGAATATTATATTAATGACCTTAAATGAAGCTCTAGCTATTTGTATATCTGTTTCTAACTCTTTTTGTATGTTGGACAGCTTACCGTCACGTTCCTGATTTTTAATGTTTGTGTTTATAAGGGCGCCTACAACCCCATCCGTTTACAGTCTGCTTTATTGTCCAACGAAACTGTTTGAAACCAGTCCCGGGTTCGGACCAGTCAAGGGTCCGGACCAGTCAAGGGTTCGGACCAGTCGATCTGCTCTGATCAGTGGGTCACTTATTTAAAACATACTGGTCGGTGATTTGAGCTAACACATGAAGGATCTACTGGAAAATTATCTACCCGAGTAATATGTGATTTGACTGATACAAAAGTATAACTTGCGTGTTGAAGAGCCGGTGATATCTGGCAGCTCCTACAATGACGAACGGTAGACCTCCTTGTTTATCAATCGCTGAATCTGGCTTTTCTATTTTTTTTTCCGTCTCACCACAATAAATGCTATATTATCACTATAGTTGACTGGTGCAAATTTTGGAGGAAGGACGCTTTTTCTGTAGTAATAATTGCTTCTCGTTTGTGTATATTGCGACCGCTGGTAACTACAGGTTATATGAAATTCACAGTAACGTCTCGTATTTCAAGAAAAAGAAACTAATGAAAGGCACTCCACTCCACTAAGTACCATTATAATACTGGTTAGTTGCTACTACAACACTGTATTCTGCTATTCACTGGTATCACTAGATTATATGCGAGTACACTAGCAAGCCAGGAAGATTATTAAAAACAGCTGACCTGTGGTAAGTTTCTGGCGACTTCTGGCACCTGCCTCTATAGGCTTATCACTTCATTTACAAATTCACCTGTTTTCAAATGACACTTTAGCCTTTATCATAGTATACTAGGGAGCCACTGTAGTATACACTATACACTATGTATACTCAATGTTATCAGGGAGACTTTCTTTCCTCTGACACAGTCCTATGATTCCCTCTGGCAGTAAACTCTGCTAGGTAGTTTACTAATTCTCCTTTTTTGACTCAGTATATAATGTTTTCCGCCCAAGATTGGTTCCAGGCGCTAGAGGGATGTATCGTATAGGATTGATGACACAAATTAAAGTTCTAGCACGTAAGAGCGACCGTGAAAACACCAGAAAACCCGGAGCACAACGAGGCACGCTGACACTCTGTCACGCTGACACTGTATAGTGAGAATGGCTGGAATTGAGAGGGACCTGACCTTCCAATGACAACATTCTTACCTCTACTAGTGGCCTACATCTCACCTCCTGGCGGTATATAGGCTCCATCCTGTCACTTCAACTCCATATTGTTTCAGGCTATGGAACAATACTCTTCTCCAGACTGAGGGACTGACCAACCTCAAAACTTCAAGGGTGATGGACTGATTACATCGTCTTCAAGTCTCTTCTGCTTCTATCAGCTTTTCTGTACTTGACTGAAGAAGCCTACTGCGTAGGCAAAACGTTTCGAAATAAAGATACCTAACTGTTGCATATGTGTCTTACCCGACAACCTGTCTGTATTTTATATACCATTTTAATGTTCACTCATAGACAACCTACCTGGACCTACCTACCTACCGGTGTAAAGAAACACGCCTAATGTTTCTACCCTGGCTGGGAATCGAACCCAGACCCTCGCCGTGTGAAGCGAGAGCTTTAGCCACCAGGCCAGGCCTAGGTGGTTCCCCACGACTGAACACCGGTAGAACAAGACGCCCAGCCTCCATATACGCCAATACCCGGCGTCCCAGACCAACTATGGAAATTCACAAATTATTATTATAATCAAAAAGAAGCGCTAAGCCACAAGAGCCGGAAAAAATTCACAAAGTGGAAAAATAATGAGGTGTTCCAGTTCATTGTAGCGACCCCAGACTTTGATCTTTTTTTTTTTTTCACCTCCATATTTTACGTTTTATGTATTCTCTTCCGAGCCACAGGCAGGTTAGTCGTTACGTAAATGCTAATGTCCACACACTACACTTCTTTTCCCGGGTATATTCTATAGACCATGCCAACAGGCCGGGTTAGAACCCACGATTGCGGGTTCTAACCCGGCCCTGGAATGGTTAGTTTAGCAATCGTGTCATTACGATTTCGTGAGTTATATTCTATAGGCTAGAAAAAATCATATTGCACTCCGAACATCGACTCGATAAGCAGTAGGCCTGCAACGCAAGGTATGTCATTATGTTCATACTCCCGGGGACTCCTCATACCACACACCGTTCCTTCCCACGAATCAAACCTATTGGGATCTTACTGAACTTTTTTTCGTTCGTTCGCCTTTGCTCCAGATTCTCCTCCACCCACGGAGCTGTGAACACTAACTCCAAGGCTGAGGGACGAATTACCTCAGCCTTTGTACATAGTTCTACTGTCTCTATTTATGTCCTAGAATCTGTATTCATAAAGCCACCGGGAGATGGCTTATAATACAGATATCCAGAGGCCTGCAACATATGCTTACACTGTAAATATCTTATTAAGATGAAATAAGATACCAATATACGAAGCAAATTTCCTAAATTTGCATGTAACAGATGAAGTGAAATAAGTGGAAATAAGTCACTCTGTCTGACTTTTTTTTGGGTTATCCTAGATGCTCTACACATATGCGCAGTGTATGAAATTCTATGTATCTGTATTTGTGTATACAACCTGAATAAACTTACTAACTTACTTAGAAATAAAAACCCATAGGGACACCTGTTAACCCCTTTTGTGTGGTAATCCATTATGCTCTTACGCTACCATCCACAGGATGGATATGAGGCACAATTAAACCTGGAGTTACCTGAGAGAGTTTCGGGGGTCAACGCCCCCGCGCCGCGGTCTGTGACAGGCCTCCTGGTGGATCCAGCGCCTGAATCAACCAGGCTGTATGCTGCTGGCTGCACGCAAACCACGGACGAGCCACCGCCCGGCTGATTCTAGGACGGACTTCAGGTGCTTGTTCCATGCCAGCTTGAAGACTGCCAGGGTCCGTTGGTAATCCCCGCTTAATGTGCCTGGGGAGCAGTTGAACGCCACTTCCGTGAACAAAATCTAAATCTGCTCACAGACTGAGCTGCGGGTGTATGATAAAGTAACCGCTCCAGATGAGATCCTTAACTGTACAGCAGAGTACACAATGATGCAGTTTATTCCAGGGGACGACGATATGCCCAGGCAGCAAAATATGATAATGACAATTTTGTGTTAAAGTGTCATCCTCAATATATGTCCGTACAGTCTCGATGACATGCTGACTTTCTTGGTGGGTTATCCGGGTGTGAACCCTCCAGGGGTATAAAATCCAACGAAATGTCTGTCCTTGCGTCTGCGACTGTGGGAGCTTAACCGATCTTTGGAGCGTTTTGAGAAGAAGAAAGCTTACGATAATTGTAGCAAGCTTGAGAATAAAGAAGCTTTAACCGATAATTGTAGCATCGCGAGATAAAGGAAGCTTTCCGAACATTGTAGCATCTCGAGAATACAGAAGCTTTCCGATCATTGTAGCATCTCGAGATAAAGAACTTTACCGAGCATTGTAGCACTTGAGAATAATTTCAAATTCAATTCAAATTCAAGTTTATCTCTATAAGGATTACAATGCTGAGTTTACCGAAATTTTGTTATTGTTTTTTACATGTAGTACAAAATTGTGATTACAGAGTGTATCCACGAGAACGCATAGCAATGGCCTAGCAATTCGGCATACTTAGTGTAATTCTTATTGTAGCGTCTTTGAGAATAAAGAAGCTTTACCGATCATTGTAGCGTCTTGAGAATAAAGAAGCTTACCGATAACTGTAACGTCTCGAGAATAAAAGAACTTTACCGATCATTGTAGCTCTTGCGACTAGGGAAGCTTAATCCATCATTGTAGCCTCTTGCGACTAGGGAAACCTTTATCCATCATTGTAGCGTCTGCGACTAGGGAAGCTTTAACCATCAGTGTAGCGTCTTGCGACAGGAAGCCTTTATCCTTCTTGTAGCTCTGCGACAAGGGGAAGTTTCAATCATTGTTAAGTCCCGCGCCAGTGTATTCAAGGTATCATGGTTCTACATTTAAACCATTTTCTTTCACGTGATCAATCACGTGTGAAAGAAAATGGCATAGATGGAAAACCGACAGCAAAGATTATCAACAGCAAAGAGTAAAGAAGGAAATGAAGGAAAGGTTGAAAAAGAAAAATTACAAGGATTATTACAATGTTACGTAGTTTTTTTTGATGATCAACACTACATTTTACAGTAACACGTCCGGTAAATTCCCTAGGATAACCCAAAAAAAAGGTCAGAGTTGATTGATTTGCATCCCCCTTCATTATGGCCCTCCCCAGGATGCGACCCATACACTAGCGTCTAGGTTCGATCAACGTGCTAAGTAAAGGGGCAGCAGGTGTTACGAGACTCTCCCACACTTCCTCCATGGTTCAACACGGGCTCTTTCCATTCAAAGTCAACCACGTCTTCCACAATAAATAAACGATAAATTATTTAGCACCTTGGTCTTCGACAAAAAACTTAGCCCGGCAGGCTATCCACTGGGGATAACCCAAGAAAGTCAGTGTGTTATCGGCGACTGTTTTGTATTTCCACTGGGTCCTTTAAGCATCTAATATATTAAGTGTGGTTGGGTGCCACAGGGCTACCATATTTACCCACAACCCGACTTCATACACTAAATCCTACTCACCTTTTGCCCTACAATAAGACTACAAATATTTGAGGGAATAATGTGTGGTAGATAAGATAAGGATAAGATTTCGTTTCGGATTTTTAACCCGCGGGTTAAGCCACCCAGATAACCCAAGAAAGTCATGCGTCCACGAGGACTGTCCCCTAACTTATTTCCATTGGGGTCCCTCAATCTTTTCCCACAGGATGCGACCCACACCAGTCACTACACCCAGGTACCTATTGCTTCTAGGGGAACAGGACAACAGGGTACGAAAACCGTCGAAATGTTTCCACCCGTCGGAATCGAACCCGGCCCGGCGTTGTGAAGCGGGAGCTTTAGGGCCACCAGGCCAACCGGCCATACCACAGTGACCGTGTAATTTTCTTTTAATTGATTTTTAATGCCTAGTTCTGTTGCTAACTTAATATATGTTAGTAAACCTTGTTATTTGGCATTTATAGCCAAGGTAGGTAGTAGGTTGGTAGACAGCAGCCGCCCAGGGATTAACTACCATCCTGTGGGTACAGTTGGTAGAACAGCAACCAACCCAGGGAGGTACTACCATCCTGTGGTAGCAGGTTGGTGAGACCACAACCACCCAGGGAGGTACTACCATCCTGTGGTAGCAGGTTGTAGAACAGCAACCACCCATGGAGTACTACATCCTGTGGTAGTAGGTTTAACAACACCCACCCAGGTAGTACGACCACCCCTGTGGTAGCAGGTTGGTAAGACAACACCCCCCAGGGAGGTACTACCATCCTGTGTAGCAGGTTGTAAGACAGCAACCACCCCGGAGGTACCTACCATCCTGTTGTAGTAGGTTGGTAGACAACACCACCCAGGAGGTACTACCGTCCTGTGGTCGTAGGTGGTAGACAGCAACCACCAGGGAGGTACGACCATCCTGTGGTAGTAGTTGGTAGACAACAACCACCCAGGAGGTACTAACCGACCTGTGGTATAGGTTGGTAGACAACAACAACCCCAGGGAGGTACTACCATCCTGAGGTATAGGTTGGTAACAGCAACCACCCAGGGAGGTACAAGCCCCATCCTGTGTCAAGTAGTTTGGTAGACAGCAACCGCCCAGGAGTACTACCCGTCCTTCCAAATGAGTGTAAAAACATAAACCCGTAAGTGTTTTACATGTGGAGGATTGCTGGTTGTCTTCTATCACATAAACACGCAAGGTTGCATGGGTACGTCTTGCTACTTACACTTTAGTCACACTACACAGCATGTACAGGTATATATATACGAACCCCACTGGGTTTTCTTCTATTTTCTTTCCCTATTTCCTTGTCTTGTTTATTTCTGTTTATCTCCATGGGAAGTGGAACAAATTCTTCCTACCGAAGCCATGCGTGTCGTTAGTGGTTGACTAAATTGCCGGGAGCAATGGGCTACAACCCCTTCTGTAATTACCTGGAGTTTACTGGAAGAGTTCCGGGGGTCAACGCCCCCACGGCCCGGTCTGGTGACCAGGCCCACCTGGTGGATCAGAGCCTGTTCAAACCAGGCTGTTGCGCTGGCTGCACGCAAACCAACGTACGAGCACAGCCCGGCTGATCCGGAATGACTTTAGGTGCTTGGCCAGTGCCACCAGCTTGAAGACATGCCAGGGGTCGGTTGGTAATCCCCTTTGTGGTGCTGGGAGGCAGTTGAACAGTCCGGCCCTGACATCTATTGTATGGTCTCTTAACGTGCTAGTGACATCCCCTGCTTTTCATTGGGGATGTGTCATCGTCTGCAAGACTTTGCCGTTCGTAGTGAGTTGATTTTTCGTGTGCAAGTTCAGTACTTAGTCCCTCTAGGATTTTCCCAGGTGTAATTATCCATGTATCTCTCCCTCCTGCTTTCCAGGAATACAGGTTTAGGAACCTCATGCGTCCAATAATTGAGGTGTTTATCCCGTTTATGCGCGCACGTGAAAGTTCTCTGTACATTTTCTAGTCGCATTTCACCTTTTGGGGCCTTGAAAGGTGCTGTTAGTGTGCAGCAATATTCCAGCCTAGATAGAACAAGTGACCTGAAGATGTCATCATGGCTTGGCCTCCCTATTTGAGGTCTCAATTATCCCATCCTGTCATTTTTCTAGCAGATGCGATTGAATACAATGTTATGGTCCTTGAAGGTGAGATCCGCCCGACATGATCACCCCAGGTCTTTGACGTTTGGTGTTTCGCTCTATTTTGTGGCCAGAATTTGTTTCGTACTCTGATGAAGATTTAATTTCTCAATGGTTTACACCATATCCTGAGTAATTGAAATTTCTCATCGTTGAACTTCATATTGTTTTCTGCAGCCCACTGAAAGATTTTGGTTGATGTCCACACGGGACTTTGCAGTATCTGCCATGGAAGACACTGTCCATGCAGATTCGGGTGCATCTGCAAAGGAAGACATGGTGCTTGGCTGAACATCCTGTCTATGTCGGATATGAGGATTGAGGAACAAGATGGAGCGAGTACTGTGCCTTGTGGAACAGAGCATTTCACCGTAGCTCTGCCTCGAATTTCTTTACTTCTGTTGACGACTACTCTCTGTGTTCGGTTAGTGAGGAAATTAATAGGATCCATCGACCGACTTTGCCTGTTATTCTTTAGCACGCATTTTGTGCGTTCTATTACGCCATGGTCACACTTGTCGAAGCTTTTGCAAAATCTTTATATATTACATCTGCATTCCTTTTTGTCTATCTATGCATGTGACCTGTCCGTAGTGTTCCAATAGTTGAGACAGACAGGAGCCGACCTGTCTAAACCCCATGTTTGCCCCTGGGTGTGTATCTGATGGGTTTTCTAGATGGTGGTGATCCTGCTTCTTGACCCTCTCAAAGATTTTTTTATGATATGGGATGTGAAATGCTATTGTCCAGTAGTTCTTTGCTGTTGCTTTACTGCCCCCTTTGTGGAGTGGGGCTATGTCTGATGTTTTTTAGTAACTGTGGGCTCGAACCCCCGTGTCCATGCCCCCTCTCCATAGGATGGAAAAAGGCTCGGGATAGGGTCTTCTTGGCAGTTCTTGATGAACACAGAGTTTCCATGAGTCTGGGCCCGGGGGCAGAATGCATGGCATGTCATTTATATCGCCTGTTCGAAAGTCATTTGGCGTCAGGATACATCATCGGGATAGGCTTGTGTTAATCAAATTTTGTGGCGCGCTCATAAAAAAATTCATTTGATCTTCGACTCTCAGTCTGGTAAGGCGGCTTGCTAAAAACTGAGTCATATGGCCTTGTGTAGCCTCACTCCATTACCCTTGCGTCATCCGTGTAGGACCCATCTTGTTTAAGAGTAGGAGTAGGGCCCAATACTGGGACTTGTTCTCGATTTTGATTTGTCATCGGAGAAAAATACTTTGGTTTCTTTCGATTTCATTATGGCTTTTAGTTCTTTCCCGCGATTCCTGACTCCTAAAGGATCTTTTAGCTTAATTCGAGCTTGCTATTTCTCTGACCAGTGTCTCCCTACGCTTTCAGATATATTGACCTCTTTAGCCGTTCAGTTATTCTTTTCCATCGCCTGTTAAGGGAGCGCCTGTCTCTTTCTGTTTTACATCTACTCCTCCTTTTCCTTAGAGGAATAAGCCTTGTGATACATTGAGTGCCACCGCGTTAATCGTTCAAGCATAAGTTGGGACTGTTGTTGCTTGAGTAATCTTCCCAGCTTATATCCGGTTAGGACTTGGTTCACTTGGTCCCAATTTAAATGTTTTTGTTTATTGATATGGGGCTCTAGGACCCAACATGTATTATAAGTAAAGCAGTTTTAACTAAACTAATACCTAATTATATTGAATATGATGGACTTTGCTCTAAATGTCAGAAGGACTGATTCAACCTTATGACTGAGGGCAAGCTGGGTCAAACTAATTTTTCTCAATATAATAGTGTATACTATAGACCACATAAACACACAATTTAAATAAGTAGTTTATAAACTTGTATTTACTTTTTTGTAAAAGTAAAATTAAGATGTGGTAAGAATGTGGTAACTGGAGAATTGTTTTGCTTGGCAACAGTCTTTTGTTTTTGTGGGAGGAGCTAGCCAGCTTCTCGCTCTCTCCCCCTCTCACTGACTCTCTCCTCTGGCTGACCGTCAAACCTGGCAGGATCCTCTGGGTCCTTCTTCTATCTTTTGGGGCATTATGTGTGCCTCCAGGGGTGAGTTTTTATAATTTAAAGAGTTGTGGCCACCATAACCCAGGGTGACTAAAGTGTGTCAAAACACTAGTTTAGCCCAGAGTTTAGTCAAGGAGAGAGAAGGACAAAAGTGTTGGGATACACCATGTGGGAGAACAGCTATGGAGTGTGTAGATCTTGTTTTGAAAATGTGAGGCTGTAATTGTATATTCTGTACATATCTATTGAGAATGCAGTTATATTTTTATAGTAGTAGTTTACATAACCTGTGTAAGAAGGGCTGGTTGAGAAGATATCGGACACTCAAGATTGACAGCCATGATGTAAGTATACCCCTAGTAACAAATAAGGCATTAAGTAAAAAGCTACCCCACACTAGAACATGTAGTGAGAACCTTACCATCCAAGAAATAAGACCTACCAACGTAACATGGGAGCTTGACCGGGAGAGTTATTTGACTGCTAAAATAACTCAAAACATTCTTTGAACTATAAGTGCTGGTATGGGGTAATAACAGTTGCCATGTTTCTGGTTAGAAGATTTAAACCAAGTGGGTCAGTGAAGTGTTGTTTTCATATATTAGTTTACAGGTTGTTTGTCTCGTATGTGGGAAAAGGTTGAGTAACACAATTTTTTGTTTGTGGTTATGGTAAGTGCAATGGCATCGTTTACTTTCAATTTGTGCTTATGTTAGTGCATGTGGGAAAACTTTGTCCCTGATAACTGGTAAGAGGTAAGCAAGTGTTTAAAGATAAAACTAATGTCAGCAGATTGATCTCAGATTTTTTAGGCTTCAGGGAGATGGTAATAATTCATCAGTAAACAATCCTGTTAACAGTGAACAAGAGGGAGCACCTACTCCAGTGATATGGAATGGAGAGAATAGACTGAATTAGCTGTACTAGAGCTGAAAATGAAATTATGAAAGCTAAGGAGGACGAAACGTCAGAGGTTAGGAGTTTCAGAACAAGAGCCTGACATACTTTAAGCATAACTAAAAGCTCCTGCAAAATTTGTCCCTAAGTTTACAGAGATGACCCAGATAGATATTTTTCTTTTTTTGAGAAGACTGCTTTGGAGCAAGGATGGCCCCAACAGAAGTGGCCTACCCTAGTTCGCACACAACTTGTGGGTAAAGGATTCCCTAGAGTAAGACTCTGGAGGGGCAAAATTTTTCTGATTATGATAAGATTAAAGAGGAAGTATTCCTTGCATAACCAAATGATACCTGAGAAATATAGACAAATGTTCAGGAATCAAAAAATTTCAGGGATGGGAGACCTTTCTGAGTTTGGGGAATGAGAAACTGTTCCTTTTTAAGAATGGGTTTGTTCCAAAGGAGTTTAATAAAACTATAACAAATTAGTAGATCTGATGGGTCATGAGGAATTGTACAATACATTCCCTGTTGACCTCAAGAGATTGGGAGGACAAAAAACCCAGATAATCCTTTTCAGAAGCACTGGATCTAGGTGACCGATTCTTTTTTGGCTCGCAGGGAATTGGTAAGAAAACAGTCATGCTGCCTTTTAAAAATTTCCCCACTCTTTCTAAACCTTATTCCCAGTCTTATGTCATAAAGTAATGGGACCAAGAATTTTCAGGAACAAATGAAGGCTGAGTGCCCTATAAAATAGAAGGAAAAGGTAAGTCACTGGAGTTCAAAGTTACCTAGACCAATCAGATAATGTTTCAGGTCCTCGAGTAAACAGTACCAGTCCTACACAAATGGTAAAAATACCTTAAGAGTTTATGCTGTTACTACTGTAACAAAACTGGACACACTCACAAGTTTTGCTGGTCAAGGCGGCGAGATCAGGAAAGGGAAGGAACCACCCCAAAGGACTCTAACTGCGAGAACATCCATTGCCTGCATTAGGTCCCCTTCAAGGCAAGGTGAGGAGAACCTTTTGATCTAGACCCCAGTGTGTATATTTTTTTCTATAGGTCCGCAGGTGGTGTTGCAAAAGGATGTAAGGCAGAGTTGAGATACATACTGTCCTTGAGAGATGGATGAGCACCTACTCTTTGCTACGGACGGGAGTGCTGTCCGTGTCTAAGATACCTATACTGGGTAGATATATTGGTTGAAGGAGTATTACGGGTTCAAACCATAAGGACAACCTGTATACAAATTATGGATAGAATCGCATACCAGTTTGGCTATCTCCCTGTAGGCGTCTCAGATGAAATTCCCTTCGAAGGGGTTCGCATTCTTATTAAGGGAATAATGTATGGGCCTGTTAGACAGTGAGGAACAACTATTTTGGGAAACTCAAATCCCAATGTTGGGAGAAATGGCTAGGAAAACCCTGCCAGAACCTTCTCCCCTGATGGTTCCACCATGAGAAGTATGGCTCATGATCATGCACCAAACAGGCTTCATGATAATTCTCTTCTCATGAGATTGGTGAGGGCTTAAGTTTGGTAACTCCTGCTGTCTGATGTTTGAACTGCAGTCAACTGAAGAAAAAGGAGGTTCCAGCCAAGCTGGAGCATGATTGGAGAATGGATCAGTTTAACTAGTGTGAGAAAGGCTGCACCTGCTAGGGTGCAATTAATTCTGAGCAGGAAAATTCGCTGTTGCTGAGGAAGAGATTTTACATTTAAATAAGTGTTTTCATTTGCAGGGAGGAAACTCTTAGCAAAGAATTCACCTCCTGTTTTGCAGTATCGATGGAAGGAGAACAAGTTTTATCCCAGATGGCGATGTCCAAGGTTTCCCAGGCATTGCTTCTGGTCTCCCAAGCTGTGGGAGACCGTCAGAGAGTATATTGAACTGTCATGTCTTTCAATTTTATAGGGAAACCTAGTCGAAGTATAACCCTGTTTCCCCTTCAGGCTATTTCAGCACCGAGTGAACTCTTCAGCAAGCTGGTAGTAGATGTACTTGGTCCATTCCCAAGACCAAACTGGGAAATTGATTATTTACTCAGAAATATTTGCTCCACTACCAGGTAACTGGAACATCCTCTACATACAAATAACTGCTCATGTAGTCTTAAGGGTTTGATGAAGTTCGTTTTTTCATGTTGGTTTTCCACACACAGTGCAAAAAGACCAGGGCCTATCTTTACCTCAAAGTCTTTTAGTAAATGTTTTTTGAAGGAATTAAAAGTAGAGCCTAAACATTGGCAATGCCTATCACCCTCCATCTCAAGGGGAAATAGAGAAATTTACATCAACCCCGCAAGAAACAATGATGCAAGCCTATGGTATAGACAAAACTAAACAACGAGATGAAGGATCCCTTTCTTTGTATTTGCTGGAGTGGGGAAGCACTCGGGAATCTCAGAGCTATTGGTCTTGGAGGATGGTGATGCTCCCCCCCCGGAGCTTTTCCCCTCAGTTTTCAGTTCAGACACTGTTAGGCTCGTATGAGGTGGAGGGTAACCCAGTGAACGTGCCCATCAACAGAACCAGATGGATGATGTGGACCATAATGTGACCATGATACTCGCGGAAGGCTGGAGAGAAGTGCGGATACCGTAGCCAATTCCATGTGAAAATCTGTATGGCAAGTTGCAGTGAGCCTGAACATGTTTGGGGGAAGTTCCCAGGGGTTAGATATACAACCCACATTCACCCCCAAGCAAGAAAAAGAAGGAGTATAATGCACACGAACCGGGTAAAGGGGTTTTGAAGTTCTGTCAAAATTCAGAGAGACCAATGTTAGTTTAATGGAATGTAAAGGGCTGCAAAAACAATAATCTGGATGAATACCAAAAGGGTATTTAAGAAATAACATGTGTGTAAAGATATGGGAATGCATGCTTGGTTTTTAATGAGAAAAATGTTGGAGAGTTGGCTCAGCCACCTGGAATTATTATAAAAGATTTGGGATGTCCAGTAATGGGGAAATAAGTGAAACTCCATGAAAAATGTTAAGGAAGCTGAGCCAATTCAACAATTTTTTTGTGTGGGAAAAATCTGTATTAAAAAATTGGAGATGAGGAAGGAAGTGAAATTCTTCAACACACAGTTTGTAGTTGCTTAGTAGAGTCCAGTGGGGCATTCCCAGGTTCAGGTTCCCAAATTTTCGATGGCACCCTGGGCATAAACATTGACTACCACAAGTACGTTTAAAACTAAGGTTTAAACAGGATTAGAAAGATGATACTGATGCACTAAGAGAATGCAAACATTTATAAATTAAACAAAACATGGGGCAGGAGATGTAATTTCCATGGCCTGTGTTCCAGTACCATTTTAATGTGTGTAATGCAAATTGTGTTCATTGTGTGCTTAAAATTTGTGTGAGAGATGGAACGTGATGGTATTTGTGTAAACTTGATGTATCCAACCTGGGTGCAAAGAGATGTCTTTGGTGTTGTTGTGGTATTTGTGTAAACTTGATGTATCCAACCTGGGTGCAAAGAGATGTCTTTGGTGTTGTTGATGGTATTTGTGTAAACTTGATGTATCACCTGGGTGCATAGAGAATGTCTTTGGTGTTGTTTGTTGCAACGCGAGAGGTTTCAAACTGTTTACTATCAATGAGCCCTTCTAAATTTTTAAATGTCAAAACATTTTTACCACCGGAAAGAAAATTTTTCCATTTTGGGCTGGCTATTCAGCATTTGTACATTGTCTCAGATCTCTCATCCTGTTCTTTCCTGTGGTAATAGTGACGAAAATCAGACTCTTAAAATTGGGCTTTTATTCCTACAGCCTCTTAATTGGAAGTTCAAATATATAAAAGGCTCAGAGAAGTGGTTGCTGATGCTCTCTCTAGATGTTTCATGTAGATGCATGGTGCCGTACTTTGTACATAGTGTTTTGTCATGTGTGACCTTGTGTTGTTTTTGCAGTGGTGAACTCTCAGCGCGCCTGAGTAATCGCTACCAGCCATCTGACTGTGAAAGAGAGTAGAGTCAGAGCCAAAAGTGGACAAGGTCAGGGTGGACGTAAATGTGAGTTGAGGCAGTAGTTGACAACCTTCGGTAACATGAGACGTTCAGGAAGGTAATGTGATTGTGTGTCTTGGTGTGCTCTATATACAAAACGGCCCCCGATTTGCCTTTGGGTCCCTTGACCCCTCCATGTTCATGTCAGCCTCCTCTTCAAAGTTATGGAGGATCTGTGGTGGAGGGACCTCGGAAGATGGCTTGAACTACCTGACCTGTTAAGGAACGTTGAGTGTTGACTGAAGTCCTCACTGGTTGGTTCGCACCAGTGAGAGACACCTTGACATGTTAGTGTGAAGTTTTCCGGCCGGTGTACACCTGACTGCTCTGGGTTTGGCTACTCCTCGTCTCCTGATAGAAGATGCGGCTCGCACCCCGGATACCATTGCTTGCTGATTTACCGTGGCAGAGGCAAGGCCTGTTGGTGCGGGCTTTCACAGGGGCATTGTGTGCAAATTTTTGGCATTGTAATGTGTATTGTTTAAAAGTCACTAAAATTGTAAGTATAGTTGAACAAAGACCCTGTGAGTATATGGGTATGGTTAAAATGCATTTCTAAAAATTCTGCAATCTCTTGGAAATAACAGTAAAGTGAGAGTAGTTATGGTGGCTGGGAAAATTATCGCAATTTCTAGTAGTCTTGTTTACCGCCTTCAGACTTAAGCAATATACTTTTTACTACCGTATCCTGAGGGAACACGGCTAGCTTTTGTGAGACTTCGTCCCTGGAGGTGGGGTGTTATGGGGCTATATAAACGACCCCAACATGTATTTATAAGTAACAGTTTACTATAATACATACCTATTATACTGATTGATGGGACTTGCTCTAAATGTCAGAAGGAACTGAATCAACCTTATGACTGCGAGGCAGCTGGGTCAAACCTATTTTCTCAATACCTAGGTTATACTATAGACACATAAACACACAATGTAAATAATAGTTTATAAACTTGTATTTCTTTGTAAAAGTAAATTAAGAGGTGGTAGAATTGTGGTCACCTGGAGAATTGTGCTTGCAACAGTCTTTTGTTTGTGGTGGAGGACTTAGCCAGGCTCTCGCTCTCTCCCCCCTCTCACTGACTCTCTCTCTCTTGGCTGGACCTTCAACCTGGCAGGATCTATGGGGGTCCTTCTTCTCTCTTTTGGGGCATAATTGTGCTTCCAGGGGTGAGTTTTTATAATTTAAGTTGTGTGGCCACCATAACCCAGGGTGACTAAAGTGTGTCAAAACACTGTTACCCAGATTAGTCAAGGAGAGAGAAGGACAAAAGTGTTGGGATACACCATGTGGGAGAACAGCTATGGAGTGTGTAGATCTTGTTTTGAAAATGTGAGGCTGTAATTGTATATTCTGCATACTATTGAGAAGTACAGTTAGAATTTTTATAGTATAGTGTTTACATAACCTCTGAAAGGGCCGGTGAAGGAAGATTTCAGACACTCAAGATGATCAGCCATGATGTAAGTATTACCCCTAGACAAATAAGGCCATTAAGTAAAAAGCTACCCCACACTAGAACATGTAGTGAGAACCTTACCATCCAAGAAATAAGACCTACCAACGTAACAGTTATTGAAGTTGAATTTGGTGAATGCTCCCTCGTGACTAATCTCATTATGTCGGTCTGGGGCTCCGCGCATACATGACTGAACCTCAATTATGTTGTGATCTGAGTATATTGTTTTTGATATGGTGACATTTCTTATCAGATCATCATTGTTAGTGAAGATGAGGTCTAGTGTATTCTCCAGTCTAGTAGGCTCTATCATTTGCTGGTTTAAATTGAATTTTGTGCAGAGATTTAAAAGCTCGTGTGAGTGTGAGTTTTCATCAGAGCTGCCTCCTGGTGTTATTACTGCAACAATATTATTTGCTATATTCCTCCATTTTAGGTGCCTTAAGGTGAAATCCCCGGAGCAAAGATGTTGGGGTGCAGAGCTGAGTTTTCCAGACAGTGTCAATTTTTTAACAGCCTGTTCCTGGAATTGCTGGGATGTTTGCATCCAGGCTTTGTATACACCACAAAGACTAGGTTTTTGGTTCTCCTCGACCTTTCTGCTAAAACTTCACTAACACATTTGAGGCATTTAGCAGTTCTGTGCAAACAAGTGACGCTGCAATGTACAGGGCCAACCCCGCCCCCTTTTTGCCTGTTTCACTCTGTCACATCTGTCTAGGTTGTAAACTGGATCCATATTTCGTTGTCCAAGTGAGCCTTTATGTGGGTCTCGGGCTCAGTGGAAAGCCACGAACATTGCTTTTGCCTCTGCAAGCAGTCCACGATGAAAGGTATTTGTTGTTTGTTGCTGGCTTTAGGACCCTGTATATTTGCAAAGAAGAAGTTATCGACTGGTGCTATTGTTGGTACTGGGGGGGGACGTTTTTTGTTCCCGCATTAGGATCTGTAATCTGTTGGTTGGAGTGGAGGGCCAGCCGACGGTGGTTCCACTCCAGAACGACTGGATTGGTGTTACGATTTCCTGCCATTTCCTCCAGTTTTTTTTCTTCCGGCACTAAAAAACCTCTCCCTCTTGAGTGGCTGTGGCACCCAGGTTTTCCCATGGGCTGATGTTTTGTATCTTTTTGTCCCCTTTAGATGTATTCCCTGCAATTTAAGTTATAGCACAGTTCTTTTCCTGTACGGAAGAGGTACACAGTTCAGATCAGAAAAAAGCTTACAGGAAGGGATTTGCATTTTCCTGTTTCATATGGCATGGCGTTTTCTAGGGTGGCATAGTTGCATTCCCATCTGTTTTTCCAGATTTCCCATGCCAGCAGAACCGAGTGCATAGGATGTGCACAGCTTGGTTTCCGTTTGCCTGGGTTACTGTGACTGTATTCCCTGTTGGAGCATGTTTCCCTGTCCCTACTTCTACCTCCCTACACCAACAAGGAGCTCCCATCAGTTGTTTTTGTAAGATATTTCCTCACTATTTGCTATGGAGTCCTCTCGTTTGCTATTCCTGCGGTATTTCAGTTTGGCAATATTGTTTTTAATCTTATCTTTGACTACACTGTTTCCCCTACTATGCTCCTGTCCCCTAGAGGTCAGTTATATATATTTTCCTCCTTCTATAATGCCCGAGTTACCTGGACAAAATCTCCAGCTTCACCATTACTGTCTCCCAGGACAGCACTTCCACTTCACCATTACTGTCTCCCAGAAGCACCTCCAGCTTCACCATACTGTCTCCCAGGACAGCACTCTCAGCCCCCCATTTACTGACTACCAGACATCATCTCCAGCCTTACAGTTTTCTGACTACAGGGCCAGTATCAGGCAGTACCATTCAGCCCAGACTTTTTATGTTTCCCCTCTGTTGTAGAAAGCATCCAGTTTTTTCTATGAAAGCAGCTTTGATGTTTGACCTCTTTAATACCCTTGTTGATTTTTAGGCCACAGATTTATCTCATTTGGGCATACCCAAAAACCTTCCCTGTTTTTAATTACTCATGTAGCAGTTCTTGGATATCGGCCCAAGGGGCGTACACCAATTTCCACAAAAAATAACAATTTTATGCATGTGGAAGCCCGTGTTGTTTGACGGACCACAGACTACACACAGCTTCATAATGATTTGAATGTTTGATTTACTGCAATTCTACTAGCAACCTCTTAATATTCTATTAATAACCTTGCCGAGGTAGTGCGTGGAGTAGTGCAATGAGAAGAAAGGGATGATTGCCCAAGGTTATGAATGAAAAGAAGTTGATGTCCCACCCATTGCAAAACAAAGCCTGAAGGGGTAGGAAGATCGGAGCAACAACGAGGCAAACGCTGACACTCCTGTCACGTCTGACACTTATAGTGAAATGCTGAATTGAAGGTGACCTGAACCTTCCAATGACAACAGTCTTACCGCTACTAGTGGCCTACATCTCACTCCTGGCGGTATATAGGCCTCCATCCTGTCACTTCAACTCCATATGTTTTCAAGCTCATGGACAATACCGTCTTTCTCCAGACTGAGGGACTTGACCCCCTCAAAATCTTCAAGCGATGACTGATTACATCGTCTTCAGTCCTCTTCTGCTTCGAATCAGCTTTTCTGTACTGACTGAAGAAGCCTACTGGCGTAGGGTGCAACACGTTTCGAAATAAAGATACCTAACTGTTGCATATGTGACATACACTGGACAACCGCTGTCTGTATTATTATCATTTTAATGTTCACATTCATAGACAACCTACCTGGACATACCTACCTACCGGTGTAAAGAAACCACGCCTAATGTATTCTAACCACTGGCTGGGGAATCGAACCCGACCCTCGCCGTGTGAAGCGAGAGCTTTAGCCACCAGCCAGGCCTAGGTGGATCCACGACTGACACCGGTAGAACAAGAACGCACCAGCCTCCATATACGCCAATAACCCCCGGCGTCCAGACCAACTATGAAAATTCACATATTAATTATTTCTAATCAAAAAGAAGCGCTAAGCCACAAGACCGGAAAAAAATTCACAAAGTGGAAAACTTAATGAGGTGTTTCCAGTTCATGTAGCGACTCCAGACCTTTTGATCTTTTTTTTTTTTCACCTCCATATTTTACGGTTTTAGGTATATTCTCTTCGACCACGGCAGGTTAGTCGTTAAGTAAATGCTAATGTCCAAACACTACACTTCTTTACCCCGGTATATTCTATAGACCATGCCAACAGGCCGGGTTAGAACCCACGATTGCGGGTTCTAACCCGGCCCTGGAATGGTTAGTTTAGCAATCGTGTCATTACGATTTCGTGAGTTATATTCTATAGGCTAGAAAAAATCATATTGCACTCCGAACATCGACTCGATAAGCAGTAGGCCTGCAACGCAAGGTATGTCATTATGTTCATACTCCCGGGGACTCCTCATACCACACACCGTTCCTTCCCACGAATCAAACCTATTGGGATCTTACTGAACTTTTTTTCGTTCGTTCGCCTTTGCTCCAGATTCTCCTCCACCCACGGAGCTGTGAACACTAACTCCAAGGCTGAGGGACGAATTACCTCAGCCTTTGTACATAGTTCTACTGTCTCTATTTATGTCCTAGAATCTGTATTCATAAAGCCACCGGGAGATGGCTTATAATACAGATATCCAGAGGCCTGCAACATATGCTTACACTGTAAATATCTTATTAAGATGAAATAAGATACCAATATACGAAGCAAATTTCCTAAATTTGCATGTAACAGATGAAGTGAAATAAGTGGAAATAAGTCACTCTGTCTGACTTTTTTTTGGGTTATCCTAGATGCTCTACACATATGCGCAGTGTATGAAATTCTATGTATCTGTATTTGTGTATACAACCTGAATAAACTTACTAACTTACTTAGAAATAAAAACCCATAGGGACACCTGTTAACCCCTTTTGTGTGGTAATCCATTATGCTCTTACGCTACCATCCACAGGATGGATATGAGGCACAATTAAACCTGGAGTTACCTGAGAGAGTTTCGGGGGTCAACGCCCCCGCGCCGCGGTCTGTGACAGGCCTCCTGGTGGATCCAGCGCCTGAATCAACCAGGCTGTATGCTGCTGGCTGCACGCAAACCACGGACGAGCCACCGCCCGGCTGATTCTAGGACGGACTTCAGGTGCTTGTTCCATGCCAGCTTGAAGACTGCCAGGGTCCGTTGGTAATCCCCGCTTAATGTGCCTGGGGAGCAGTTGAACGCCACTTCCGTGAACAAAATCTAAATCTGCTCACAGACTGAGCTGCGGGTGTATGATAAAGTAACCGCTCCAGATGAGATCCTTAACTGTACAGCAGAGTACACAATGATGCAGTTTATTCCAGGGGACGACGATATGCCCAGGCAGCAAAATATGATAATGACAATTTTGTGTTAAAGTGTCATCCTCAATATATGTCCGTACAGTCTCGATGACATGCTGACTTTCTTGGTGGGTTATCCGGGTGTGAACCCTCCAGGGGTATAAAATCCAACGAAATGTCTGTCCTTGCGTCTGCGACTGTGGGAGCTTAACCGATCTTTGGAGCGTTTTGAGAAGAAGAAAGCTTACGATAATTGTAGCAAGCTTGAGAATAAAGAAGCTTTAACCGATAATTGTAGCATCGCGAGATAAAGGAAGCTTTCCGAACATTGTAGCATCTCGAGAATACAGAAGCTTTCCGATCATTGTAGCATCTCGAGATAAAGAACTTTACCGAGCATTGTAGCACTTGAGAATAATTTCAAATTCAATTCAAATTCAAGTTTATCTCTATAAGGATTACAATGCTGAGTTTACCGAAATTTTGTTATTGTTTTTTACATGTAGTACAAAATTGTGATTACAGAGTGTATCCACGAGAACGCATAGCAATGGCCTAGCAATTCGGCATACTTAGTGTAATTCTTATTGTAGCGTCTTTGAGAATAAAGAAGCTTTACCGATCATTGTAGCGTCTTGAGAATAAAGAAGCTTACCGATAACTGTAACGTCTCGAGAATAAAAGAACTTTACCGATCATTGTAGCTCTTGCGACTAGGGAAGCTTAATCCATCATTGTAGCCTCTTGCGACTAGGGAAACCTTTATCCATCATTGTAGCGTCTGCGACTAGGGAAGCTTTAACCATCAGTGTAGCGTCTTGCGACAGGAAGCCTTTATCCTTCTTGTAGCTCTGCGACAAGGGGAAGTTTCAATCATTGTTAAGTCCCGCGCCAGTGTATTCAAGGTATCATGGTTCTACATTTAAACCATTTTCTTTCACGTGATCAATCACGTGTGAAAGAAAATGGCATAGATGGAAAACCGACAGCAAAGATTATCAACAGCAAAGAGTAAAGAAGGAAATGAAGGAAAGGTTGAAAAAGAAAAATTACAAGGATTATTACAATGTTACGTAGTTTTTTTTGATGATCAACACTACATTTTACAGTAACACGTCCGGTAAATTCCCTAGGATAACCCAAAAAAAAGGTCAGAGTTGATTGATTTGCATCCCCCTTCATTATGGCCCTCCCCAGGATGCGACCCATACACTAGCGTCTAGGTTCGATCAACGTGCTAAGTAAAGGGGCAGCAGGTGTTACGAGACTCTCCCACACTTCCTCCATGGTTCAACACGGGCTCTTTCCATTCAAAGTCAACCACGTCTTCCACAATAAATAAACGATAAATTATTTAGCACCTTGGTCTTCGACAAAAAACTTAGCCCGGCAGGCTATCCACTGGGGATAACCCAAGAAAGTCAGTGTGTTATCGGCGACTGTTTTGTATTTCCACTGGGTCCTTTAAGCATCTAATATATTAAGTGTGGTTGGGTGCCACAGGGCTACCATATTTACCCACAACCCGACTTCATACACTAAATCCTACTCACCTTTTGCCCTACAATAAGACTACAAATATTTGAGGGAATAATGTGTGGTAGATAAGATAAGGATAAGATTTCGTTTCGGATTTTTAACCCGCGGGTTAAGCCACCCAGATAACCCAAGAAAGTCATGCGTCCACGAGGACTGTCCCCTAACTTATTTCCATTGGGGTCCCTCAATCTTTTCCCACAGGATGCGACCCACACCAGTCACTACACCCAGGTACCTATTGCTTCTAGGGGAACAGGACAACAGGGTACGAAAACCGTCGAAATGTTTCCACCCGTCGGAATCGAACCCGGCCCGGCGTTGTGAAGCGGGAGCTTTAGGGCCACCAGGCCAACCGGCCATACCACAGTGACCGTGTAATTTTCTTTTAATTGATTTTTAATGCCTAGTTCTGTTGCTAACTTAATATATGTTAGTAAACCTTGTTATTTGGCATTTATAGCCAAGGTAGGTAGTAGGTTGGTAGACAGCAGCCGCCCAGGGATTAACTACCATCCTGTGGGTACAGTTGGTAGAACAGCAACCAACCCAGGGAGGTACTACCATCCTGTGGTAGCAGGTTGGTGAGACCACAACCACCCAGGGAGGTACTACCATCCTGTGGTAGCAGGTTGTAGAACAGCAACCACCCATGGAGTACTACATCCTGTGGTAGTAGGTTTAACAACACCCACCCAGGTAGTACGACCACCCCTGTGGTAGCAGGTTGGTAAGACAACACCCCCCAGGGAGGTACTACCATCCTGTGTAGCAGGTTGTAAGACAGCAACCACCCCGGAGGTACCTACCATCCTGTTGTAGTAGGTTGGTAGACAACACCACCCAGGAGGTACTACCGTCCTGTGGTCGTAGGTGGTAGACAGCAACCACCAGGGAGGTACGACCATCCTGTGGTAGTAGTTGGTAGACAACAACCACCCAGGAGGTACTAACCGACCTGTGGTATAGGTTGGTAGACAACAACAACCCCAGGGAGGTACTACCATCCTGAGGTATAGGTTGGTAACAGCAACCACCCAGGGAGGTACAAGCCCCATCCTGTGTCAAGTAGTTTGGTAGACAGCAACCGCCCAGGAGTACTACCCGTCCTTCCAAATGAGTGTAAAAACATAAACCCGTAAGTGTTTTACATGTGGAGGATTGCTGGTTGTCTTCTATCACATAAACACGCAAGGTTGCATGGGTACGTCTTGCTACTTACACTTTAGTCACACTACACAGCATGTACAGGTATATATATACGAACCCCACTGGGTTTTCTTCTATTTTCTTTCCCTATTTCCTTGTCTTGTTTATTTCTGTTTATCTCCATGGGAAGTGGAACAAATTCTTCCTACCGAAGCCATGCGTGTCGTTAGTGGTTGACTAAATTGCCGGGAGCAATGGGCTACAACCCCTTCTGTAATTACCTGGAGTTTACTGGAAGAGTTCCGGGGGTCAACGCCCCCACGGCCCGGTCTGGTGACCAGGCCCACCTGGTGGATCAGAGCCTGTTCAAACCAGGCTGTTGCGCTGGCTGCACGCAAACCAACGTACGAGCACAGCCCGGCTGATCCGGAATGACTTTAGGTGCTTGGCCAGTGCCACCAGCTTGAAGACATGCCAGGGGTCGGTTGGTAATCCCCTTTGTGGTGCTGGGAGGCAGTTGAACAGTCCGGCCCTGACATCTATTGTATGGTCTCTTAACGTGCTAGTGACATCCCCTGCTTTTCATTGGGGATGTGTCATCGTCTGCAAGACTTTGCCGTTCGTAGTGAGTTGATTTTTCGTGTGCAAGTTCAGTACTTAGTCCCTCTAGGATTTTCCCAGGTGTAATTATCCATGTATCTCTCCCTCCTGCTTTCCAGGAATACAGGTTTAGGAACCTCATGCGTCCAATAATTGAGGTGTTTATCCCGTTTATGCGCGCACGTGAAAGTTCTCTGTACATTTTCTAGTCGCATTTCACCTTTTGGGGCCTTGAAAGGTGCTGTTAGTGTGCAGCAATATTCCAGCCTAGATAGAACAAGTGACCTGAAGATGTCATCATGGCTTGGCCTCCCTATTTGAGGTCTCAATTATCCCATCCTGTCATTTTTCTAGCAGATGCGATTGAATACAATGTTATGGTCCTTGAAGGTGAGATCCGCCCGACATGATCACCCCAGGTCTTTGACGTTTGGTGTTTCGCTCTATTTTGTGGCCAGAATTTGTTTCGTACTCTGATGAAGATTTAATTTCTCAATGGTTTACACCATATCCTGAGTAATTGAAATTTCTCATCGTTGAACTTCATATTGTTTTCTGCAGCCCACTGAAAGATTTTGGTTGATGTCCACACGGGACTTTGCAGTATCTGCCATGGAAGACACTGTCCATGCAGATTCGGGTGCATCTGCAAAGGAAGACATGGTGCTTGGCTGAACATCCTGTCTATGTCGGATATGAGGATTGAGGAACAAGATGGAGCGAGTACTGTGCCTTGTGGAACAGAGCATTTCACCGTAGCTCTGCCTCGAATTTCTTTACTTCTGTTGACGACTACTCTCTGTGTTCGGTTAGTGAGGAAATTAATAGGATCCATCGACCGACTTTGCCTGTTATTCTTTAGCACGCATTTTGTGCGTTCTATTACGCCATGGTCACACTTGTCGAAGCTTTTGCAAAATCTTTATATATTACATCTGCATTCCTTTTTGTCTATCTATGCATGTGACCTGTCCGTAGTGTTCCAATAGTTGAGACAGACAGGAGCCGACCTGTCTAAACCCCATGTTTGCCCCTGGGTGTGTATCTGATGGGTTTTCTAGATGGTGGTGATCCTGCTTCTTGACCCTCTCAAAGATTTTTTTATGATATGGGATGTGAAATGCTATTGTCCAGTAGTTCTTTGCTGTTGCTTTACTGCCCCCTTTGTGGAGTGGGGCTATGTCTGATGTTTTTTAGTAACTGTGGGCTCGAACCCCCGTGTCCATGCCCCCTCTCCATAGGATGGAAAAAGGCTCGGGATAGGGTCTTCTTGGCAGTTCTTGATGAACACAGAGTTTCCATGAGTCTGGGCCCGGGGGCAGAATGCATGGCATGTCATTTATATCGCCTGTTCGA
>NC_069399.1:11578077-11606475 GCF_026875155.1 Cherax quadricarinatus | reverse complement strand
AATAAAACCGGTTTCCTGAACCCTTCACTAAATATTACACCTGCTCACACTCCAACAGATCGTAGGTCCCAAGTATCATTCGTCTCCATTCACTCCTATCTAACACGCTCATGCACGCTTGCTGGAAGCCCAAAGCCCTCGCCCAAAACCTCCTTTACCCCCTCTTTCCAACCCTTTCGAGGATGACCCCTACCCCTTTTCCTTCCCCTATAGATTTATATGCTTTCCATGTCATTTACTTCGATCCATTCTCTCTAAATGACCAAACCACCTCAACAACCCCTCTTCTGCCCTCTTACTAATGCCTTTATTAACTCCACACCTTCTCCTAATTTCCACACTTTAATTTTCTGCATAATATTTACACCCACATTGCCCTTAGACAGGACATCTCACTGCCTCCAACCGTCTCCTTGCTGCTGCATTTACCACCCAAGCTTACATCCTTTTTTTTTTTTTAAGAGTTTTGGGTTTACTACTATACTTTCATACATTCCCTTCTTTCCCTCCATAGATAACTTTTTTTTGACCCCACATATACTCAATGCACCACTCCCTTTTTTCCCTCATCAATTCTATGTTTAAAACCTCATCCTTCATAAATCCATCCGCCGGGACACGTCAACTCCCAAGTATCTGAAAAACATTCACTTCTTCCATACTCCTCTCCCCAAATTTGATATCCAATTTTTCTTTATCTAAATCATTTGATACCCTCATCCCCTTACTCTTTTCTATGTTCACTTTCAACTTTTCTACCTTTACACACATTCTCAAACTCATCCACTAACCTTTGCAATTTTTCTTTAGAATCTCCCTTAAGCACAGTATCATCTGCAAAAAGTAACTGTGTCAATTCCCATTTTGAATTTGATTCCCCATAATTTTAACCCCACCCCTCTCCCGAACAACCCTAGATATCTTCTTTTACAACCCCATCTCTAAATATATTAAACAACCATGGTGACATTACACATCCCTATCAAAAGACCTACTTTTACCGGGAAGTATTCTCCCTCTCTTTTTCACACCCAAAACATGACCCTCGCTATCCTCATAAAAGCTCTTTACAGCATTTAGTAATTACCACCTATTCCCTAAACTTGCAAACATCGCCACATTGCTCCCCTATCCACTCTATCATATGCCTTTTCTAAATCCATAATGCAATAAAAACTTCCCTACCTTTATCCAAATACTGTTTACATATATGCTTCAATGTAAACACTTGATCTACACAAACCCCTACCCCTCTGAAGCCCCCTTGCTCATCCGCAATTCTACATTCTGTCTTACATCTAATTCTTTCAATTATAACTCTACCCTATACTTTTCCTGGTATTTCTCAGTAAACTTATTCCTCTATAATTTTTACAATCTCTTTTGTCCCCTTTCCCTTTATATAAAGGGAAATATACTGCTCTCTGCCAATCCTTAGGTACCTTCCCCTCTTCCATAACATTTATTAAACAAAAGTACCAACCACTCCAACCACTAATCCCCCTGCTTTTAAAAATTTCTGTCATGATCCCATCAGTTTCCAGCTTGCTTTACCCCCTTTCATTCTACGTAATGCTCATGTACCTCCACCACTTACATTTGTCTTCTTTCACTCCCAAAAGATGGGTATTTCCTCCCTGGCCAGTGCATGAAATTTACCGCCTCCCTTTCTTCCTCACATTTAAAGTTCCTCAAAATATTTCGCCATTACCTAATACCTCCCTCTCCCCATCTACTAACTCCCCTACTCTGTTTTTAATGGACAAAATCCATACTTTCCCTAGGCTTTCTTAACTTGTTTAACTCACTCCAAATTTTTTTCTTATTTTCATTAAAATTTCTTGACAGTGCCTCTCCCACTCTTTCATCTGCTCTCCTTTTGCACTCTCTCACCACTCTCTTCACCTTTCTTTTACTCTCCATATACTTGCTCTTCTTATAACACTTCTGCTTTGTAAAAACCTCTCGTAAGCTACCTTTTTCTCTTTTATCACACCCTTTACTTTATCATTCCACCAATCACTCCTCTTTCCTAATGCCCCCACCCTCTATAACCACAAACTTCTGCCCCACATTCTAATACTGCATTTTTTAAAACTATTCCAACCCTCTTCAACCCCCCCACTACTCATCTTTGCACTAGCCCACCTTTCTGCCAATAGTCGCTTATATCTGGCCCGAACTTCCTCCTCCCTTAGTTTATACACTTTCACCTCCCTCTTACTTGTTGTTGCCACCTTCCTCTTTTCCCATCTACCTCTTACTCTAACTGTAGCTACAACTAAATAATGATCTGACATATCAGTTGCCCCTCTATAAACATGTACATCCTGGAGCCTACCCATCAACCTTTTATCCACCAATATTTAATCTAACAAACTGCTTTCATTACGTGCTACATCATACCTTGTATATTTATTTATCCTCTTTTTCATAAAATATGTATTACTTATTGTTACGCAATAATGTGGGATAGCTGGGGGCTTGAGCCTGGTCTAAGGGCAAAGGTAAAAGTTACACACATCTCAAGCCCAAACCGGCCACCCCGGGCTATCCCAGTTAAAAACAGAAAGCGCTAAACCAGTATGTGTTACTTCAAGGGGTTGGTTAACAGAGGGTTAGGCAAAAATCCCAATTAGGAAAATATATCTAATCACCATAACATAAAAACCTTAATTCTACACGCCCAAATGAAGGTACACACAGCTGGCTGGAGGTTCAGCCACCATAACACTAGGCTTCCGTCAGCGTCAGGCCATCATGGCACCACAAACCTCATTTTCTTACTTCATCACTCATCCCACAGCACCCTGACCATGTCAGTGCCTGGTTAACATCAGGTAAGCCATATGAAAGCCTATGGCTTGAATTGGATAAACATAAATGATTGTATTATTGCAAACTTAACTTTAAAATTACAGCATCTCGACCGCCAAGCTTTCTACCGCCATCCTAATGTCACGTGCCCTCCTCACCCACGTTTACTCTGCGCTACCAAACATCCTTGGAAAATAAAATCACTAACTCCATTCTTTAGAATTATGTTAGAGTACTTTACAGTACCTCCAAAGCACATTATGAATTATAAAATTTTTCTTACAACTACAATATTCATATTATTTTGCACACTTCCCCATTATATGTACATACGATGTCATGCTAACCCTGCATATCACCCCCACCCCAGACCATACATGGTTCACTCTGACTAGCGGTGGTCCAACGGACACGCTAGGCAAAAAGAAAAAAAAAGAAATAAGCCCCACATTAGGTCTGAGGCAACTGGCAAAATAACTGGGGAATAATGTCCACATTCTATCATGGTCATCTTTTGGTACTACTAATATGCAATATTCACAAAATGAAGGTACTAGGTGCAGAATATGAAACTCGTTCGAACATAAAGTGATCAAGTTCTATGTCCAAACGAGCTCACAGTCACACTCTTGACAGCTGTTTTAGGAAAAGGCACCTTACAACACAAGCGCTGGCCAGGCGCTGGGTTGATGCATTATACCTAATTACATCAAGCAAATTATAAACAAGCAAGTTAGGTAAACTTTGTACAAAGTGCCCTGAGGGGAATGTCCGTTAATGAAGTAAGGACACCAAAGTTCAGTATGTTGCAAGGCAGACCAAACTGTAGGTGCCACCAAAAAAACTTTTTAAACAGTAAGTACAATTTTCCGGAGTTCAAAGAAAAGAAAAACATATGTTAAAGAGTTAATTTCTGCGGAGTAAAACACATCTCATTATCACTCCCATCTCACAGCATTCTTTGTAAACAAAACTGGTTTTCCCCATGATACACCACTGCCGAGAAATTCAGGAGGAGCACAGGAGAGGGGAATAATCTCAGCCCTAAAAACAACGGTGTGGATAGGCACGTAAATCTTTGTTGGTGGGACAGCGGCCCGTAAACCTGGGTCATCATGAGACCACGAAAAGGTGGACCTCCCAGGCTACGCAACCTACATGTCCTTCAAGGACCCTGGAGTCACCCCAGTGGTGATCCAAAAAGGAAAAAATTGAAAAAGAGTCTGGAGAACCCAAAACACCTGGATCAAAAGACATGACCCAAACAGTGGAGGGCATCACCCACAGCCCCACATTCACTATAAAACATTAGTCCAACAGTCCCTATACCCAACATAAATCAGAGGCGAGGCATTCCAGCCAACACCTAAAAAAACGTGTAGCATACTACCTAGGCATGTCTTTGATGTGGTCTACCCCCTAAATACACACACACTAGGGAATCCTTGTTACCTCCAGCTCCAGCTTACCTGCCCTTCTCCTTTGGGTGGCCCAGAGTTCCATCTACTCGTCTACCGACCAATAACCACTGCCAAAATAAGATGAGATAAGTGATCTATACACTACATTGTGCACTTTAAACTCGAGACAAGGCTTCAGCCAACCACATTCTTCCGTCTTCCTCTTCACATGAACGAATCAGTCTCAGATTAAAGAGGTTGGAGAAAACATAAGGCCCACCTCGTAAGTCTCTGATTGTGGTTCCTCCATTAAATGAAGGAAACGTTAAGGGATTATGGTCACTATATCACAGTTATAGGGGTGATACTGATTTTTAGATATCGTGCACGTCAAAGTGTTGCACTGACAACAATAAAGCAAGAGTCCTCCTTTTCTTGGAGGTTTAACTTCTTTGGTGCCTGCTACTTTTTGCTTAGAAGCTGCGAGTGAGTGGCATTACTTCTCCTGCTCTACCCTGCAACAAGACTGATCCCAACCTCTGTATTATTTTGCAAACCCGGGGAGGGTAACTCAGGTTTACAATAAAAGATCTTGAGGGCCAATGGCATACAATAAGGTACATGGACAGAGATATTAAAGTTAAAAATACGGTTGTGTCCTTTGCACACTGGTCGCGGCAGCAGATGACGCACCCAGACTGTTCATTGCACACAATTTGCATTGGAGTTCATAAAGAGAGCAAAACCTTATTTTTCTAACTGTACCTGCGGAGTCAGTGCTCGTTTTCAAGGTATACCTAGTGTGAGACCAGTAAGAACAAACGTTTCCACCGACTCTCGCTGGATAAAAATACAGTCTCTTAGAAATAAATCACTTCACTTCCTTCAAGGAACTATTTCACACCCAGCTTACATCTTGCCAGACTGCTGTACATTTACGAAGATTCGGAAAACCTCTACTCTAATGGGGTTTTACATGGCACATTTTTCTGTCATCCAAAACTCTTTCCACTAAGGTGCACCACGTGCTGTGCCTACACTTCAAACCAGTCTTTCAAAGATCCAAATCTTTCACAATCTCTTACAATTTTCCTGCTTAACATTTCTTTCTCAGGACATTTATCCATCATCATTTTATGAGTCACCACACAGTTCCATCATAGCCATTCCCAGGAAACCGGTTCTAGTGCCAATCCATCTCTCAGCTTACAGAATGTGTAGCACCACTCTCATGTCCCACGTCATCCTGGGCGGACTGGCAGATGGTTTTGCACTAGTGCCATCGGACCTCATCTTAGCCAAGCAATTTCTGAATACGAGAATAAACACCGCGGGGAACATCACCAAACTCTCAATAGCACATGACTTAATGATTCCAGAGTGCATTCCCCACACGGTAATGAAAGGGAGGGAATTCCCTCTCCCAGTCCTTCTGGTACTGGGGAGGGTGAAAAAAATATGCATTGCCCTGAGAGACTGGGAAAAAACCATGGAGCTTTTCTTTGACTCCTAGGATGATATACATTGGTAAATATAACCTCAAGTAGGCCTCTCAAAACTACATGTACATTTCATTAAAATATGACGTCTGGGTGATTTGTGCAAAGCCTAAGGGAACAAAAATGTTTTCACCAGAAATCTCAAAACCACACACACAAAATTTTCAGAAAGGGTAGTTCAGACTCTGGTAACCTGTAGGGAAAAAGGAATTTATTAATAAAACACTGATTATTTAGGCTTCTCCCGTTTTACACTGAAATGCCATTCCTTCCAGAATCTGTAAAAATACTGACAAAGGAACACTTTAAATAGTTCTGCGCGTCCACGTAAGCACAGGTCCTCTTTAAAAAGAGTCTTGCTCATTTGTTTTCGATCAACTCTGCAAAATAAAGCACTTGGATAAATTTGGGAAGCCACTTCCTCCGCGACCAACTGATAAATCATAGCGTTTCCGGAGGTCACAAACCTTTCCGGGCATCACTTCAGAAAATCTGTGCAGTCAGGGGTTTTTTTCCCACATCAGCACCAAGGACCACTTCTCCTACCGAAGTTCGGTTGAGTCACGGTTCATCACTGCTCAGAATCTCCTGGCCGGTAGACTCAATGAACAGGCTCCCCATGCACCAAAAACTCACCACAGTGTGCAGAAGGTCACAGTGAGGCACAGCTCCTCCTTGTTTCCCCTGTTTAGCTGAAAAGCACATTGAAAAAATTTTCAGGTACCGTTGCTCCAATTGGGTCATTACCACCTTGTTAAAGCAGGGTCCTGCCAAAACAAACATTCTACTTTTGAGGAGTCCCACAACATTTGTTGCCTTTGTTAGATGGTAACTCCTGCAAAAGGACATCTTCTGCCAATATCTTAAAGGTAGGTACCCGGAACTGGGTACTCAGACTTATCCATAAACCTGTGTGTGTGTGAGTCCTGCGGGAACTCCATTTATCCCTTTAAGAAAAATGTCCAATCTGGTGTAGGTGTCATCCAACACTGGCAAATACACTCCCTGCGAAGCAAGGTGTATGTGCTACAAGTGTCCCTCAAAGGACATAACACCCGTGATCCTACCCTTCATTTTGGTGTAAGGCCCACAGTAGACTTACTTGAATAGACTTCATTGTGGTCAAAGATGCTGGCCTTCTTGGATACCTTGGGGCAAAATGCAATTGCAAGCCACATCATGTTTATCGGTGTATTTACTGGCTGAGTGATCTGTTTCGCAGCCTGGTCCCTAAGCATTCTTTCGACAGTTCCTATCCGGCATCCCTCCCGCACGCCGCCGTGGCCCTGTTCTCCCCTCCTTGCATATGTACAGTGATATGGTTTAAATGCCCCAGCCCAGCTGACCTAGGTTGGATCCCTTGGTTCTGGGGAAACTGGCTCGTCCCACCTGTTCCTTGTAGTCCTGGACCTGTGATAAGCTGAGACTTAAAACCTCCCTCGATGCTGGTACGGTACTGGAAAATTAGGGTTTATTTGAACCGCCTTGTTGGTTATTGAGTGCTGTAAATGCGGTGTGGCTTAAACTTCTTTGATAATTTCTTATTCCTATTTGGGGTGGAGATAACTTACCATTATTAGTATGTGGGTTGTGGTAACTGCTACCAAATTTTTGGTTAGCTAAAAATCTGTCACCCAGTCTAAGACATTATTAAAATCTTCAAGATCCTTCTCCTCAAGATATGCCTTAGAAGGTCACAAGGAACAATTTTCTCTAAAAGATCCTCTAACACATAAAGGTAATTACACCTTCATAACGTGCCTACCACCCCCTCCTTTGAAGCGACTCCACCTATTTAGAAGTGACATCTTCTCCAGATAGCATCGCATAGACCACCAAAGAACTGCCCTGAATGAAACTTTGTCCTCTGGAATTTCTGACTTGTACCTTTCAGCAACATTTGATAAGCCAGTTTAAACTTACCTCTTTTGCTTAATGGATAATCAGAAAAGCAGATCCTTCTAAAGAACTAATAGCCTGTAACCTTTACCAACTAATTGGGTTCTTGCTAATGTCGCCCATTCCTTTTCCGTGTCCCAACTTGGGTTTGGCCGTAATTTCAAATAACCAGAAAAAACTGGTCTGGGTCTTTCTCTAGCGAAATATTGGCACAATGTGTGTGTGTGGCTTCGTATCATGAAAGCTCCTCTAAGTGTCTCTGTTCTGGACTTTGTACGCTCAATTCTTATACAGATTCCTTTTCTTCTGCAACTAGGGTTTAATTTCATTAGCTAAAAATTTACTTTCCTATCCAGGTCCCTATCATGGGGATTTGATCTCTGATCTGTCTTACACACATAAGCTTCGAACCCCCACCAGCCCCTTGTGTGATTATGTGTCGTGTTCAGCCTATTGAGTGGGAAATAATAGCCACAAATGTTACTACCAGCCACAGAACTTTACTGATATTAAAAATAATAAGCACACAGCAAGGTACATATAATGAAGTGGGTATTTACAATGGAGTTGTCATGTGACTCCCTCAAATTAAAGAGTAACTGTGTGACACAAATTAGAAGTGTTGAGAATCGTGTGGCAGAAAAGAAAATAAAAAAGAGCTACTGCACTTGCAAAGGTAATTATTTCCAGAAAATTTAGGTGAGCATAACTCCAAAATCAGCTTGATTGTACCTGCAAGGGTAACATTATGCACCAAATCATAATGTATTTTTATCATCCTAAGTGTGTGTCAACAATATGGTGACAGAAAGGTAAATGATTTTTTTTAGAAGCATTAATTAATAATAACACCCTAAAACCAGCATTATTTTACAGAATACGGGAAATTATTCAAGGGTATTAATTAATAATAACACCTAAAAACCTAGCAATATTGCAAACAAAGGTAAATTCTTCACAGGGTATTGTTAATAATAACACCCAAAAAACTAGCATATTACTAAACAAAGTAAATTATAATTTTAGTGTTATAGTGATGTTTCCTCTGACCAACCAGTAAAGTATTTTATTGACTTTCCAGAGTTTGCAAACTTGTAATTACCACAAAAATTTGTGATAATTCTACCTTTTGACATGGCCCCATGTTAGGAATTAATGTGGCGATAGCTGGGGGCTGAGGCTGCGTCTACGGGCAAAGGTAAATGTTACACCACATCTCAAGCCCATAATGGCCCACCCCGGGCTTCCCAGTTAAAAACAGAAAGCGCTAAACCAGTATGTGTTCCTTCAAGGGGTTGGTTAACAGAGGGTTAGCAAAAATGCCCAATTAGGAAGAAAATATATCTATTTAATCACCATAACATTACATACCTTAATTCTACACGCTAAATGAAGGTACACACAGCTGGCTGGAGTTCAGCCACCATAACACTAGGGCTTCAGTCAGCGTCAGGCCATCATGGCACCACAAACCTCATTCTTATTCATCACTCATCCCACTGCACCCCTGACCATGTCAGTGCCTGGGTTAACATACAGGTAAGCCTATGAAAGGCCTATGGCTTGAATTGGGTAACTGAAATGAAAATTATATTGCAACTAACTTAAAATATACAGCATCGCGACGCAGCTTCTACCGCATCCTAATGTCACGTGGACCTCCTCCCCCACGCTTACTCTGCGTACCCAAACATCCTTGGAAAATAAATTACTAACTCCATTCTTTATAATTATAGTTAGAGTACTTTACAGTACCTCCAAAAGCAATTATGAATTATAAAATTATTTCCTTACAACTACAATATTCATATTATTTTGGCTACACTTCCCCTACTATTATGTACATACGTGTCATGCAGAACCCTGCATAACACTTATTACCAAATTTCTTTCTACACATAGCTCAATTAAAGGCTCCCCATTTACATTTACCCCTGGCACCCCAAATTTACCTACTACTCCCTCCATAACATTTTTACCCCACTTTAGCACTGGAAATCCCCAACCACCATTAATTCACACTTGATTCAAAAACTCCCTCCAGCGCATTCACCTCAACTTTCCAATATCTCTCTCTCTCTCTACACCGTCTTTCTTCTACGGTGCATACCACGGCTTACTATACGCCACTTTTCACATCCAATCTTTATTTTCTCCACTGTATCCTTGATTCTAATGCAGTTGTAGTCCGCTCCTTTTTCCTGCCATAGCTTATCCTTCAATATTATTGCTTACTCCTTCTCTTAGCTCTTAACTCTATTGAAACCCCTGACCTAACCCCTATTTATTATCTCTTATTGCAACCTCTTCCCACCCCACTTAGATTTGTTTCACTAAAGCCAGGACATCAGTTTCTTCTCATTCTTAACATCCACAATCATCTCTTTCTTATCATTTGCACAACATCCACGCACATTCAGACTTCCCACTTTGACAATTTTCTTCTTCTTGTTCTTTTTAGTAATCTTTACAGGAAAAGGGGTTACTAGCCCATTGTTTTTCCCACACAGAAAATTTAATAAAGTACTGTATCACAATTTTACTTGTCATTTCAGATTATTTTGATGATATGATAAACATCAGCCTAAAATACTGAACCTACCCTTCTTAAATACATACATATTAACCAGTATGCTTATGATTATTATTATTTATGGAGAAGGGTCATACAACACCTTGGGAATGGGAGACAGGTTTCATCCAAGGAAAGGGAGGATAACTCCAATTACTGGGATCAAGAGTCCTTCAATGACATCACAGCACCACCTTGAAGGGAGCTAGCTGGTATGCCTAATTGTAGTTTACAGTTACTGTATAGTACATATCTGGATTAATAACTGACCTGAAGGAAGACCTTGAGTCTGTCCAGTGGAGCTGTACAAGTTCTAGACACCATACCAGCTACTCCTCCAGCCACCAGATGTCTCCACCACTTGCCAGACAACCATTCTTCTAGAGAGAAATCTTCCGGTACAGAAAGATCCTCACCAACGTCAAGATTCTGTGAAATGTAACATTGCAATGAAGGTAAACCCATATTTTGTATAGCATTAATTAGTTTAATAACCTGGGAAGTCTCAAATATTGATCACAACATGCAATTTTTATTTAAGATTTCGTTCGGATTTTTAACCCCGGAGGGTTAGCCACCCAGGATAACCCAAGAAAGTCAGTGCGTCATCGAGGACTGTCTAACTTATTTCCATTGGGGTCCTTAATCTTGTCCCCCAGGATGCGACCCACACCAGTCGACTAACACCCAGGTACCTATTTGCTGCTAGGTGAACAGGACAACAGGTGTAAGGAAACGTGTCGAAATGTTTCCACCCGCCGGGAATCGAACCCGGGCCCTCCGTGTGTGAGGCGGGAGCTTTAGCCACCAGGCCACCGGGCCACACAGTAACATTTATCAGATTTTGTTGTTTATTAACTAATACTATGCAAAACATTAGCAAAAAAAAAAATTATGGAACTGTTAAGTACTTATAGGTATCTGAGGGACTTTTGTTAAGTAGCTACAAGACCAATAAGGATGGTGAATGTAAAGAGAAGATTTGTTGGCTCCTGTGTACCTCATGAAGCAAGAGAAAGTAAGGTGATATGAATAAAATGCTAAGTAGAATTATTATTATTATTATAATCAAGGGGGAAGCGCTAAACCCGGAGGATTATACAGCGCCCAGGGGGGGGGATGTGGAAGGCATTCAGGCTTAATTCGGGGAACTGGAGCACAGATCCAATTCCCTAAATCAAGAGCCCCTCACCAACATCAAGGAACCTTCCTTGAGGGGCTGTGCTAAGTAGAAAAGAATGCTGATACTGATCATCATTCAAAAGGTATGGTAAAACTATAGGGTATATTTGCTAAGAGTAAAAGTGTGAAGACACCTGACACCATTGCCTCGGCTACATTTTGGAAGGATAGATAAACCACAAGGTAAGTGAAAATGATGAACTGAAAAGGAAGCCACAAAAAATGGTAGAAAGATACTAGGTACATAGAGCAAGTCTTTATTACAGTTTCATTCTGCATATAGCTTTATCAATTCATAGCTCAGTGAACCATATACCCAGAGGAAAATGTCCTCTATATGAATAGCTGACTTTGTTCCAGGCATCTTTCTACCAAACGTATTGGCAATACCAAACATCCAACACTTGCAAAAAATATCGGTACTACGATATTCTGAAAATTATTGTAAAGAAATTTTCAGTGGAAATATTTTGTATAAAGAATATCACAAGAGGAAGACTACACAACACTTGACAAAAAAAATCTCATGTGTATAATATATAGTGATAAGTAAATTTTTTGCACTGCTTTCAGCTTATCTAATGTTGCAAAATAATGTACAGAATGAAGACACACATCACTAAATGTAATATAATTGTTTAGTCGTATTCCCTATTATTGCTTCAGCAGTTCATTAACAAGATAAACCCTGAAATCTTTTACATCAATAGTACTATAGTTAATAGCAAAACTTGATATAGTTAACTGGTTAAATAACTTTCCACTATTAAAAATAATGAGAGTATAAAAGGTTTACAAATGCCTCAAAACATGGCTTGTAAACCAGGCTTCCCAGCCTTTGAGGCATCTGTGGCTGAGTGGTGTAGTGTGTCACTTTGGGAACCTTGCCAGTTTCCCTGTAGTGGGATCGAATCCTCCCGACTGTGATCATTCTCTGTATGTACAACACACAATTACCTGGTCAATTTACCTTTAACTCAGCTCTACATCTACCATAAAGTAGGTATACAAAGTAAAACTTAATATAATAGACTCCTATGTTATAGATTTGAACATAACTGACAAAATATCTGCTGTACAATTCTTTGATGCAATGGACAAAGTCCAGTGCACTGAAATTTTGTCCATTAGTGGTAGAGTGTGAGTGTGAGTGTGAGTGTGTGTGTGTGTGTGTGTGTGTGTGTGTGTGACTGTTTGTGTGGTGTGTGTGTGTGTTGTGTGTGTGTGTGTGTGTGTATTCACCTAGTTGTACTCACCTACGTTGAGGTTGCGGGGTCGAGTCCGAGCTCCTGGCCCCGCCTCTTCACGATCGCTACTAGGTCACTCTCCCCGAGCCGTGAGCTTTATCATACCTCTGCTTAAAGCTATGTATGGATCTGCCTCCACTACATCGCTTCCCAAACTATTCCACTTACTGATACTCTGTGCTGAAGAAATACTTCCTAACATCCCTGTGATTCATCTGTGTCTTTAGCTTCCAACTGTGTCCCCTTGTTACTGTGTCAATCTCTGGAACATCCTGTCTTTGTCCACCTTGTCAAATCCCTCAGTATTTTGTATGTCGTTATCAATGTCCCCCTATCTCTCCTGTCCTCCAGTGTCGTAGGTTGATTTCCCTTAACCTCTCCTCGTAGGACATACCTCTTAGCTCTGGGACTAGTCTTGTTGCAAACCTTTTGCACTTTCTCTAGTTTCTTTACGTGCTTGGTAGTGTGGGTTCCAAACTGGTGCCGCATACTCAATATGGGCCTAACGTATACGGTGTACAGGGTCCTGAACGATTCCTTATTAAGATGTCGGAATGCTGTTCTGAGGTTTGCTAGGCGCCCATATGCTGCAGCAGTTATTTGGTTGATGTGCGCTTCAGGAGATGTACCTGTGTTTATACTCACCCCAAGATCTTTTCCTTGAGTGAGGTTTGTAGTCTCTGACCCACTAGACTGTACTCCGTCTGTGTGTGTGTGTGTGTGTGTGTGTGTGTGTGTGTGTGTTGTGTGTGTGGTGTTGTGTGTGTGTGTGTGTGTGTGTGTGTGTGGTTGGTAGGCTTCTAATATAACAGACCAAGTCTACTGCATCAAGATTTTGTTCCTTGGTGGTGTGTGTATCCAGTGGGCTCCCCCATACAATGGACTATTAGGAGTGTTCATAATGGACCATGTCCATTGCATTGGGGATTTTGATACAAAGAATTTTCATTTAAACGAACACCCCTCCAATTGATAATCCATACTGAAGCTTCACTATACATATAATTCATGGATGAATGTGAAACGTTCATTTATATACAAAAACACTCACCTAGTAATACTGTCGTGTATAGCTTATTGTCTAAAGCCAAACCATAATCATAGCTCTTAATGTAATGATCTACACACAGTTTGGATTTGGGCAATTTGAAATTATCTACTCTTGCAGACAGGCTTCAGGCCTGATTGTTGTTCCTTACCAAGGGGTGTGTATGCCGGGTGTGCTAAGAGTGCTGCACACCCACCAATAATGGTGTATTCATCATAAATATTAAGCTCACTCAATAATATAATCATGGATCATAAATGGAAACTAATTTTTCCGTTCCCTGTTAGAAAATACTGTGGCAGTTGTTCTGATAGCACTACACATCCCACTGTGCTACCCCACAATAGCACTACACATCCCACTGTGCTACCCCACAATAGCACTACACATCCCACTGTGCTACCCCACAATAGCACTACACATCCCACTGTGCTACCCCACAATAGCACTACACATCCCACTGTGCTACCCCACAATAGCACTACACATCCCACTGTGCTACCCCAACAATAGGCACTACACATAGATACCACACTGTGTACCCCACAATAGCACTTAACACATCCCACTGTGCTACCCCACATAAGCACTACACATCCCACTGTGCTACCCACAATAGCACTACACATCCCACTGTGCTACCCCACAAATAGCACTACACATCCCACTGTGCTACCCCACAATAGCACTACACATCCCACTGTGCTACCCCACAATAGCACTACACATCCCACTGTGCTACCCCACAATAGCACTACACATCCCACTGTGCTACCCCACAATAGCACTACACATCCCACTGTGCTACCCCACAATAGCACTACACATCCCACTGTGCTACCCCACATAGCACTACACATCCCACTGTGCTACCCCACAATAGCACTACACATCCCACTGTGCTACCCCACAATAGCACTACACATCCCACTGTGCTACCCCACAATAGCACTACACATCCCACTGTGCTACCCCACAATAGCACTACACATCCCACTGTGCTACCCCACAATAGCACTACACATCCCACTGTGCTACCCCACAATAGCACTACACATCCCACTGTGCTACCCCACAATAGCACTACACATCCCACTGTGCTACCCCACAATAGCACTACACATCCCACTGTGCTACCCCACAATAGCACTACACATCCCACTGTGCTACCCCACAATTAGCACTACACATCCCACTGTGCTACCCCACAATAGCACTACACATCCCACTGTGCTACCCCACAATAGCACTACACATCCCACTGTGCTACCCCACAATAGCACTACACATCCCACTGTGCTACCCCACAATAGCACTACACATCCCACTGTGCTACCCCACAATAGCACTACACATCCCACTGTGCTACCCCACAATAGCACTACACATCCCACTGTGCTACCCCACAATAGCACTACACATCCCACTGTGCTACCCCACAATAGCACTACACATCCCACTGTGCTACCCCACAATAGCACTACACATCCCACTGTGCTACCCCACAATAGCACTACACATCCCACTGTGCTACCCACAATAGCACTACACATCCCACTGTGCTACCCCACAATAAGCACTACACATCCCACTGTGCTACCCCACAATAGCACTACACATCCCACTGTGCTACCCCACAATAGCACTACACATCCCACTGTGCTACCCCACAATAGCACTACACATCCCATTGTGCTACCCCACAATAGCACTACACATCCCACTGTGCTACCCCACAATAGCACTACACATCCCACTGTGCTACCCCACAATAGCACTACACATCCCACTGTGCTACCCCACAATAGCACTACACATTCCACTGTGCTACCCCACAGTGAACACCCTGTGACAATAACCACCATACACCACTATTGGTTATCGAGCCCAAGCTTGTATCTTAAAATACATGGAAAAATATATAGTTATATTATTAGACTACACCCCGTCAACTAACTACACGAATACCACCTGGTGGTTCACACTTACACTCACTCACTCATTTGACCATAAACAGAAATATTAATCTCAGTCTTAAAATAATGAATCCTGTGATACTCCAATACTGAAACTATGTACTGTGCCAAAACAAAAGCATTCACATTGCTAAACTCACAAACTAGTATTTAGTCACTTAGCCATAATACTAACTTACCTCATAATTTGTAATATTTTACAATTAAGAATAAAACTAAGTATGCCCGAAATGCCTAGCCATGCTAAGCGTTCTAGTGGTACACTCTGTAATGCCTAGCCATGCTAAGCGTTCTAGTGGTACACTCTGTAATGCCTAGCCATGCTAAGCGTTCTAGTGGTACACTCTGTAATGCCATAGCCATGCTAAGCGTTCTAGTGGTACACTCTGTAAGCTAGCCAGCTAGCCATTCATGGTACACTCTGTAATGCCTGCCAGTAAGCGTTCTAGTGGTACACTCTGTAATGCCTAGCCATGCTAAGCATTCTAGTGGTACACTCTGTAATGCCTAGCCATGCTAAGCGTTCTAGTGGTACACTCTGTAATGCCTAGCCATGCTAAGCGTTCTAGTGGTACACTCTGTAATGCCTAGCCATGCTAAGCGTTCTAGTGGTACACTCTGTAATACCTAGCCATGCTAAGCGTTCTAGTGGTACACTCTGTAATGCCTAGCCATGCTAAGCGTTCTAGTGGTACACTCTGTAATACCTAGCCATGCTAAGTGTTCTAGTGGTACACTCTGTAATACCTAGCCATGCTAAGCGTTCTAGTGGTACACTCTGTAATGCCTAGCCATGCTAAGTGTTCTAGTGGTACACTCTGTAATACCTAGCCATGCTAAGTGTTCTAGTGGTACACTCTGTAATACCTAGCCATGCTAAGCGTTCTAGTGGTACACTCTGTAATCACAATTTTACTACATGTAAACCAAACAATAACCAAATTTCTGTAAACTCAGCATTGTAATCCTTATAGAGAATAAACTTTGAATTTGAATATGACTCTGCTTGAGAGGCTGACATGTGAGGGGTGTTTGAAGGTGGCACTGAAGGAGAAAAGAGTAAGTTCACAATCTTAAATACCAAGGTAAAACTGGTCTATCTATCAAACACTTACTATGGCATGTCTCCAGGAAAGAATAATATCATGAAGATTTACTGATGGATGGAACAGTAAGTAGTCTCTCCACTCGTCAAAGTTTATGTCTACAGTGCCATCTTTGTCCATTCTGAAAATAATAATAATTTTTTTGTAATAATGCACAGAACATTCAATTTAACTATGTATTTTAAAGCTACAATTATGGGTTATCACACACTGTGCCCATCATTTTCTACTGTACTATCCCAGCTATCAATATCTATAAAGAGGAAAATAAATTAATACAGCTTATACAGACACCTGTCTAAATAGTTTTGGGCCTAGGGTATGCAATTTTAGTTTAAAATAATCTTTGGTATAAACCTTGGTAATAAATACCGACAAGTTGGTTTAGAAAGACACGTAAGCAAACACTATAGCATATTTATTAGAAAACGTTTTGGTCCTGGGACCTTGATCACTTCTAACATACAGAGGTAGAAAGACATTATACATAGAGGCGGAGAGTGAGATGTGACGCACGTGACCTGAGGAATGTCATAAGAACATAAGAACATCTCCAGCCCTTGTTTTCTAGAAGAAGAATGCACTTACATAACACAAGCCTTTACACGTCTTCAGTTCCCATCTTTCTTCATCCGAGATTGCAGACTCTAAGGCACAAGCTATCCTCAACAAACCGCCCATGGAACAGCCCCCTAAACAGTTCATAGTACTCCCATGTGGCGATGTTGCCACGAATACTCGCCGGGCACTTGCTATGAGTAACATCAACGTTTCCACCATAAACACATCCTCTATCAAAGACCTCACTACTAAACGCAGCCTCACACCTCTAACTTCTACAGCAGGCGTCTACACTATCCCCTGTGGGTTCTGTCCCAAGAAATATGTAGGCGAGACAGGCAGAGATCTTGCAGTCCGCCTGAATGAGCATCGAAATGCCTCTAACAGAGACGATGTAAGGTACGCCTGTGTCCTCCACAGAGACTCCACGGGGCATTTGATGAACTGGAACGAGGCACAACTCGTTCTCACCGAGCCAGACCTCAGACGCCGACGGTGCCTAGAAGCCTCACTAATCACCGTCACCGACACTATAGAACGCAACACTGGAAACTACAAAATTTCAAAAACATTGGCATACATGATACTTAAGCAGCACCAACCCAACAACACAGGAGTCACATGATTTCATCGTCTACCCGTCCTCATCATAGGCAGAGGTTGTTTTGCTAAGGACCTGCCTCGCATGGGCCAGTAGGCCTTCTACAGTGTTCCTCCGTTCTTATGACATTCCTCAGGTCACGTGCGTCACATCTCACTCTCCGCCTATATGTATAATGTCTTTCTACCTCTGTATGTTAGAAGTGATCAAGGTCCCAGGACCGAAACGTTTTCTAATAAATATGTTATATTGTTTGCTTACGTGTCTTTCTAAACCAAAATAATCTTTATCTACTGTACCATACTGACTTGATACTAATGTAAGTACCATGATTTACATTCTAACAACTGGTCAATATGTCTACCTCTAAACCCCTGCTACTGATTCTCTTATCTTATCTTACACACACTGACTACCCTGCCTATGCAATCCCCTGGAAAATGAACTCCATCCCCCTTTCCAACCATTCATTACCATGCTACTGCACTTAGTTCCCATTAACATTCTTCTTACTTATCTGTTCCATATTCTTCATAAAGATATTTAAAAAAAAAATTTTTAACACCTAGGAATACATGCATCCCATCAAAAAGTTTTACTCTCAGCTTAACATGCTTGATCTTGATCAGTGTACTAGCTACAGTAACTTAAATTTACTCTCCTCCTCACTAAATGCTAATTATATAAGTTTTTTCTCCAGCCTCTATGCACCCAACCCCATTTTTTATATTCCCCCTCTCCCCCAGAAAAAAAAACCTGTTTTCAATCAAAAAATGGGTCAAATCACTGAAAAAATATACAGTACAAATATTAGTGAATATAGAAAGTTGTCAGTTAAGTATGCTTTGCAATGCACTCGTCTGCCATATGTACTTCCCACTGTGGTAATACCTAGACAATAAACCTTTCTTAAATTAATTTTTCACACGAGTCAATACATAATTACGGTGACTGAAGTATAGTAATACTGTAATCACAGAAATAAAGCTACCACCTCAAATCAATTATCAAACTGCTGAGTGCTAACCCAATACTGTACTACCAATATTCACAAAATAAAAGAAGATACATTTAATGGGTGAAGTTCTGGAAATCTGCGAAGCATAAAACAAAGACCATTATGCTTTTTGGGGATCGATAATAGCACTGAAAGAAAAGAAAAATGCTACATATACAGCAACCCCAAAACTGAAACCTAGCCACAGATGTTTGGTGTGGAAATTCACAAGTCCCATGAAAACCAAACATAAATTCCATTTTCCCATTCCTGGAAGGTGTTTTATGTTTGATTAACCAACACTATATAATGTATAACATTACTGTACTGTACTTATTTCCTGCAGAAGCTTTCCTCCAATATCACCAACTGTTCATTAAATCAACAGAGGTATAGTTGTATGTACACCTTAAATTTAGTGCAAGCTACATTCTTACACCCGATGAAATGGACTTTGGAAGTCTTGCAATTAAACCTCCAACGCTTCTGCGACTTTACATCTCTTGTTCATTGTGCTTATTACATTTAATTTAAATGACTAATTCTTTCGATATACTTAAATTTTATTAAGAATTTCTTATCATAACCAATCTATAAAATACTGTATAGCACATATTTAAAACTAACAAGCAATATACAGTATTTATAACAGAAAAAGATACTACATGACAGTAGTATGGAACTAAAACTTACCCAAAAAAATTTGTAACTACATTGTGAACAGTAACTACATACAGTATTAATCTATCCAAATATGTAACTACAGAAAATTGTGGCCCGGTGGTCTGGTGGCTAAAACTCCCGCTTCACACACGGAGGGCCCGGGTTCGATTCCCGGCGGGTGGAAATTCCGACACGTTTCCTTACACCTATTGTCCTGTTCACCTAGCAGCAAATAGGTACCTGGGTGTTAGTGGACTGGTGTGGGTCGCATCCTGGGGGACAAGATTAAGGACCCCAATGGAAATAAGTTAGACAGTCCTCGATGACGCACTGACTTTCTTGGGTTATCCTGGGTGGCTAACCCTCCGGGGTTAAAAATCCGAACGAAATCTTATCTTGTCATACAGGGAATATGTAATTTGTGAGTAGGGTTAAAGAGCAACACAAGACTAAATTACAGAGGGTGCTTGTTGTGGGGGAATCCTGCATGTGACTGCACTGATGGCCAAATTTTGCGGTGATGTACATCAGAAGGCTTGTATGCAGGCGCAGTCATCTTTTCCCCCACATATCAAGAACCTGGTGCTTGGCTGCACATAGATACATCAATACTTACCTTGAAGCCCCCTCACAAGCCAGCACTTGCTTGCCCTAATGACACGTGCAAAGCCTCAGGGTTGTGTATTTGACCCACAAGGGAAGAAGGCACAGTGTTGACACAAGCAAGCACCAGTTACAACAACACTCAACATCCACTACAGTAACAAACGAGGTGTGCCTAAGTTACATGTACCGCCCCTCTCTCAATCTCCTCCTCCTCTCGTTTCCTCCAACTTCACGCCACCATCATGGCTTATCCACATGCCCTACACTTACACTATTCTGTAACCCAAGCAGAAAAAACAGGCAATGTTAGTAAATTATGTTATATAGTGAACACAGCACAAATATGCAGGATTAAGCTCTAGTAAAATGTGAGTGTGCAAAGAAAAAATCACATGAACTCTACCAAATTTCCTTTACAGTATTAATATGTGTCACAAAATCAGTGCTTCTGCTGGAGACATCAAGACCGAACACAAGGCGATTAAGAAAGAGCTAAGAACATCTTTCATGACCACACCATTCATGATGCCAGCAAAGACCAATCCAACATTAAGAACTTGTTGCAAACACAAAACTACCTAAGACAAAACCCACCATAAGATAAGATAAGATAAGATTTCGTTCGGATTTTTAACCCCAGGGGGTTAGCCACCCAGGATAACCCAAGAAAGTCAGTGCGTCATCGAGGACTGTCTAACTTATTTCCATTGTGGTCCTTAATCTTGTCCCCCAGGATGCCACCCACACCAGTCGACTAACACCCAGGTACCTATTTGCTGCTAGGTGAACAGGACAACAGGTGTAAGGAAACGTGTCGAAATGTTTCTACCCGCCGGGAATCGAACCCGGGCCCTCCGTGTGTGAAGCGGGAGCTTTAGCCACCAGGCCACTGGGCCACCGGCCGCTGGCCACTGGGCCACCATCCTATGCTTTACACTACACACAGACGTGCTGCTAATATAACTGAAAAAATACTAAAATAATCTGAACAGTAAAGGAAAAAAAACAACGTTCAACCTACAAAATTAGAATAGCCCAATTGATTTTTTGAACTAGACACAGGACACGAGATAGGAAGGCTCATAATATTCACAAGTGATAAATGAAGGGGCAGGGAAAGACTGTGGAGGACAAAAAGAATAGCTAATAAACGAAGAAATAAAGTGAGGGAGAGAAGCACGTGATAGGGAAGTTGGCAGAGTTTAAGAGTAGGAGTAAGGGAGGGAGAAAGCAGGAATTACAATACACAATTTGAAGAGCACCCTTCCACTGAGGTCAATTACCCCCTCCAAGACATCAGACCCCAAAGAAAATTAATATTAAAATAGTGAGCAAACTGGTGGCAGGGACCAGGAGCTGCAGCTCAACTCTACTGTTGTACTTACAAACACGTCAACAGACCATACTTACGTTATTTAGGTGTATTAAGAGGCTGAAGAAGCAGTAAAACCGGCGGGGCGGCAGGAGGAGGAGCATCACATCTCTCTTGTACGACCACTGAAGGTTAACTGACTTTTAGTGACCTTAAGGTTGGTCACTATCCTGACCTTCATTATAATACCATCACTGATAACCTGACTAACTCTGACTACCACCACTAGATGGCACTACTACACTACCACTCTTACCACTAGAGTGCTAGTGGTATTATTTTACCAGTAGTACTCTACATGAAGGGCAGATTATTTTAACATTCAGGGAAGTGCTAAAACCGTACGGGCTATAATAATAACAAATTGGCCTATAGGTCGTACTCATTTTTATCATATGCAGTATTATAGGAATAGACCTATTTAGGGTTGTTTCTGCTGGCTTTTGGGTCAGTATTAAATTCATGGGAAATTTAAGCCAGTAGGGATAGGTCTATTTAGGGGTGTTCCTGGTAACCTATGGGTCAGCATTATGGGGAGAGTTAAGCCAGTAGGGATGGGCCTAGTTAGGGGTGTTCCTGCTAGCTTCTATTTGCAAAGGGAACTACCGTTTCCTTTGCAAATAGAAGCATAAACATAAAAGTTCCCAATCACGTCAGGTGGATTCTCTTGCCTGAGCCCCAGCAGAGCAGGACACCTACACTCTCACCTGAATTTAGTAACCGGGTTCCCACTAAAACCGTAAAATTTCCGTAGAACACAAGAAGGGAACCGATAAATGGTGTCCCCGTAATAATAATAATAATAATAATAATAATAATAATAATAATAATAATAATAATAATAATAATAATAATAATAATAATAATAATATCTTCATTTACTACAAGTACATGTACAAGGTAAACAGACCATAGCTGACATCAATGACACGATTATATAAAAAGCAGCTTGTTATGCTGAGCATTTCCTGCAAATTAGGTCAGTTTTGTCCCAGGATGCGACCCACACAAGTCCACTAACACCCAGGTACCCATTTTACTGATGGGTGAACATAGACAACCTAGTTGTTAGGTAAGACACATATGCAACAGTTAGGTATCTTTATTTCAAAACGTTTCGCCTACGCAGTAGGCTTCTTCTGTCGAGTACAGAAAAGTTGATAGAAGCAGAAGATACTTGAAAACGATGTAATCAGTCCATCACCCTTGAAGTTTTGAGGTGGTCAGTCCCTCAGTCTGGAGAAGAGTATTGTTCCATAGCCTGAAACAATATGGAGTTGAAGTGACAGGATGGAGCCTATATACCGCCAGGAGGTGAGATGTAGGCCACTAGTAGAGGTAAGAATGTTGTCGTTGGAAGGTCAGGTCCCTCTCAAATCCAGCCATTCTCACTAGTAGACGTTGACAAAGTTGATTGCAGATCTGTACCAAGATACCCTTGTGTTGCAGTGTCTGACAGAGTGAACATTAAAATGGTAGAAAATACCGACAGGTTGTTAGGTAAGACACATATGCAACAGTTAGGTTGCATAGTGAGAATGGCTGGAATTGAGAGGGACCTGACCGTCCAATGACAACATTCTTACCTCTACTAGTGGCCTACATCTCACCTCCTGGCGGTATATAGGCTCCATCCTGTCACTTCAACTCCATATTGTTTCAGGCTATGGAACAATACTCTTCTCCAGACTGAGGGACTGACCACCTCAAAACTTAAAGGGTGATGGACTGATTACATCGTCTTCAAGTCTCTTCTGCTTCTATCAGCTTTTCTGTACTCGACTGAAGAAGCCTACTGCGTAGGTGAAACGTTTCGAAATAAAGATACCTAACTGTTGCATATGTGTCTTACCTAACAACCTGTCCGTATTTTATACCATTTTAATGTTCACTCATAGACAACCTACCTGGACCTGCCTACCTACCGGTGTAAAGAAACACGCCTAATGTTTCTACCCTGGCTGGGAATCGAACCCAGACCCTCGCCGTGTGAAGCGAGAGCTTTAGCCACCAGGCCAGGCCTAGGTGGTTCCCACGACTGAACACCGGTAGAACAAGACGCCCAGCCTCCATATACGCCAATAACCGGCGTCCCAGACCAACTATGGAAATTCACAAATTATTATTATAATCAAAAAGAAGCGCTAAGCCACAAGGGCCGGAAAAAATTCACAAAGCGGAAAAATAATGAGGTGTTCCAGTTCATTGTAGCGACTCAGACTTTGATCTGTTTTTTTTCGCCTCCATATTTTACGTTTTATGTATTCTCTTCCGAGCCACAGGCAGGTTAGTTGTTACGTAAATGCTAATGTCCACACACTACACTTCTTTTCCCGGGTATATTCTATAGACCATGCCACAGGCGGGGTTAGAACCCACGATTGCGGGTTCTAACCCGGCCCGTGGAATGGTTAGTTAGCAATCGTGTCATTACGATTTCATGAGTTATATTCTATAGGCTAGAAAAAAGCATATTGCACTCTCGAAACATCGTCTCGATAAGCAGTATTCCTGCAACTGCAATTTATGTCAATTATGTTCATACTCCCAGGAGCCTCCTCATACCACACATGTCCTGTCTTCCCCGCTCATCCTATTGGGATCTTACCTGAACTTTTTCGTTCATTCGCCTTTGCTCCAGATTCTCCTCCACCACGATGCTGTGAACACTAACTCCAAGGCTGAGGGACTGAATTACCTCATCCTTTGTACATAGTTCTACTGTCTTCTAATTATGTCCTAGAATCTGTATTCATAAAGCCACTGAATGGCTTTATTAATACAGATATCCATTTAGATTTTGCCACCGAAGTGGCTAGTTTATTGTGCACCCCATATCCATCCTGTGGACGGTAGCGCGAGAGCATATGGATACACAAAAGGCCTAGGAACTAGGCCCCAAAGGGTTAACAGGAATACATATGGATTTATATCTACATATCTATAGTTCACTTATCTGTTACAAGCAAATTTAGGAAATTTGCTTAGTATATCTGGTATCTTATTTTCATTAATAAGATATCTTGACATGTCACATAGGTTATTATACTGTCTGTCTCTGTATTCCTCAATAAGTGGACAATTAAGCACATAGTGTTCAAGAGAGTGACCATATGCCTGATCACATAATTTACATTTAGTTTGATCATCATCTGTGTGTCTCCCAAACTGCCAGAAGTACTTGTAACCAAGCCTAAGCCTGGCCACTACAACATCAGTCAGTCTGTTCACATTGCAAGTTGCTCCATAAACATACTTATCTACGTTCATGTTATCATAGGGGTTATAGATCTACTCAGGCTTCTAACTGCATTCCTATAACAATCATTTTCATTATTTACTTCTCTCCTAATATTATTCCTAATGCTAGACACAGTTATACCAAAGTTATATTCTACGTTCTCCTTCTCGATACTCTTCTTGGCTAACATATCAACTTTATCATGAAGGAGTAATCCAATGTGTGATGGGATCCATAGCAATTGTACATTAATTCCTTTGTCCCTAATTTTTGAGTATCTATACCTGGCTTCCCCAATGAGCATGTTGTTGGAGTCATTATATGAGCCAAGAGCCTTCAATGATGACATAGAATCAGAAATGATGATAGAGTCAAGCTCAGTGTCATAGGTTAGCTTTAGCGCCATTAGGATTGCAAGCAATTCAGTTTGCAGTGTAGACGCCCAGTTGTTAATTCTTATGCCTAACTCAACAAATTTATTATGGTTCTTAACTAGGGAGGTGGCAACAAGAGCAGATGCAGCCCTGCCAGAAGACTCCTGTTTAGATCCATCAGTGTATATAACTTGTGATAACTTATTACTACCAGCTAGGTGAGAAATTTCTTCTTGAGCAGTTGCTCTAACAAGAGATTTAAGGAAGGGATTACTAGCAATGAGCTTCTTGGGAGGGACTTGTAGGTATGTGATATTAAATGAACACATCTTCCATGGAGGGGTGAAATGATATCCAGATGCTGCACATATGTCTAAACTTGTAAGATATCTTATTAATGAAAATAAGATACCAGATATACTAAGAAAATTTCCTAAATTTGCATGTAACAGATAAGTGAAATAAGTGGAAATAAGTCACTCTGTCTGACTTTTTTGGGTTATTCTAGATTCTCTACACATATGCTGCTATGTATGATAATTCTATGTAACTGTATTTGTGTATACCTGAATAAACTTACTAACTTACTTATAAATAAAAACCCATATGTACACCTGTTAACCCCTTTTGTGTGTGTATCCATATGCTCTTACACTACCATCCACAGGATGGATATGAGGGCACAATAAACTAGCCACTTCCGTGACAAAATCTAAATCTGCTCACAGACTGAGCTGCGGGTGTATGATAAATTAACCGCTCAGATAGTACTACTTAACTGTACAGCAGAGTACAATAATGGCAGTCATCCAGGGGAGAGACTGATATGCCCACAGGCAAAATATGATAATGACAATTATGTTTTTAAGGTCAGTCTCACAAATATATGTCAGACAGTCCCTCGATGACATGCTGACTTTCTTGGGTTATCCAGGGTGGTTAACCCTCCGGGGTTAAAAATCCGAACGAAATGTCATGTCCTTGGCGTCTTGCGACTGTGGGAGCTTTACCGATCATTGTAGCATCTCGAGAATAAAGAAGCTTTACCGATCATTGTAGCGTCTCGAGAATAAAGAAGCTTTACCGATCATTGTAGCGTCTTGAGAATAAAGAAGCTTTACCGATAATTGTAGCGTCTTGAGAATAAAGAAGCTTTACCGATCATTGTAGCATCTTGAGAATAAAGAAGCTTTACCGATAATTGTAGCGTCTCGAGAATAAAGAAGCTTTACCAATCATTGTAGCGTCTTGCGACTAGGGAAGCTTTATCCATCATTGTAGCGTCTTGCGACTAGGGAAGCTTTATCCATCATTGTAGCGTCTTGCAACTAGGTTAGTTGTTAGTTAGTTTAATATGTTTATTATGTACCCCATACCCATCCTGTGGGCGGTAGTCAAAAGATTACAGAGGTACATAATTGGTCCAGGGACTGGACTCCAAAGTTTTGATAGCTGAGCAAGTTACAGAGGTAATGAACTCACAATTTACAAAGGTAATGAACTCACAATTTACAAAGGTAATGAACTCACAATTTACAAAGGTAATGAACTCCAGGTAAGTCTGGTCACAATCATGACAAGTTACAAAGGTATTTACAGATTACAGAGGTATGTAATGGGTCCAGGGACTGGGCCCCCAAAGTTTTGATAGCTGAACTAGGTACAAAGGTAATGAGTTCACAAGTTACAAAGGTAATGAACTCTGTAGAATGGTTACTTACGTTTATACTTTGGCTACAATCATGAACAAATTATAGAGTAATGAGCAATTCACACTTCCACACCCGGTCACAACTGTAATGAGTTATTGGTGCAAATATTGATTGTTGAGTCACACACACCACACACACACACACACACACACCCCACACACACACACACACACACACACACACACACACACACACACACACACAGTGCTTAGAAGAGAAACTGCAAAGCCTGAAACAGATTAGAGAGATAAATGACAATTCAGATGTGACATCAGGAAATTCAAAGTCAGGCGCAGACAAGGGGATGGTAAGCAACAACGGAGACATGCCGTACACGAAGGCCCTATCAGACCCACGTGGGGCCAGGGAAAAGACGATGAGCACACTGAGATCAAGCGACAGGTCTAAAGGGAAAATGATGGAAATTCAAAGTCAGGCGCAGACAAGGGGATGGTAAGCAACAACGGAGACATGCCGTACACGAAGGCCCTATCAGACCCACGTGGGGCCAGGGAAAAGACGATGAGCACACTAAGATCAAGCGACAGGTCCGAAGACAATGAAGGTTTGTTATATGCAGAGATTCTAACAGCCAACTGCAGTAGCAAGGGACAGCTGGCCAGGAAAGACAGTCCACTGAGAATAGAAGTTTCAGATATGACAGGGACTGAAGGCAAGAACATGTCAATGGAAGGAAATAAAATGCCTCAGAGGAAGCAGATGGAGACTCAGTGGGAGGAGGAAAGGGCGAGGTCAGTCTTTGTGTACGGGCTCCAAGAAGCCAAGGGGGCCAACTTTGAAGAAATAAAACAGGAGGAGAAAAAAATGATTGAAGGCATCATGAAAACAATAGGGGAGGGCAATATGACCCAGGTGACAAATTTTCAGAGAATTGGGTGGTTTGCGAGTGGAAGGATACGGCCTGTCAGAGTAACTTTCAAGGAAGAATCAGTTCGAATCAGGATTCTGCAAGAGAAAGCAAGACTGAGGGACAAAGAGGGGTACCAGAGAGTATACCTCGACCGCGACAGAACACAAGAAGAAAGGACTACACTGAAAGAGAGGGTACAGAGACGCAAGGAGGAACGAGAAGCAATGAAAATGAGCAGGACCCAGACACAGGAGGAAGGGCAAACACACCCCACAGAATCTCCCACCAAAAGACCCCACCCGCAACATTCCCAACGCAACTGAGCAACCTATACTACAACCCACTCACTGTTCCCTCTGCCACCAACCCCCATATCACAAACCTCACCCCAACAGCTGTCCCTTATGGGCATTCTGACCCCACCCCCATCAACACATACCCCACCTGCACCACAGCCCCATATAGGCCCCCACCAAGGCTCTCGCTCCCCCAACCCCAATATACTTGCATGACCACAATGATAGAAAAGAAACTAAAGGTTTGGTACACAAACGCAGATGGAATAACGATAAACATGAGGAGTGGAATGAAAGAATCAGTGAAAAATCCCCAGACATCATAGCAGTCACAGAAACAAAACTCGCTGAGCAATCA
>NC_069399.1:11530489-11577577 GCF_026875155.1 Cherax quadricarinatus | reverse complement strand
ACTTCTGATATGGTAAACATGGGGAAAATTAAATCTTCTCAGAGTCAAAACAAATTCTGGCCACAAAATAGAGCAAAAAACACCAACGTCAAAGACCTGGGAGTGATCATGTCGGAGGATCTCACCTTCAAGGACCAAAAACATTGTATCAATCGCATCTGCTAGAAAAATGACAGGATGGATAATGAGAACCTTCAAAACTGGGGAGGCCAAGCCCATGATGACACTCTTCAGGTCACTTGTTCTATCTAGGCTGGAATATTGCTGCACACTAACAGCACCTTTAAAGGGCAGGTGAAATTGCTGACCTAGAAAATGTACAGAGAACTTTCACGGCGCGCATAACGGAGATAAAACACCTCAATTAGGGGAGCGCTTGAGGTTCCTAAACCTGTATTCCCTGGAACGCAGGAGGAGAGATACATGATTATATACCCCCTGGAAAATCCTAGAGGGACTAGTACCGAACTTGCACACGAAAATCACTCACTACGAAAGCAAAAGTCTTGGCAAAAACGATGCACCATCCCCCCAATGAAAAGCAGGGGTGTCACTAGCACGTTAAGAGACCATACAATAAGTGTCAGGGGCCCGAGACTGTTCAACTGCCTCCCAGCACACATAAGGGGGATTACCAACAGACCCCTGGCAGTCTTCAAGCTGGCACTGGACAAGCACCTAAAGTCAGTTCCGGATCAGCCGGGCTGTGGCTCGTACGTTGGTTTGCGTGCAGCCAGCAGCAACAGCCTGGTTGATCAGGCTCTGATCCACCAGGAGGCCTGGTCACAGACCGGGCCGCGGGGGCGTTGACCCCCGGAACTCTCTCCAGGTAAACTCCAGGTAATACAGAAGGGGTTGCTAGCCCATTGCTCCCGGCATTTAGTCACCACTTACGACACGCATGGCTTACGGAGGAAGAATTCTGTTCCACTTCCCCATGGAGATAAACAGAAATAAACAAGAACAAGAACTAGGAAGAAAATAGAAGAAAACCCAGAGGGGTTAGTATATATATACATGTACATGCATGTGTAGTGTGACCTAAGTGTAAGTAGCAAGACGTACCTGCAACCTTGCATGTTTATGAGATAGAAAGACACCAGCAATCCTACCATCATGTAAAACAATTACAGGTTTATGTTTTACACTCATTTGGAAGGACGGTAGTACCTCCCTGGGCGGTTGCTGTCTACCAACCTACTACCACAGGATGGTAGTACCTCCCTGGGTGGTTGCTGTCTACCAACCTACTACCACAGGATGGTAGTACCTCCCTGGGTGGTTGTTGTCTACCAACCTACTACCACAGGACGGTAGTACCTCCCTGGGGGGTTTGTTGCTACCAACCTACTAAACCCCAGGATGGTAGTACCTCCCTGGGTGGTTGCTGTCTACCAACCTACTACCACAGGACGGTAGTACCTCCCTGGGTGGTTGTTGTCTACCAACCTACTACCACAGGATGGTAGTACCTCCCTGGGTGGTTGCTGTCTACCAACCTGCTACCACAGGATGGTAGTACCTCCCTGGGTGGTTGTTGTCTACCAACCTGCTACCACAGGATGGTAGTACCTCCCTGGGTGGTTGTTGTCTACCAACCTACTACCACAGGATGGTAGTACCTCCCTGGGTGGTTGCTGTCTACCAACCTGCTACCACAGGATGGTAGTACCTCCCTGGGTGGTTGCTGTCTACCAACCTGCTACCACAGGATGGTAGTACCTCCCTGGGTGGTTGCTGTCTACCAACCTGCTACCACAGGATGGTAGTACCTCCCTGGGCGGCTGCTGTCTACCAACCTACTACCTACCTGGCATATAAATGCCAAATAACAAGTTTACACTAACATATATTAAGTTAGCAACAGAACTAGGCATTAAAAATCAATTAAAAGAAAAATACACAGTACACAGTGGTGGCCCGGTGGCCTGGTGGCTAAAGCTCCCGCTTCACACACGCAGGGCCCGGGTTCGATTCCCGACGGGTGGAAACATTTCGACGCGTTTCCTTACACCTGTTGTCCTGTTCACCTAGAAGCAAATAGGTACCTGGGTGTTAGTCGACTGGTGTGGGTCGCATCCTGGGGAACAAGATTGAGGACCCCAATGGAAATAAGTTAGACAGTCCTCGATGACGCACTGACTTTCTTGGGTTATCCTGGGTGGCTAACCCTCCGGGGTTAAAAATCCGAACGAAATCTTATCTTATCTTATCTACACACATTATTCACCTCAAACTATTTGTAGTCTTAATGTAGGGCAAAAGGTGAGTAGTATTTATTGTAAGAAGTCGGGTGTGGGTAAATATGGTAGCCCTGCTGGCCACCCCAACCACACTTAATATATTAAGATGCTAAAGGACCCCAGTGGAAATACAACAGTCGCCGATAACACACTGACTTTCTTGGGTTATCCTCAGTGGATAGCCCTTCCCTGGGCTAAGTTTTTTGTCTAAGACAAAGGATGATAAATAATTTATAGTTTATTATTGTGGAAGCGTGGTTGACTTTGAATGGAAAGAGCCCGTGTTGAACCCTGGAGGAAGTGTGGGAGAGTCTCGTAACACCTGATGCCCCTTCTACTTAGCAAGTTGATAGAAACCTAGACGCTAGGTTATGGGTCGCATCCTGGGGAGGCCCTAATAGAAGGGGGATGCAAATCAATCAATCTGACCTTTTTTTTGGGTTATCCTAGGTAATTTACAGACGTGTTACTGTATAATGTAGTGTTGATCATCCAAAAACTACGTAACATTGTAATAATCCTTGTAAATTTTTCTTTTTCAACCTTTCCTTCATTTCCTTCTTCCTCTTCTGCTGTCTGATAATCTTTGCTGTAGTTTTTCCATCTATGGCCATTTCTTTCACACGTGATTGATCACGTGAAAGAAAATGGTTTTAAAATGTAGAACCATGATACCTTGAACACTGGCGCGGCACTTAACAATGCATTGGAAAACTTCCCCTGTCGCAAGACGCTACAATGATGGATAAAGCTTCCTAGTCCGCAAGAACGCTACAATGAGGATAAAGCTTCCCTAGTCGCAAGACGCTACAATGATGGATAAAGCTTCCCCTATATTCGCAAGACGCTACAATGATGGATAAAGCTTCCCTAGTCGCAAGACGCTTACAATGATCGGTAAAAGCTTCTTTATTTCGCGAGACGCTACAATAATCGGTAAAGCTTCTTTAATTTCTCAAGACGCTTCAATGATCGTAAAGCTTCTTTATTCTCAAGACGCTACAATTAAGAAATAAAACTAAGTTATGCCCGAAATGCCTAGTCATAGCTAAGCGTTCAGTGGTACACTCTGTAATCACAATTTTACTACATGTAAACCGAACAATAACCAAATGTTCTGTAAACTCAGGCATTGTAATCCTATAGAGAATAAACTTTGAATTTGAATTGAATTTGAAATTATTCTCAAGATGCTACAATGAACGTAAAGCTTCATTTATTCTCCTAGATGCTACAATGATCGTAAAGAATCTTTATTCTCGAGATGCTAACAAATGATCGGTAAAGCTTCTTTATTCTCGAGAAATGGGGCCCTATCAAAATATCGGTAAAGCTCTTATTCTCAAGATGCTACACTTATCGTAAAGCTTCTTATTCTCAAGACGCACAATGATCGGTAAAGCTCCCACAGTCGCAAGACGCAAGGACATGACATTTCGTTTCGGATTTTTAACCCCGGAGGGTTAACCAACCCTGGATACCCAAGAAAGTCAGCATGTCAATCGAGGGAAACTGTCTGACATATATTTGAGACTGACCTTAAAACAAAATTGTCATTATCATATTTTGCCTGCTGGGCAATATCAGTCCCTCTCCCGCTGGATAATGCCACATTGTACTCTGCTGTACATTATAGATCTATCTGAGCGGTTAATATACATACACCCGACATCTTACCAGTCTGTTGATGAAGATTTAGTTTTTGTCACGGAAGTGGCCTGTTCAACTGCCCTCCCAGCACACATAAGGGGGATTACCAACAGAAACCCCGGCAGTCTTCAAGCTGGCACTGGACAGCTCCTAAAGTCAGTTCTGATCAGCCCGCGGCTGTGGCTCGTACGTTGGTTTGCGTGGGCAGCCAGGCAGCAACACCTGGTTGATCAGGCGCTGATCCACCAGGATGCCTGGTCCACAGACCGGGCCGCGGGGGCGTTGACCCCCGAAACTCTCTCCAGGTAAACTCTAGGTTTATTGTGCCCATCATATCCACCTGTTGGATGTAGCGTAAGAGCATAGGATACACACACAAAAGGGGTTTAACATGTGTACATATGGGTTTTTATTTATAAGTAAGTTAGTAAGTTTATTCAGGTAGTAAACCATCAAATTACAGTTACATAGAATTATCATACATAGCAGCATATGTAGAGAAGTGCGGATAGAAGGACCAAAAAAGTCCAAGACAGAGTGACTTATTTCACTTATTCACTTATCTGTTACATGCAAATTTTAGGAAATATGCTTTCGATATCTGGTATCTTATTTTCATAAATAAGATATCTTACAAGTTTAGACATATGTGCAGCATCTGGATATCTGTATTAATAAAGCATCCAGTGGCCTTTATGAATACAGATTCTAGGACATAATTAGAAGACAGTAGAACATGTACAAAGGAATGAGGTAATTCAGTCCTCAGCCTTGAGTTAGGTTCACAGCATCGTGGTGGAGGAGAATCTGGAGCAAAGCGAACGAACGAAAAAGTTCAGGTAAGAATCCCAATAGGATGAGCGGGAAGACAGGGAACATGTGTTGGGTATGAGGAAGGCCCCTGGGAGTAATGAACAAAATTGACATAAATTGCAGTTGCAGGAAACTGCTTATCGAGACGATGTTTCGAGAGTGGCAATATGCTTTTTCTACCTATAGAATATAACTCGGGGACGAAATCTTAATTGACACGATTGCTAACTAACCATTCCCGGGCCGGGTTAGAACCCGCAATCGTGGTTCTAACCCCGCCTGTGCATGGTCTATAGAATATACCCGGGAAAAGAAGTGTATTGGGACATTAGCTTATCGTACGACTTAACCTGCCTGTGGCTCGAAGAGAATACATAAAACGTAAAATATGGAGGTGAAAAAAAAAAAACAGATCAAAGTCTGAGAGTCGCTACAATGAACTGGAACACCTCATTATTTTTTCCACTTTGGTGAATTTTTTCCGGCTCTGTGGCTTAGCGCTTCTTTTTGGGGGGGGGATTATAATAATAATTTGTGAATTTCCATAGTTGGTCTGGGACGCCGGGTATTGGCGTATATGGAGGCTTGGGCGTCTTGTTCTAACCGGTGTTCAGTCGTGGGAACCACTAGGCCAGGCCTTGGTGGCTAAAGCTCCGCTTCCACGGCGAGGGTCCTGGGTTCGATTTCCCTAGCCAGGTAGAAACATTAAGGCGTGTTTCTTTAACAACCGGTAGTAGGTAGGGTCCAGGTGGTGTCTATGATTGAACATAAAATGGTAATAAAATACCAGACAGGTTGTCAGTAAGACACATATGCAACATTAGGTATCTTTATTTTCGAAACGTTTTGCCTACGCAGTAGGCTATCTTCAGTCAAGTACAGAAAAGCTGATAGAAGCACCAGAAGAGACTTGAAGACGATGTAATCATCCATCACCCTTGAAGTTTTTGAGTTGGTCAAGTCCCTCAGTCCCGGAAGAGAGTATTGTTCCATAGCCTGAAACAATATGGAGTTGAAGTACAGGTGGAAGCCTAATATACCGCCAGAGGTGAGATGTAGGCCACTAGTAGAAGGTAAGAATGTTGTCATTGGAAGGTCAGGTCCCCTCTCAATTCCCACCATTCTCACTATACAGTGTCAGCGGGACCAGAGTGTCAGCGTGCCGGTCGTGTGCTCACGGGTTTTCTGTTGTTTCACGGTCCGCTCCTTCTTACGTGCTAGAACTTTAATTTGTTCATCCAATCCTATACGATACATCCCTCAGCGCCTGGAACCAATCTGGGCGGAAAACATTATATACTAGAGTCAAAAAGGAGAATTAGTGAACTACCTGCAGAGTTTACTGCCAGAGGGAATCATAGGACTGTGTCAGAGGAAAGAAAGTCTCCCTGAAACATTGAGTATACATAGTGTATAGTTGTATAACTACAGTGGCTCCCTAGTATACTATGATAAAGGCTAAAGTGTCATTTAAAAACAGGTGAATTTGTAAATGAAGTGATAAGCCTATAGAGGCAGGTGCCAGAAGTGCCAGAAACTTACCACAGGTCAGCTGTTTTTAAAAATCTTCCTGGCTTGCTAGTGTACTCGCATATAATCTAGTGATACCAGTGAATAGCAGAATACAGTGTTGTAGTAGCAACTAACCAGTATTAAAATGGTACTTAGTGGAGTGGAGTGCCTTTCATTAGTTTCTTTTTCTTGAAATACGAGACGTTACTGTGAATTTCATATAACCTGTAGTTACCAGCGGTCGCAATATACACAACGAGAAAGCAAATATTACTACAGAAAAAGCGTCCTTCCTCCAAAATTTGCACCAGTCAACTATAGTGATAATATAGCATTTATTGTGGTGAGACGGAAAAAAAAATAGAAAAGCCAGATTCAGCGATTGATAAACAAGGAGGTCTACCGTTCGTCATTGTAGGAGCTGCCAGATATCACCGGCTCTTCAACACGCAAGTTATACTTTTGTATCAGTCAAATCACATATTACTCGGGTAGATAATTTTCCAGTAGATCCTTCATGTGTTAGCTCAAATCACCGACCAGTATGTTTTAAATAAGTGACCCACTGATCAGAGCAGATCGACTGGTCCGAACCCTTGACTGGTCCGGACCCTTGACTGGTCCGAACCCGGGATGGTTTCAAACAGTTTCGTGTGGACAATAAAGCAGACTGTAAACGGATGGGGTTGTAGGCGCCCTTATAAACACAAACATTAAAAATCAGGAACGTGACGGTAAGCTGTCCAACATACAAAAAGAGTTAGAAACAGATATACAAATAGCTAGAGCTTCATTTAAGGTCATTAATATAATATTCAAGAGGTTGCTAGTAGAATTGCAGTAAATCAACCATTCAAATCATTATGAAGCTGTGTGTAGTCTGTGGTCAGTCAAACAAACGGGCTTCCACATGGATAAATTGTCATTTTTTTTGGAAATTGGTGTCACGCCCTTGTGCAGATATCCCAGAACTAGCTACAAGCAGTATTAAAACAGAGAAGTGTTTTTGGGTATGCCCAAATGAGGAAAATCTGTGGACTAAAATCACAAGGGTATTAAAAGAGGACAACATCAAAGTGCTTTCATAGAAAACCCGGAAGCTTTCTACAACAGATGGGAACATAAAAAGTCTGGGCTGAATGGTACTGCCCTTGATACTGGCCATGTAGTCACAAACTGTAAGGCTGAGAGTAAGACACATGTGCAACATCTGTCATGTGTCTTACTCTCATCTTGTCGGTATTATATACCATTCGTACACAACTTGTCAGACACTGCAACATCATGGAATCTTAATTCTGAGGACATGTACATAACCCTTTACGACTACGACAACTACTAACCCATCTCTTTGGGAAGGACCTACTTCCCACTGGGGAATCCCGCCTACCAGTGAATTTGCCCTCGTCTGCTTCACCTGACGCTACTATATAAGCGCCAGGATTCTTCTTCTGCTTCAGAATCTCCACGACTATGGTGCTGTTCGCACCTACTCCTAGGTTGAGGGACTGATTACCTCATCTTTGAACATAGTTCTACTGTCTTCAAGTTATGTCCTAGAAATTTTTATTGATAAAGCCACTGGATGGCGAAACGTCTACAATAAAGATACCCAGATGTTGCACATGTGTCTTACTCTCATCTTGTCGGTATTATATACCATTCGTACACAACTGTAAGGCTGGAGGTGATGTCCTGGTAGTCAGTAAATGTGGGGCTGATAGTGCTGTCCTGGGAGACAGTAATGGTGAAGCTGGAGGTGCTGTCCTGGGAGACACAAATGGTGAAGCTGGAGATACTGTCCTGGGAGACGAAATGGTGAAGCTGGAGATTTTGTCCAGGTAGTCGGGAATTATACGCAGGAAGGAATACATATAAATGACCTCATAGGGGACAGGAGCCATAGTAGGGAAACAAGTGTAGTCAAAGATAAGATAAAACCAATATTGCAAACTAGAAATACCGCAGGAAATAGCAAACAAGAGGACTCCAATAGCAATAGTGAGGATAAATTACCAAAAACAACTGGTGGGAGCTCCATTGTTGGTGCTAGGGAGGATAGAAGTAAGACAGGGAAACATGCACCAACAGGGAATACAGTCACAGAAACCCAAGGCAAGCGGAAACCAAGCCTGTGCACATACTATGCACTTGGTATCTGCTGGCATGGGAAATCTGGAAAAACAGATGGGATGTGCAACTATGACCACCCTAGAAAATGCCATGCCCATATGACAACAGGAAAATGCAAACTACCTTCCTGTAAGCTTTTTCACCCTGAAATGTGTACCTCTTCAGTACAGGAAAGACTGTGCTATAACTTAAATTGCCAGGCATACCATCTAAAGGGGACAAAAAGATACAAAACATTCAGGCCATGGGAAAACCTGGGTAGCCACAGCCACTCAAGAGGGAGAGGTTTTTTAGTGCCAGGAAGGAAAAAAAACTGGCAGGAAATGGCAGAAATCGTACACCAAATCCAGTCATTCCTGGAGTGGAACCACAGTCGATGGCCTCCACTCCAAACCAACAGATACAGATACTAATGCCGGAAAAAAATTCCCCCCCAATACCAACAATACCACCAGTCCGATAACATTCTTCTTTGCAAATATACAGGGTCTAAAGCCAGCAACAAACAACAAAATACCTTTCATCCGTGGACTGCTTGCAGAGGCAAAGGCAATGTTTGCGGCTTTCACTGAGACCCACATAAAGGATCACTTGGACAACGAAATATGGATCCCAGGTTACAACCTATACAGATGTGACAGAGTGAACAGGCAAAAGGGGGGGGGTTGGCCTGTACATTGCAGAGTCACTTGTTTGCACAGAACTGCTTAATGCCTCAAATGACGTAGTGGAAGTTTTAGCAATAAAGGTCGAGAACCAAAACTAGTCATTGTGGTAGTCTACAAGCCTCCGGATGCAACATCCCAGAAATTTCCAGGAACAGCTGTTAAAAATTGACCACTGTCTGGAAAATCTTCCAGCTCCTGCACCCAACATCTTGCTCCTGGGGGATTTCAACTTAAGGCACCTAAAATGGAGGAATATAGCAAATAATATTGTTGCAGTAATAACACCAGGAGGCAGCTCTGATGAAAACTCACACTCACACGAGCTTTTAAATCTCCCGCGCAAAATTCAATTTAAACCAGCAAATAAAAGAGCCTACTAGACTGGAGATACACTAGACCTCATCTTCACTAACAATGATGATCTGATAAGAAATGTCACCATATCAAAAACAATATACTCAGATCAAACATAATTGAGGTTCAGACATGTATGCGTGGAGCCCCAGACCGACATAATGAGATTAGTCACGAGGGAGCATTCACCAAATTCAACTTCAATAACAAAAACATAAAGTGGGACCAAGTAAACCAAGTCCTAACCGATATAAGCTGGGAAGATATACTAAGCAACACAGACCCAAACTTATGCCTAGAACAGATTAACTCGGTGGCACTCGATGTATGCACAAGGCTTATTCCTCTAAGAAAAAGGAGGAGTAGATGTAAAATAGAAAGAGACAGGCGCTCCCTTTACAGGCGACGGAAAAGAATAACAGAGCGGCTAAAAGAGGTCAATATATCTGAAATGCGCAGGGAGACACTGGTCAGAGAAATAGCAAGCATCGAACTTAAGCTAAAAGATCCTTTAGGAGTCAGGAATCGCGGGAAGAACTAAAAGCCATAAATGAAATCGAAAGAAACCCAAAGTATTTATTCTCCTATGCCAAAGCAAAATCGAGAACAACGTCCAGTATTGGGCCCCTACTTAAACAAGATGGGTCCTACACAGATGACAGCAAGGAAATGAGTGAGCTACTCAAGTCCCAATATGACTCAGTTTTTAGCAAGCCGCTAACCCAGACTGAGAGTCGAGATCAAAATGAATTTTTTATGAGAGAGCCACAAAATTTGATTAACACAAGCCTATCCGATGTTATCCTGACGCCAAATGACTTCGAACAGGCGATAAATGACATGCCCATGCACTCTGCCCCAGGGCCAGACTCATGAAACTCTGTGGTTTTATCAAGAACTGCAAGAAGCCCCCATCACGAGCCTTTACCATCCTATGGAGAGGGAGCATGGACATGGGGGTCGTCCCTCAGTTACTAAAAACAACAGACCATAGCCCCCCTCCACAAAGGGGCAGTAAAGCAACAGCAAAGAACTACAGACCAATAGCACTAACATCCCATATCATAAAAATCTTTGAAAGGGTCCTAAGAAGCAAGATCAAACCCCCCATCTAGAAACCCATCAGTTACACAACCCAGGGCAACATGGGTTTAGAACAGGTCGCTCCTGTCTGTCTCAACTACTGGATCATACGACAAGGTCCTAAATGCACTAGAAGACAAAAAGAATGCAGATGTAATATATACAGACTTTGCAAAAGCCTTCGACAAGTGTGACCATGGCGTAATAGCGCACAAAATGCGTGCTAAAGGAATAACAGGAAAAGTCGGTCGATGGATCTATAATTTCCTCACTAACAGAACACAGAGAGTAGTCGTCAACAGAGTAAAGTCCGAGGCAGCTACGGTGAAAAGCTCTGTTCCACAAGGCACAGTACTAGCCCCCCTCTTGTTCCTCATCCTCATATCCGACATAGACAAGGATGTCAGCCACAGCACCGTGTCTTCCTTTGCAGATGACACCGAATCTGCATGACAGTGTCTTCCATTGCAGACACTGCAAGGCTCCAGGCGGCATAAACCCCAAATCTTTCAGTGGGCTGCAGAAAACAATATAAATTTTTAACGATGAGAAATTTCAATTATCAGATATGGTAAACATGAGGAAATTAAATCTTCATCAGAGTACAAAAAAAAATTCTGGCCACAAAATAGAGCGAAACACCAACGTCAAAGACCTGGGAGTGATTATGTCGGAGGATCTCCCCTTCAAGGACCATAACATTGTATCAATCGCTTCTGCTAGAAAAATGACAGGATGGAAAAATGAGAACCTTAAAAACTAGGGGGGCCCAAAGCCCATGATGACACTCTTCAGGTCACTTGTTCTATCTAGGCTGGAATATTGCTGCACTCAAACAGCACCTTTCAAGGCAGGTGAAATTGCCGACCTAGAAATGTACAGAGAACTTTCACGGCGCGCATAACGGAGATAAAACACCTCAATTACGGGGAGCGCTTGAGGTTTCTAAACCTGTATTCCCTGGAACGCAGGAGGGAGAGATACATGATTATATACACCGGAAATCCTAGAGGGACTAGTACCGAACTTGCACACGAAATCACTCACTACGAAAGCAAAGACTTGGGCAGACGATGCACCATCCCCCCAATGAAAAGCAGGGGTGTCACTAGCACGTTAAGAGACCATACAATAAGTGTCAGGGGCCCGAGACTGTTCAACTGCCTCCCAGCACACATAAGGGGGATTACCAACAGACCCCTGGCAGTCTTCAAGCTGGCACTGGACAAGCACCTAAAGTCAGTTCCTGATCAGCCGGGCTGTGGCTCGTACGTTGGTTTGCGTGCAGCCAGCAGCAACAGCCTGGTTGATCAGGCGCTGATCCACCAGGAGGCCTGGTCACAGACCGGGCCGCGGGGGCGTTGACCCCCGAAACTCTCTCCAGGTAAACTCCAGGTATGTGTCTTACCTAACAACCTGTCGGTATTTTCTACCATTTTAATGTTCACTCTGTCAGACACTGCAACACAAGGGTATCTTGGTACAGATCTGCAATCAACTTTGTCAACGTCTACTAGTGAGAATGGCTGGATTTGAGAGGGACCTGACCTTCCAACGACAACATTCTTACCTCTACTAGTGGCCTACATCTCACCTCCTGGTGGTATATAGGCTCCATCCTGTCACTTCAACTCCATATTGTTTCAGGCTATGGAACAATACTCTTCTCCAGACTGAGGGACTGACCACCTCAAAACTTCAAGGGTGATGGACTGATTACATCATTTTCAAGTATCTTCTGCTTCTATCAACTTTTCTGTACTCGACAGAAGAAGCCTACTGCGTAGGCGAAACGTTTCGAAATAAAGATATCTAACTGTTGCATATGTGTCTTACCTAACAAGGGGTTGTCTAGTTCACCCATCATAAAAGGGTACCTGGGTGTTAGTGGACGGTTGGGTCGCACCCGGGGACACTGCCTAATTTGCAGGAAATGCTCAGCAAACAAGCTGCTTTTTATAATCGTGTCTTTGATGTCAGTTTGGCTGTTACCTTGTAATGTATTTGTTAAAAAAAGATATTTTATTATTATTTTTTATTTATTATTTTATTATTATTATTTTATTTTATTTTATTTTTACGGGGACACCATTTTGGGTTCCCTTCTTGTTTTCCCGGGGAAAATTTAGGTTTTAGTGGAACCCCTTACTAAATTCGGGTGAGAGTGTAGGTGCCTGCTGGCGGGGCCAGGCAAGAGAATCCACCTGACTGATTGGGAACTTTTATGTTTATCTTCTATTTGAAAAGGAAACGGTATTTCCCTTTTGCAAATAAAGCTAGCGGAACCCCCTAACGGGCCCCACCCTATGGCTTAACTCCCCCTAATGCTGCCCCCCTAGGTTCCCAGGAACACCCCTAAATAGACCTATCCCACTGGCTTAAATTTTTCCCTGAATTTAATACTGACCCAAAAGCCAAGAAACAACCCAAAATATGTCTATTCTATAATCTGCATATGAAAAAATGATAGCCCCTTGGGCCAATTTGTTATTTTTAAGCCCGTCTTTTTAGCCCCCCTAATTTTAAAATTAACTCCCCTTCGTGAGTATAGTGGTAAAATAATACCCTGCACTCTGGGGGTAAGGTGGTAGTGTAGTAGTCCATCTAGTGGTGGTAGTCAGAGTTAGTCAGGTTTCAGTGTGGATATAATAAAAGGTCAGGAAGTGACCAACCTTAAGGCACTAAAAGTCAGTTAACCTTCAGGGGCGTACAAGAGGTGTGAGCTCCTCCTCCTGCCGCCCCGCCGGTTTTCCTGCTTCTTCAGCCTCTTAATACCCCAAAAAAACAAGTATGGTCTTTGACGTGTTTGTATCAACAGTAGAGTTGACTCGTCCTGGTCCCTGCCACCTTTGCTCACTATTTTAATATTAATTTTTTTGGGGTCGATGTCTTGGGGGGGGAATTGACCCAGGGGAAGGGGTGCTCTTCAAATTGTGTATTGTATTCCTGCTTTCTCCCCCTTACTCCTACTCTTAAAATCTGCCAAATTTCCCCACCGTGCTTTTCCCCCCTCACTTTATTTCTTTGTTTATTAGCTATTCTTTTTTTTCCTCCACAGTCTTTCCTGCCCCTTTTATTTATCATTGTGAATATTTTGGCCCCTTCTATCTCAAATGTCCGTGTCTATTCAAAAACTTGGGGATTTAATTTGTGGTTGAATGTTTTTTTTTTCCTTTACTGTTGGATTATTTGTTTTTTTCATTTTAAATTTGCAGTCTGTTGGGTTTTGTCTAGGTATTTTTTTTTGTTTTTCAACAATTCTTTAAAGTTGGTTTGGGCTTTGCTGGCATCAGAATGGTGGGTTGAAAGAGTTCTTAGCTCTTTTTTAATTGCCTTGTGTTCGGTCTGGCATCATGAAAGTGTGGCATGAAAAAATGTTCTTAGCTCTTTCTTTAACGCCTTTTTTCGGTCTGGCATCATGAAGGGGGGTCATGAAAGTGTTCTTAGCTCTTTTTTAAACGCCCGTGTCGGTCTGGGATCATGTGGTTGGGGGCTGAAAGAGTTTTAGCTTTTTTTCTTTGCCTTTTGTTCGGTCTGGACTGAATGGGGTGGTCATGAAAGTGTTCTTAGCCTTTTTAATCGCCTTGTGTTTCGGGGCTGGCATCATGAATGGTGTGGGGCATGAAAGATGTTTTTTAGCTCTTTCTTAATCGCCTTGGTTTTGGTCTGGCATATGAAAGGTGTGGTCTGAAAGTGTTCTTTGCTCTTTCTTAATTGCCCCTTTTGGGTTTGGTCGGATCATGAATGGGTGGGCATGAAAGAGTTCTTATCTCTCTTTAAACGCCCTTTTGTTTCGGTCTGGCATCATAATGGTGTGGTCATGAAAGATGTTCTACTCATTCTTATCGCCTTGTGTTCGTCTGCATCATGAATGGTGTGGCATGAAAGATGTTCTTGAGCTTTTTCTTATGCGCCTTGTGTTCGAGTCTGGCATCATGAATTTGTGGTCATGAAGATGTTCTTACTCTTTCTAATGCGCTTGTTTTCTGTCTGGGCATCAGAATGTGTGTGTCATGAAGATGTTCATAGCTCTCTTAATGATGGTTGGTCTGATGTCTCCAGCAGAACACTCATTTTGTGATACAGTTAGATTGAAGATTGGGTAGGTTCATGTGATTTTTGTCTTTGCACACCTCATTTTTACTAGGGCTATCTGCAATGTTGTGTCTGTGTTCTTACTATTTATAACTGCCTTGTTTGTTTTCTGTAATGTGGTCATGAAATATGTTCTGTATTGGGCTTGTGTTGTAAGCCATGATGGTGGCTGTGTTGAGAAACGAGTGTAGTGTTGTAACGCGTGCTGTTGGTGATGTAACTGTGGCAAATTCTTTGTTTCTTATGTGCTTGGTGTTGTTGAACTGGTGCTTGTCTGAGTTGTTGTTAACTGGTTGCTTGCTTGTGTTGTGTAACTGGTTGACTGGTGTTGTTGAATGTTGCTTGTGTTTAACTGTGCTTGTGTTGTAACTGGTGCTTGTTTTGGGTAAATGTGTTGCTTGTGTTTTGTAACTGGTGCTTGCTTGTGTCGTTGTAACTGGCTTGCATGTGTTGTTGTAACGGTGCTTGCTTAGTGTTGTTGTAATGGTGCTTGCCTTGTGTTGTTGTAACTGGTCTGCTTGAATGTTTTGTCGGTTGCGTGAAGGTGTTCTTAGTTCTGTTTCTTGTCTTAATTCGCTTGTGTTGGTCTGTGCATCTTGTTTTAATGGTGTTGTGTTTTGTAACATGGTGTTCTTAGTTGTTGTACTTGCTGCTTGTGGTTGTCGGGCTTCTTTGTGTGAATGGTCCTTGTGGTTGTAAGTGTTCTTGCTTTTTTAATCGCCTTGTGTTCGGTCTGGTTTGAATGGTGCTCTTGTGGTTGAATGGTGTTCTTAGTCTTTTTAATGTGCTTGTGTTTCTGGTCTTGGTTGTAATGGTTGTGGTTTGAATGATGTCTTGCTTTTTCTTAATCGCCTTGTGTTCGGTACTGGCTCTTGAATGTGTGTGGTTGTGTTGTGTTCTTAGCTCTTTCTTTAATTGCTTCTTGTGTTGTGTACTGGCTCATGTTAATGGTGTTGTGTCTTGTAACTGTGTTCTTAGTCTTTCTTAATTGCTTGCTTGTGTTTTGCTGGTGCTTCTGATGTTTTGTAAAGTGCTTAGCTCTTTTGTGAACTGTGCTTGTGTTTGTAAATGGCATCATTTGGTTGTGTTGTACTGTGCTTGTGTTTTTAACTGTGCTTTGTTGTTGTAACTGCTGACATTGCTTTGTCTTGTAATGGCTTGTTGTTGTTTAACGGTCTGCTATGGTTGTGACTGGTGTTGCACTTTTTTAAGGCTCATTTTTAAATTGCTTGTTTTTTTCTGGCTTTGATGGTGTTGGTCATGAATGGTGTTGCTTAGTGCTTGTTGTAATCGCCTTGGTGGTACGGTGCTGTGAATGTTGGAACGGGTGCTTGAGTTGTTTGAAGCGGTCTGTCTTAGTGAACGGCTGTTTGTTGTACTGGCTCTGTAATGGTGTTGAGTGTTGTTGTAACTGGTGCTTGCTTCTGTTGTTGTAACTGGTGCTTGTGTGTTGTTGTAACTGGCTTGTGTTCGTGTCTGGTCTTGTGTTGTTGTAACTGGTGCTTGTGTTGTAACTGGTGCTTGTGTTGTAACTGGTGCTTGTGTTGTAACTGGTGCTTGCTTGTGTTGTTGTAACTGGTGCTTGCTTGTGTTGTTGTAACTGGTGCTTGCTTGTGTTGTTGTAACTGGTGCTTGCTTGTGTTGTTGTAACTGGTGCTTGCTTGTGTTGTTGTAACTGGTGCTTGTGTTGTTGTAACTGGTGCTTGTGTTGTAACTGGTGCTTGTGTTGTAACTGGTGCTTGTGTTGTAACTGGTGCTTGCTTGTGTTGTTGTAACTGGTGCTTGCTTGTGTTGTTGTAACTGGTGCTTGCTTGTGTTGTTGTAACTGGTGCTTGCTTGTGTTGTTGTAACTGGTGCTTGCTTGTGTTGTTGTAACTGGTGCTTGCTTGTGTTGTTGTAACTGGTGCTTGCTTGTGTTGTTGTAACTGGTGCTTGCTTGTGTTGTAACTGGTGCTTGCTTGTGTTCTTGTAACTGGTGCTTGCTTGTGTTGTTGTAACTGGTGCTTGCTTGTGTTGTTGTAACTGGTGCTTGCTTGTGTTTTGTAACTGGTGCTTGCTTGTGTTGTTGTAACTGGTGCTTGCTTGTGTTGTTGTAACTGGTGCTTGCTTGTGTTGTTGTAACTGGTGCTTGCTTGTGTTGTTGTAACTGGTGCTTGCTTGTGTTGTTGTAACTGGTGCTTGTGTTGTTGTAACTGGTGCTTGCTTGTGTTGTTGTAACTGGTGCTTGCTTGTGTTGTTGTAACTGGTGCTTGTGTTGTTGTAACTGGTGCTTGTGTTGTTGTAACTGGTGCTTGCTTGTGTTGTTGTAACTGGTGCTTGCTTGTGTTGTTGTAACTGGTGCTTGCTTGTGTTGTTGTAACTGGTGCTTGCTTGTGTTGTTGTAACTGGTGCTTGCTTGTGTTGTTGTAACTGGTGCATGCTTGTCTTGTAACTGGTGCTTGCTTGTGTTGTTGTAACTGGTGCTTGCTTGTGTTGTTGTAACTGGTGCTTGTGTTGTTGTAACTGGTGCTTGCTTGTGTTCTTGTAACTGGTGCTTGCTTGTGTTGTTGTAACTGGTGCTTGCTTGTGTTGTTGTAACTGGTGCTTGCTTGTGTTGTTGTAACTGGTGCTTGCTTGTGTTGTTGTAACTGGTGCTTGCTTGTGTTGTAACTGGTGCTTGTGTTGTTGTAACTGGTGCTTGTGTTGTTGTAACTGGTGCTTGCTTGTCTTGTTGTAACTGGTGCTTGCTTGTGTTGTTGTAACTGGTGCTTGCTTGTGTTGTTGTAACTGGTGCTTGCTTTTGTTGTAACTGGTGCTTGCTTTTGTTGTAACTGGTGCTTGCTTTTGTTGTAACTGGTGCTTGCTTGTGTTGTTGTAACTGGTGCTTGCTTGTGTTGTTGTAACTGGTGCTTGCTTGTGTTGTTGTAACTGGTGCTTGTGTTGTTGTAACTGGTGCTTGTGTTGTTGTAACTGGTGCTTGTGTTGTTGTAACTGGTGCTTGTGTTGTTGTAACTGGTGCTTGCTTGTGTTGTAACTGGTGCTTGCTTGTGTTGTTGTAACTGGTGCTTGCTTGTGTTGTTGTAACTGGTGCTTGTGTGTTGTTGTAACTGGTGCTTGTGTTGTTGTAACTGGTGCTTGTGTTGTTGTAACTGGTGCTTGTGTTGTTGTAACTGGTGCTTGTGTTGTTGTAACTGGTGCTTGTGTTGTTGTAACTGGTGCTTGCTTGTGTTGTTGTAACTGGTGCTTGCTTGTGTTGTTGTAACTGGTGCTTGCTTGTGTTGTTGTAACTGGTGCTTGCTTGTGTTGTTGTAACTGGTGCTTGCTTGTGTTGTTGTAACTGGTGCTTGCTTGTGTTGTTGTAACTGGTGCTTGCTTGTGTTGTTGTAACTGGTGCTTGCTTGTGTTGTTGTAACTGGTGCTTGTGTCAACACTGTGCCTTCTTCCCTTGTGGCTCAAATACACAACCCTGAGGCTTTGCACGTGTCATTAGGGCAAGCAAGTGCTGGCTTGTGAGGGGGCTTCAAGGTAAGTATTGATGTCAGCTATGATGTATCTATGTGCAGCCAAGCGCCAGGTTCTTGATATGTGGGGGAAAAGATGACTGCGCCTGCATACAAGCCTTTGATGTACATCACCGCAAAATTTGGCCATCAGTGCAGTCACATGCAGGATTCCCCCACAACAAGCACCCTCTGTAATTTAGTCTTGTGTTGCTCTTTAACCCTACTCACAAATTACATATTCCCTGTATGACAAGATAAGATAAGATAAGATTTCGTTCGGATTTTTAACCCCGGAGGGTTAGCCACCCAGGATAACCCAAGAAAGTCAGTGCGTCATCGAGGACTGTCTAACTTATTTCTATTGGGGTCCTTAATCTTGTCCCCCAGGATGCGACCCACACCAGTCGACTAACACCCAGGATGCGACCCACACCAGTCGACTAACACCCAGGATGCGACCCACACCAGTCGACTAACACCCAGGATGCGACCCACACCAGTCGACTAACACCCAGGATGCGACCCACACCAGTCGACTAACACCCAGGATGCCACCCACACCAGTCGACTAACACCCAGGATGCGACCCACACCAGTCGACTAACACCCAGGATGCGACCCACACCAGTCGACTAACACCCAGGTACCTATTTGCTGCTAGGTGAACAGGACAATAGGTGTAAGGAAACGTGTCGGAATTTCCACCTGCCAGGAATCGAACCCGGGCCCTCCGTGTGTGAAGCGGGAGTTTTAGCCACCAGACCACCGGGCCACAATTTTCTGTAGTTACATATTTGGATAGATTAATACTGTATGTAGTTACTGTTCACAGTGTAGTTACAAATTTTTTTGGTAAAGTTTTAAGTGTCCATACTACTGTCATGTAGTACTCTTGTTTCTGTATGAATACTGTATATTGCTTGTGTAGTGTATATGTGCATATACAGTATTTTTATAGATTGTTTATGATAGAATCTCTTAAAAAAATTTAATGAAAATCGAAAGCTATACAGTATTTAAATAATGAAATAGCACAATGAACAAGAGATGTAAAGTGGAGAAGCGATTGAGAGGTTTAATTGAAAGACTTTCCTCAAAGTCATTTGAGTCGGGGTAGAGAATGTAGCTTGCACTTTAAATTAAAGGTGTACGTACAACTATACCTCTGTTGATTTAATGAACAGTTGGTGATATTGGAGGAAAGCTTCTGCAGGAAATAAGTACAGTACAGTAATGTTATACATTACATTGTGTTGGTTAATCAAACATAAAAACACCTTCCAGGAATGGGAAAATGGAATTTATGTTTGGTTTTCATGGGACTTGTGAATTTCCACACCAAACATCTGTGGCTAGGTTTCAGTTTTGGGGTTGCTGTATATGTAGCATTTTTCTTTTCTTTCAGTGCTATTATCGATCCCCAAAAAGCATAATGGTCTTTGTTTTATGCTTCGCAGATTTCCAGAACTTCACCCATTAAATGTATCTTCTTTTATTTTGTGAATATTGGTAGTACAGTATTGGGTTAGCACTCAGCAGTTTGATAATTGATTTGAGGTGGTAGCTTTATTTCTGTGATTACAGTATTACTATCAGTCACCGTAATTATGTATTGACTCTTGTGAAAAATTAATTTAAGAAAGGTTTATTGTCTAGGTATTCACCACAGTGGGAAGTACATATGGCAGACGAGTGCATTGCAAAGCATACTTAACTGACAACTTTCTATATTCGCTAATATTTGTACTGTATATTTTTTCAGTGATTTGACCCATTTTTTGATTGAAAACAGGTTTTTTTTTCTGGGGGAGAGGGGGAATATAAAAAATGGGGTTGGGTGCATAGAGGCTGGAGAAAAAACTTATATAATTAGCATTTAGTGAGGAGGAGAGTAAATTTAAGTTATTGTAGCTAGTACACTGATCAAGATCAAGCATGTTAAGCTGAGAGTAAAACTTTTTGATGGGATGCATGTATTCCTAGGTGTTAAAATTTTTTTTTTAAATATCTTTATGAAGAATATGGAACAGATAAGTAAGAAGAATGTTAATGGGAACTAAGTGCAGTAGCATGGTAATGAATGGTTGGAAAGGGGGATGGAGTTCATTTTCCAGGGGATTGCATAGGCAGGGTAGTCAGTGTGTGTAAGATAAGATAAGAGAATCAGTAGCAGGGGTTTAGAGGTAGACATATTGACCAGTTGTTAGAATGTAAATCATGGTATTTACATTAGTATCAAGTCAGTATGGTACAGTAGATAAAGATTATTTTAAACTAAAATTGCATACCCTAGGCGCAAAACTATTTAGACAGGTGTCTGTATAAGCTGTATTATTTTCCTCTTTATAGATATTGATAGCTGGGATAGTACAGTAGAAAATGATGGGCACAGTGTGTGATAACCCATAATTGTAGCTTTAAAATACATAGTTAAATTGAATGTTCTGTGCATTATTACAAAAAATTTATTATTTTCAGAATGGACAAAGATGGCACTGTAGACATAAGCTTTGACGAGTGGAGAGACTACTTACTGTTCCATCCATCAGTAAATCTTCATGATATTATTCTTTACTGGAGACATGCCATAGTAAGTGTTTGATAGATAGCCCAGTTTTACCTTGGCATTTAAGATTGTGAACTTACTCTTTTCTCCTTCAGTGCCACCTTCAAACACCCCTCACATGTCAGCCTCTCAAGCACAGTCATGTTAGTCTAATAATATAACTATATATTTTTCCATGTATCTTAAGATACAAGCTTGGGCTCGGTAACCAATAGTGGTGTATGGTGGTTATTGTCACAGGGTGTTCACTGTGGGGTAGCACAGTGGGATGTGTAGTGCTATTGTGGGGTAGCACAGTGGGATGTGTAGTGCTATTGTGGGGTAGCACAGTGGGATGTGTAGTACTATTGTGGGGTAGCACAGTGGGATGTGTAGTGCTATTGTGGGGTAGCACAGTGGGATGTGAAGTGCTATTGTGGGGTAGTACAGTGGGATGTGTAGTGCTATTGTGGGGTAGCACAGTGGGATGTGTAGTGCTATTGTAGGGTAGCACAGTGGGATGTGTAGTACTATTGTGGGGTAGCACAGTGGGATGTGTAGTGCTATTGTGGGGTAGCACAGTGGGATGTGAAGTGCTATTGTGGGGTAGCACAGTGGGATGTGTAGTGCTATTGTGGGGTAGCACAGTGGGATGTGTAGTGCTATTGTGGGATAGCACAGTGGGATGTGTAGTGCTATTGTGGGGTAGCACAGTGGGATGTGTAGTGCTATTGTGGGGTAGCACAGTGGGATGTGTAGTGCTATTGTGGGGTAGAACAGTGGGATGTGTAGTGCTATTGTGGGGTAGCACAGTGGGATGTGTAGTGTTATTGTGGGGTAGTACAGTGGGATGTGTAGTGCTATTGTGGGGTAGCACAGTGGGATGTGTAGTGCTATTGTGGGGTAGCACAGTGGGATGTGTAGTGCTATTGTGGGGTAGCACAGTGGGATGTGTAGTGCTATTGTGGGGTAGCACAGTGGGATGTGTAGTGCTATTGTGGGGTAGCACAGTGGGATGTGTAGTGCTATCAGAACAACTGCCACAGTATTTTCTAGCAGGGAACAGAAAAATTAGTTTCCATTTATGATCCATGATTATATTATTGAGTGAGCTTAATATTTATGATGAAAACACCATTATTGGTGGGTGTGCAGCACTTAGCACACCCGGCATACACACCATTATTGGTGGGTGTGCAGCACTTAGCACACCCGGCATACACACCATTATTGGTGGGTGTGCAGCACTTAGCACACCCGGCATACACACCATTATTGGTGGGTGTGCAGCACTTAGCACACCCGGCATACACACCATTATTGGTGGGTGTGCAGCACTTAGCACACCCGGCATACACACCATTATTGGTGGGTGTGCAGCACTTAGCACACCCGGCATACACACCATTATTGGTGGGTGTGCAGCACTCTTAGCACACCCGGCATACACACCATTATTGGTGGGTGTGCAGCACTTAGCACACCCGGCATACACACCATTATTGGTGGGTGTGCAGCACTCTTAGCACACCCGGCATACACACCATTATTGGTGGGTGTGCAGCACTTAGCACACCCGGCATACACACCATTATTGGTGGGTGTGCAGCACTTAGCACACCCGGCATACACACCATTATTGGTGGGTGTGCAGCACTTAGCACACCCGGCATACACACCATTATTGGTGGGTGTGCAGCACTCTTAGCACACCCGGCATACACACCATTATTGGTGGGTGTGCAGCACTCTTAGCACACCCGGCATACACACCATTATTGGTGGGTGTGCAGCACTTAGCACACCCGGCATACACACCATTATTGGTGGGTGTGCAGCACTCTTAGCACACCCGGCATACACACCATTATTGGTGGGTGTGCAGCACTCTTAGCACACCCGGCATACACACCATTATTGGTGGGTGTGCAGCACTTAGCACACCCGGCATACACACCATTATTGGTGGGTGTGCAGCACTTAGCACACCCGGCATACACACCATTATTGGTGGGTGTGCAGCACTTAGCACACCCGGCATACACACCATTATTGGTGGGTGTGCAGCACTTAGCACACCCGGCATACACACCATTATTGGTGGGTGTGCAGCACTCTTAGCACACCCAGCATACACACCATTATTGGTGGGTGTGCAGCACTTAGCACACCCGGCATACACACCATTATTGGTGGGTGTGCAGCACTTAGCACACCCGGCATACACACCATTATTGGTGGGTGTGCAGCACTTAGCACACCCGGCATACACACCATTATTGGTGGGTGTGCAGCACTTAGCACACCCGGCATACACACCATTATTGGTGGGTGTGCAGCACTCTTAGCACACCCGGCATACACACCATTATTGGTGGGTGTGCAGCACTTAGCACACCCGGCATACACACCATTATTGGTGGGTGTGCAGCACTCTTAGCACACCCGGCATACACACCATTATTGGTGGGTGTGCAGCACTTAGCACACCCGGCATACACACCATTATTGGTGGGTGTGCAGCACTTAGCACACCCGGCATACACACCATTATTGGTGGGTGTGCAGCACTTAGCACACCCGGCATACACACCATTATTGGTGGGTGTGCAGCACTCTTAGCACACCCGGCATACACACCATTATTGGTGGGTGTGCAGCACTTAGCACACCCGGCATACACACCATTATTGGTGGGTGTGCAGCACTTAGCACACCCGGCATACACACCATTATTGGTGGGTGTGCAGCACTCTTAGCACACCCGGCATACACACCATTATTGGTGGGTGTGCAGCACTTAGCACACCCAGCATACACACCATTATTGGTGGGTGTGCAGCACTTAGCACACCCGGCATACACACCATTATTGGTGGGTGTGCAGCACTTAGCACACCCGGCATACACACCATTATTGGTGGGTGTGCAGCACTTAGCACACCCGGCATACACACCATTATTGGTGGGTGTGCAGCACTCTTAGCACACCCGGCATACACACCATTATTGGTGGGTGTGCAGCACTTAGCACACCCGGCATACACACCATTATTGGTGGGTGTGCAGCACTTAGCACACCCGGCATACACACCATTATTGGTGGGTGTGCAGCACTCTTAGCACACCCGGCATACACACCATTATTGGTGGGTGTGCAGCACTTAGCACACCCGGCATACACACCATTATTGGTGGGTGTGCAGCACTTAGCACACCCGGCATACACACCATTATTGGTGGGTGTGCAGCACTCTTAGCACACCCGGCATACACACCATTATTGGTGGGTGTGCAGCACTTAGCACACCCGGCATACACACCATTATTGGTGGGTGTGCAGCACTCTTAGCACACCCGGCATACACACCATTATTGGTGGGGTGTGCAGCACTCTTAGCACACCCGGCATACACACCATTATTGGTGGGTGTGCAGCACTCTTAGCACACCCGGCATACACACCATTATTGGTGGGTGTGCAGCACTCTTAGCACACCCGGCATACACACCATTATTGGTGGGTGTGCAGCACTCTTAGCACACCCGGCATACACACCATTATTGGTGGGTGTGCAGCACTTAGCACACCCGGCATACACACCATTATTGGTGGGTGTGCAGCACTTAGCACACCCGGCATACACACCATTATTGGTGGGTGTGCAGCACTTAGCACACCCGGCATACACACCATTATTGGTGGGTGTGCAGCACTTAGCACACCCGGCATACACACCATTATTGGTGGGTGTGCAGCACTTAGCACACCCGGCATACACACCATTATTGGTGGTGTGTGCAAGCCAACCTATGTGTAGCCTACACACCCGGCATACACACCATTATTGGTGGGTGTGCAGCACTTAGCACACCCGGCATACACACCATTATTGGTGGGTGTGCAGCACTCTTAGCACACCCGGCATACACACCATTATTGGTGGGTGTGCAGCACTCTTAGCACACCCGGCATACACACCATTATTGGTGGGTGTGCAGCACTTAGCACACCCGGCATACACACCCCTTGGTAAGGAACAACAATCAGGTCTGAAGCCTGTCTGCAAGAGTAGATAATTTCAAATTGCCCAAATCCAAACTGTGTGTAGATCATTACATTAAGAGCTATGATTATGGTTTGGCTTTAGACAATAAGCTATACACGACAGTATTACTAGGTGAGTGTTTTTGTATATAAATGAACGTTTCACATTCATCCATGAATTATATGTATAGTGAAGCTTCAGTATGGATTATCAATTGGAGGGGTGTTCGTTTAAATGAAAATTCTTTGTATCAAAATCCCCAATGCAATGGACATGGTCCATTATGAACACTCCTAATAGTCCATTGTATGGGGGAGCCCACTGGATACACACACCACCAAGGAACAAAATCTTGATGCAGTAGACTTGGTCTGTTATATTAGAAGCCTACCAACCACACACACACACACACACACACACACACACACACACACACACACACACACACACACACACACACACACACACACACACACACACACTACCACTAATGGACAAAATTTCAGTGCACTGGACTTTGTCCATTGCATCAAAGAATTGTACAGCCAGATATTTTGTCAGTTATGTTCAAAATCTATAACATAGGAGTCTATTATATTGAGATTTACTTTGTATACCTACTTTATGGTAGATGTAGAGCTGAGTTAAAGGTAAGGTTAAATTGACCAGGTAATTGTGTGTTGTACATACAGACAATGATCACAGTCGGGAGGATTCGATCCCACTACAGGGAAACTGGCAAGGTTCCCAAAGTGACACACTACACCACTCAGCCACAGATGCCTCGAAAGCTGGGCAGCCTGGTTTACAAGCCATGTTTTGAGGCATTTGTAAACCTTTTATACTCTCATTATTTTTAATAGTGGAAAGTTATTTAACCAGTTAACTATATCAAGATTTGCTATTAACTATAGTACTATTGATGTAAAAGATTTCAGGGTTTATCTTGTTAATGAACTGCTGAAGCAATAATAGGGAATATGACTAAACAGTTATATTACATTTAGTGATGTGTGTCTTCATTCTGTACATTATTTTGCAACATTAGATAAGCTGAAAGCAGTGCAAAAAATTGACTTATCACTATATATTATACACATGAGATTTTTTTTGTCAAGTGTTGTGTAGTCTTCCTCTTGTGATATTCTTTATACAAAATATTTCCACTGAAAATTTCTTTACAATAATTTTCAGAATATCGTAGTACTGATATTTTTTGCAAGTGTTGGATGTTTGGTATTGCCATACGTTTGGTAGAAAATGCCTGGAACAAAGTCAGCTATTCATATAGAGGACATTTTCTCTGGGTATATGGTTCACTGACTATGAATTGATAAAGCTCTATGCAGAATGAAGACTGTAATAAAGACTTGCTCTATGTACCTAGTATCTTTCTACCATTTTTTGTGGCTTCCTTTTCAGTTGATCATTTTCACTTACCTTGTGGTTATCTATCCTCAAAATGTAGCCGAGGCAATGGTGTCAGGTGTCTTCCACTTTTACTCTTAGCAATATACCCTATAGTTTACCATACCTTTTGAATGATGATCACTATCAGCATTCTTTCTACTTAGCACAGCCCCTCAAGGAAGTTCCTTGATGTTGGTGAGGGGCTCTTGATTTAGGGAATTGGATCTGTGCTCCAGTTCCCCGAATTAAGCCTGAATGCCTTCCACATCCCCCCCCCCAGGCGCTGTATAGTTAGTTAGTTTAATATGTTAATTATGCACCCCATACCCATCCTGTGGGCGGTAGTCAAAAGATTACGAGGTACATAATTGTCCAGGGACTGGACTCCAAAGTTTTGATAGCTGAGCAAGTTACAGAGGCAATGAACTCACAATTACAAAGGTAATGAACTCACAATTTACAAGGTTAATGAACTCACAATTTTACAAAGGTAATGAACTCCAGGTAGTCTGGTCATCATGACAAGTTACAAGGTATTTACAGATTACAGAGGTACGTAATGGTCCAGGGACTGGGCCCCCAAAGTTTTGATAGCTGAACTAGGTACAAAGGTAATGAGCTCACAATTTACAAAGGTAATGAATTCTGTAGAATGGTTACTTACGTTTATACTTTGGCTACAATCATTGGCGCTGTATAATCCTCCGGGTTTAGCGCTTCCCCCTTGATATAATAATAATAATAATTCTACTTAGCATTTATTCATATCACCTATTTCTCTTGCTTATGGTACACAGGAGCCACCAAATTTCTCTTTACTTCACATCCTTATGGTCTTGTAGCTACTTAACAAAAGTCCCTCAGATACCTATAAGTCTTATCAGTTCCATATTTTTATTTTTTGCTAATGTTTTGCATGTATTAGTTAATAAACAACAAAATCTGATAAATGTTACTGAATAAAAATTACATGTTGTGATCAATATTTGAGACTTCCCAGTTATTAAACTAATTAAATGCTATACAAAATATGGGTTTACCTTCATTGCAATGTTACATTTCACAGAATCTTGACGTTGGTGAGGACTCTTTCTGACCGGAAGATTTCTCTCTAGAAGAATGGTTGTCTGGCAAGTGGTGGAGACACCTGTGGCTGGAGGAGTAGCTGTATGGTGTCTAGAACTTGTACAGCTCCACTGGATAGACTCAAGGTCTTCCTTCAGGTCAGTTATTAATCACAGATATGTACTATACAGTAACTGTAAACTACAATTAGGCATACCACTAGCTCCTTCAAGGTGGTGCTGTATGTCATTGAAGGACTCTTGATCCCAGTAATTGGAGTTATCCCCCTTTCCTTGGATGAAACCTGTCTCCCATTCCCAAGGGGTTGTATGACCTTCTCCATAAATAATAATAATCATAAGCTATGGTTATAGTAGTATTTAAGAAGGGTGGTTCAGTATTTTAGGCTGATGTTTTCATATCATCAAAATAATCTGAAATGACAAGTAAAATTGTGATACAGTACTTTATTAAATTTTCTGTGTGGGAAAAATCATAATTGTTTTCTATACAATAATAGTATTTACTGGACACTCAGAAATCAAAGTAAAAGAGACACTGAGGTGAGTAGAAAGATGAAGTCAGAATAGTTAGTTAGTTTAATATGTTTATTATGCACCCCATACCCATCCTGTGGGTGGTAGTCACCCAATACCCATCCTGTGGGCGGTAGTCAAAAGATTACAGAGGTACATAATTGGTCCAGGGACTGGACTCCAAAGTTTTGATAGCTGAGCAAGTTACAGAGGTAGTTTAATATGTTTATTATGCACCCCATACCCATCCTGTGGGCGGGTAATGAATTCACAATTTACAAAGGTAATGAACTCACAATTTACAAAGGTAATGAACTCCAGGTAGGTCTAGTCACAATCATGACAAGTTACAAAGGTATTTACAGATTGCAGAGGTACGTAATGGGTCCAGGGACTGGGCCCCAAAGTTTTGATGGCTGAACTAGGTACAAGGTAATGAACTCACAAGTTACAAAGGTAATGAATACTGTAAGAATGGTTACTTACGTTTATACATGGCTACAATCATGAACAAATTATAGTGTAATGAGCAATTCACACTTCCACACCCGGTCACAACTGTAATGAGTTATTGGTGCAAATATTGATTGTTGAGACACACACACACACATATACAAATTCATACACACACACACACACACACCACACACACCACACACACACACACACACACACACACACACACCACACACCTAGAGAAAGTACAAAGGTTTGCGACAAGGTTAGTTCCAGAGCTAAGGGGAATGTCCTATGAAGAAAGATTAAGGGAAATCGGCCTGACGACACTGGAGGACAGGAGGGTCAGGGGAGACATGATAACGACATATAAAATACTGCGTGGAATAGACAAGGTGGACAAAGACAGGATGTTCCAGGGAGGGGACACAGAAACAAGAGGCCACAATTGGAAGTTGAAGACACAAATGAGTCAGAGAGATAGTAGGAAGTATTTCTTCAGTCATAGAGTTGTAAGGCAGTGGAATAGCCTAGAAAATGACGTAGTGGAGGCAGGAACCATACACAGTTTTAAGACGAGGTTTGATAAAGCTCATGGAGCGGGGAGAGAGAGGCCCCAGTAGCAACCGGTGAAGAGGCGGGGCCAGGAGCTAGGACTCGACCCCTGCAACCACAAATAGGTGAGTACAAATAGGCGAGTACACACACACACACACACACACACACACTCAAACTCATACACACACACATGCACACACACACACACACACACACACACACTCATACACACACACACACACACACACACACACTCATACACACACACACACACATTCAGGACCCTGTACACCGTGTACGTTAAGCCCATATTGGAGTATGCGGCACCAGTTTGGAACCCACACCTAGCCAAGCAAGTGAAGAAACTAGAGAAAGTGCAAAGGTTTGCAACAAGACTAGTCCCAGAGCTAAGAGGTATGTCCTACGAGGAGAGGTTAAGGGAAATCAACCTGACGACACTGGAGGACAGGAGAGATAGGGGGGACATGATAACGACATACAAAATACTGAGAGGAATTGACAAGGTGGACAAAGACAGGATGTTCCAGAGATTGGACACAGTAACAAGGGGACACAGTTGGAAGCTGAAGACACAGATGAATCACAGGGATGTTAGGAAGTATTTCTTCAGCCACAGAGTAGTCAGTAAGTGGAATAGTTTGGGAAGCGATGTAGTGGAGGCAGGATCCATACATAGCTTTAAGCAGAGGTATGATAAAGCTCACGGCTCAGGGAGTGACCTAGTAGCGATCAGTGAAGAGGCGGGGCCAGGAGCTCGGACTCGACCCCCGCAACCTCAACTAGGTGAGTACAACTAGGTGAGTACACACACACTCATACACACACACACACTCATATACACTCATACACATACACACGCACACACAAACACACACACAAACACAAAACACACACACACACACACACACACAGGCGCTTGGACTCGACCCCTGCAATCTCAACTAGGTGAGTGCACACACACACACACACACACACACACACACACACACACACACACACACACACACACACACACACACACACACACACACACACACACATGCACACATGTGGTAATGCTTTATTTACAGCTAGTAAAGTCAGGGTATTTCTCCAGAATGGTCTGCAATATACCACTGTGGATAAAGTACCTTGCCATTTCTTGAACATTTCTGAGTGAGTTGTTTCTAAATTCATTAATTTTATCGCACTCCAGTACATAACGACGCAGGGTGTGACAATAGTCCATCTGGCAAAGTTTACATTTCGTTTGGTCTACATCTGGTGGTGGTGATTTAACCTGCCAAAGATACTTGTAACCCAGCCGGAGCCGGGCAGTAGTGACATCCAAGAGTCTGCTTATTTTGTTGGATGCACCATAGACATGTGGCTCCTCCTGCATGATAGAATGATGTTAGATGGACTCACTGGTGTCAATCTCCCTGAGCCTTAAGTCCATAAAATTCAGTTGAAGTTCTTTTCGTATTATTGTTCTCAAACTACTACCTGACAAGCCAAGATTGTAATCTACTCCCTCTTTGAAAGCATACAGCTTAGCCAATTTATCAGTTCTATCATGCATCTGAAGACCAATGTGAGATGGAATCCACAGCATGTGCACTCTGACTCCAATGTCCACTATCCTACATACCTGTGTCTGGCTTTGACACAAGCATGCCACTATTATGCTTAATGAGTTGAGAGCTTTATGGATGACAGTAAGCAGTTTAACAATTAAACTGTCAAATCTTTGATACATTAGATGCATTTCAGTGCACAAGGAGTATGGCAAACAGTTCTGTTTGAAGGGGAGTGGCCAATTATTGATGCTTTGCTCCAATTTCTTTTAAGAGAGCCATCATCTGTTACGACGACAGCAGCCCTTCCAGCTGACCCAAGTGGATTGGTGAACATAACATCAGCGGAAATAATTTGCGGTGTGTGTGCTGTGTGACTAAGTTATCCAATACAGCTGTAAGGCATCACTGTTTGGCTTCAAGGAGAGTTTGGTTGTGATTTTAAGAAGTGGTTATTTGGGGGGAAATAGAGGATAGGTGTTTGGAAATGGGGTAATATTCCTTGGAGCGGAGAAGTGCAAAGTTCCTTACTTGACATTAGTTCATGTATCTGATTCATGCGGAAGTCGGTTCCAGTTTTTTTCGATCCTCATCTGGAGGGTGTTCACCAGTGCTGAGGAAAGTTTGGTGCGGCTTCGTGCAGGGGTTTGAATGAGCTTGCCTGGAATATTAACCCCTATTTGGATATTTCTTTCAGTAAAACGATCTCTGGATGCTTGGAATATCAAGTTCTTTTTGCATATAAAATTTTTGGCAGTACGAGGGCATCCTATATGATTCCTTCAATTGCTTCGTTCTGCAGTTTTAGCCAGCCCTCCAAGCTTCAGTGCAGACACAAGTGCAGTAGTGGCGCAGCATAATCAACAATGATCTATTAATAAGCAAGATAATCATTTTCACAATTTTAACATTAGCCCATACCGGGGGTGTGCTGCCACAAACTCTAAGTGCTCTTAGTCGTTCTTTGTAATTGGCGAACAAAGGTCTTGTTACAAACAGGTCCAGTATTGAAAACCTCAAAACCTAAGGATACCTGTACTGCTTACATATTCTTGAGAAGAGATCCATCATGGCAATTGGATTATGACGAACTGTGCCTCTCTAGCTAGGTGGACCGCCTTTGAGTATGCTTTGTTTTATCAGTTGAGGAAATATCAACCCCAGGTCATGACACGAGGCTTGTACTGTATTAGAATGTTTTGGGTGTTTGAGAATCCGGTGGGTCGTGAATCATTATATCTTCAGCAAAACTAATCACAATAAATGATGGGGCTGACTAGGCATGCATTATGTATTGCATTATTTGAATATTGAACAGTGTGGGGACTGTGCAACCTCCCTGTGTGGGGTTCTAATTCAAGGGTCTATAGTTTACATTCTATGTCCTGGGAAACCAACAACAGACGATTTTCTGTTGGACAGGTAGCCTTTAATCCAGCGGAGAAGCCATCCTCCAACAATCCATTCTGGCAAGTTCACTAATAATTACATGTCGGTTGCTACATCGAAGCGGATTTAAGATGTCAAGGAAAGTAGTGTATGAGACTGTAGTGCTTGCTGGCGAGGAAAGGTGGCTATGCAATATGAATGCTCCTTCATGCATCCTGTTCAAGGGGGGATCCTTGGGCGTGGTGAAGAGGCTCTTGGTCTGAGGAATTAGCCTGTCGGTCTTCTTCCTTCAGAACCGAATCCTATTTAACCCCCATCTCCCCTCCCCTATATTCCAATCCTCCCCATCCTCCCCTTTTTTCCATTCCTCCTCCTCCTCCGCACCCCTCCTTTTGCCTTCCTCTTTTTAGCCTTCGGGATTTCTCCCACAGGCGCGATTTAGTTCCTAGGTAGGGGATGGAATGGGAACCGGGTCCATCCATTCGTTGGAGGTTTCTTGGCGGTGGCCGTTCAGTTTGCCGTGGAATTACGTGGATTGCCTAGGATGTCCCGATCCCTCTCGGTATCCCGGAGTAGCTTTGTGTGTCTTTTGGGCGAACGGAGGTGGATATCTCTGGAAGCCACCTTTCGGATTCCGGGGGTGGTTGGCTGAAGGAGAGGTATGCTTTGTGGCGGATATCCGGCCGCCCTCTCTTTTGTCCCCCGAGGTAGCTCGGCAGATGTGAGGTTGCCTTTCCCAGATTGCTGGTTTTACGGCATGAAGGGTAAGGGTTTTATGGCACGGGTTCCATTGTGATCTGTGATACTAGCTGGTGTTCGAGTCCTCTTGGGCTCGGAGGGAGATTTCTGGCCTTTCATTCCTCCTAGGAACATCCTCCCGGTCACCCTTTTTTTTTTTTTTTTTTTGTTTTTATTTTCTTTTCCTTTCTTTTTTTTTATTTAAAACAAAAAGAAAGAAGTAACACTAACCATGGCAAGCAGACACTAGTCCATGTACCCTAGTACCCCGTGCCACCTTCTTGGAGAACGCACCCCGTTCTGACCCCGCCTCGTATTCTGGACATACTCTTCAGGACCATTCCTCATGCCTACTGTACTATTGCCGGTTGCTGTTCCCTCTCCCGATTCAGGTACTGGAGGCCTCGTCTGACTCCTTCGATTTTATTCAGACTTCGATCTCCTCTGACTATGATTCCGGCCACTATCCTATTCGGTGCGGCAAATTTATCAAATCGCGACCCGTTCCACGTCGGACCAACTCTGGTCCCACGCCCCTAAAACGTCAAACGACTATTACTGCTGATGATACTTCTCCACCTTCACCATTCTCGTTATTCTCTAGAAACGATTGACACGTCCCATTACCTACACTTTCCACGCTAAGTTTCAGGATGAACGTGGACTAAATTCTTCACTTTACGGACCAACTTCCTCTCTGCTATCTTTCTGACCATAGTATGGCATGCACTCACTACGCCATGTTGGTAAAGATATTTCTTTTCATGCTCTTAAGAGCGGTACGCGCTTCATTACCGTACAGTTTGCTACCCTGGCTCGTGAGCTCTCTCGTCTTTCCATATTGATTCTGTTCCTGTCACACTTGAATACTTAATTCCTCAATTTCTTGTAGTGGTACCGTTATTCTGCCCCCATACCATGTTCTACAATAATTTCCACAGACATGTGGTCACCGATTCTTTATTCTAGAACAGTTGGACTCCAAGATCTCCCAATCCTCAAGGTAGACACTTATGTTATTCTGCCGTGGGGGAGACGAGACTCATTGCAATGTGGCTCGTTTATTAACTTTTGACAGCCGGAGAACTCCACCATCCTCTCGTTTATATAGCAGGACATCGGTTTTACAAGTTCGTTAAGGTGATCCCTACCACACAACTGTGTAGAAATTGCTGGCGATTTGGCCATCCAGCGAAATTTGCTGTCTTTCCTATCGCGAATGGCCAGTCTGTGGTGCGATGACCATTCTATACGTCTTGCAATCGTCTCCCTCTTGCCTTAACTTGTCATGAGGATCACATTAGTACTCTCGCCGTTGTCCGGGTTCTATTTAAACGAGCGGGAAATCCGTTACTCAAAGTGACAGAAGGTCTCCCATATGCCATGGCGTTTCTCATCTCCGATCAAGGGAGACTCCCACGTGTTTCTTATTCCCTTGCACGTTTCAAACGTTCCCCCACTTCTGGTATCCCATCTTCTAACCCACCTCTGTGGTTACTCTCCCATAATCAATCCTGTATCTATTCATTTTTGCTGTCCTCGGCTCATGACGTCCCTACTGCAAACGGCCTCAGTCGAATCTTCGTTCTTCGAGTTCTCTCTTACAAGCCTCAGTATCGACGAGACCTCGTACGAAGACCTCTTTCCCAATCGTCATATACCTCTCAAAGTCAAAAAAAGGTCCGGTAACACCTCCTACCCATCTTCACCTCCTTAATTTTACCCTCCCTGTCTCTGGGCCCCTAGTTCTTCACTCTCACTGGCTTGGTTACATGTGCAGAGGTTCACCCTATACTCGATAATGTACCTTCCTTACCCTGTTCCCTCCCAAGTTTCTTCTCTTCATGCCAACCTCCCAGGTCCCTGCTCTTCTGTCCACCTGCCTCGCTTCTCCAGTTCCCTCCACCCTTTCGCCACCCCTACCTTGGTACAGTCCAATTCAGAAATTTCCAATCTGTATCATCCTCCCTACCCTATTCCCAATTTTGTACGCCAATACGACATCTCTGAATCCGAAAAACTTGAAGCAATCTCTGTATTTATTGCAGAGGACAAACCATAATTTGGACACTGATCCACCTGCCGCTCTTTCTCTCTCCTAGCTCCATCTGCGCAACTCCTGTCTTCAAAGCGCACCATTCCTTCGGCTGCTTGAACATGTCCACTGCCTCCGCATGTGACCTTTTATACCCTTATAGTCCGTAGGACCCTTACTATGCGGATTCAAGTATCTTTATCATTGCCAATCATGGCCTTTTTTACAGTGGAATATACGCTCGGCCCCTCAGGGGTAATCGGGGTGTGCTTCAGATGTTATCTCACAGTTTGCTCCTGTTGCGGGTTCTGCTTACAGAACAATATTTACACTTGCTGTTATTTCTTACATCTCAGGCTATTATTTAATGTTATTCTTCAGTTCCTTTCCTGATGGGACCTTAATGAAAGTGCCTTCTTCTCCGCACTGATATTCCTGTACATCAAATTTATCTTACTTCGCTGCATTACACTGCAGCCGTATCCACTACATAGGTGGTATACGCTCTGTTCTTTATATCTCACTCCTTCTCGGGCATTATCTATTACGGATTTTGCGCTTCCTTGTTTCGTCATTACCGCCCGATTCTGTTGCTTGGTGATTTTAAATGACCACCATTTCTCGGGGGAGGAGTCTCACTGTGATTCCCGTGGGGAATTCTGTTAGAGGCTTTTCTATGCCACCCACACTCATGTTTTATATAAAGGGTCCTCTCTAACCCATTTGATCCGCGAGATCTATCTCTCTCTTGCATTGATCTCTCCAGTTTGTCTTCCTCCGCCGCATTAGTACCTTTACTTGGTATGTTCTCCCGGAACTTAAATGACAGTGGATCATTTACCATTCATTCTTTCCTAACCTCATATTCTGCCCTCTTCGCCCACACCCCACCTTGGCAATTAATCGGGCAAATTGGAACCTTTAATCACAACTGACTGTTTTTAAGAGGTTCCTTCTCGTCCTCCATCGATGAGCTTTTACCACCTTTCTAGTTCCTCCGTCTCACCGCTGCTTTCTCGTTTCTTTACCCCTAACTTCGGGCAGAATTTCAGAAATGCGTGCCTTGGTGGTCTCCTGATGCTTGTGCTCGTTGCAGTAGTTTTGAAAACGCGCTGCATGGGGCAGGTACCGGATACAATAGATCCACAGAGCGAGTCCTTGATTTTAAATCAGAAGCGTGCGATTACGCTCGCCGTGTTTCCGTGACGCTAAAAAGCACTTGATGGCGAGCATCTATGTCTCCACCATCACCTCTGCTTCCTCTTTGAGTGCAGTCTGGAAAAAAGTACGTAAACTGAGTGGTAATATTTCCTGACCGGCTCCGTTCTGCGGTGTTGCGGTGTTGTTATAGCAAAACAATCTAGTTGTCTTGCAATGAAATTGGCAATCATCTGGTCGTATTTTAAGGGACTCCTCTATGACCCCTTATTTCTTTCCTCAAAGTCTGCCAGAGAGTTAGTACCCTGGAATTTCTTCTCTCATGAGAAGAACAGTATAATGTGTCTTTTACACTTACATGAACTGGAGGCAACACTCTCGCTTGTCGATCTTCGGCAGCTGGGCCCGACGACAATATATTCCGTATGCTACAACATTTACATCAGTCAGCCCTTGCAGACTATTACGCCTTTACAATCTTATTTGGTCACAAGGAGTTCTTCCACCAGATGTGGAAAATCCGCCATTATATCTCCCTTTCCGCAAACCAGGGCACTTAAGGGGACATGAAACTCCCACTATAGTCCCATTGCTCTTACCTGTGCAGTTGAAAAGTAATGGAACGTCTAGTATAATAGACGTTTAGTGTGGTATTTAGGACACACAACATCTCTCCACTAGTCAATATGGCTTTGTTAGGGACGTTCTACCATAGACCCTCTTACTGCGGCTTGGATACGTAATGTTCGTAATGCCTTTGCGAATAACCACTCAGTTATTGCCATATTTTTTGGGTCCTTGGAGATGGCATGTATGACACAACTGGAGGTATAATATTTTAGCCCTAGTCACGCCTAGGGCCTTCGGGCTATCTACATCCTTCCTTAAGAACTTTTTAAATGACAGGCATTTCCGTGTTCGGTTTAATAATGTGCTTCCCGGACTTTGTCAAGCTGAGGTGTCCCCCAGGGATGTGTTCTGAGCACAAACACTTTTTCTCCTTGCTATTAATGATTTGGCCTCTATTCTTCCATCAAATATTTGGTTTCATCTATGTTGATGACTTGCGCTATTGCCTGTGCAGGCGCTGACTGTCACCTCCTTACGTTTCCTCTACGCATGCTAGGGACCGTGTTTCCATTGGGCCACCACACATGGGTTTAAATTTTCAGCACTAAAACCACCAAATCACTTTCATAGACGCTTGTCATCTCTGGATCATCCTGACTCTATGCTCACGTCATCCCTGAACGTGATACAGTCAAGTTTCTGGGCCTCCTCTTGATCGTTAGGTTATCCTGGAAACCTCCACATTACTTATGAAGGCAACTGGTCACTCCGGCTGAATCTCTTTAAACCTTGATCATCTTTCGTGGGGAGCTTGATCGTCGAACCCTCCTCACCTACATTCCACCTTATTTTATCGAAACTTGATTATGGTGAACTGTTCTATTCTGCAAAAATCTACTGCTACTCTCTCTAGCCTTAAACCCAATTCAATCACCATGGATTCTGTTTATGCCTTGGTGCTTTTTCGCTCTTCCCCTGTCGAATGCCTCTATGCAGAACGCGAACGTTCATCCTTATCCGAATCGCCGTGATGCCCATTGCTGCTGCTAACTATGTACGCTCTCATGATCTCCGAAATCACTTCCATTTTAGATTGGTCATGATAATTTGTAGACATCTTTATTTGTTCGCCGCCCTGCTTACTCGTCCTTCTCTCTTCGCCTTCATTCGCTTTGTCTTCTCTTCAACTACCACCTTTCTATGTACATGTAGCTTCTCACTTTTCCTACCCCCTGGGAGTTCCAGCTGTTCGAGTCTGTTCTTTCTCCCTCCCTTGCTTCGATAGGCCGCCAACTGTCTCACGGTTCGCTTCTGCTCTCTTTTTCTTGACCACCTTTCATCTCATTTCATGCCATTGCTGTGTACCACAGATGGCTCTAAGTATTCTGGACGGCAGTAGGATTCGCAGCAGTGTTTCCGGTCAGCGTGTAAAGGGCAATTACTATTTCAGTAGTATTTTACTGCTGAATTATATGCCATCCTTACAGCATTATCCGTATTGGCATCTATGCTCTGTTGTCATTCTTTGTGGTTGTCTCAGGACTCCTTTGTGCTTTACTGGCTATACAAAAATTTGTTACTCCCCTTTGTCCTCCGTATCAACTTGGGCTACGCACGCATCTTTACTTGAACAAAGATGTTGTTTTTTGGTGGGTCCCTGGTCATGTTGATCGTACAGGGCAATGAAATCCAGGCAGACACTGCTGCGCGGGTAAGCAGTACATGACCTTCCAGTTTCTTATAGAGGTATTCCATGTACGGACTATTTTGCTGTAATTCTTCCCACCTCACACCCGTTGCAACAACGTTGGTCTACTATGCTCGGCAAAAAAACTTCAGTCTATTTTATACCGAGTATAGGTTACTGCCGTCTTTTATCACAGGGTCGAGGTTGAGGAGTCTTACTCTATCCCGTCTTCGCATTGGCCCATACTCGTCTTACTATGGATATCTCTGGAGAGGGTCTTGCTCTCGCTGTGAGATTTTGCAAAGCTCCATTATCAGTAGCCACATTCTGTTTGGGACTGCCCAATTTATCAACACGAGCACGCAGAATTTACTCTGTCGCGTCGTTCATCGGCCCCGCTGCTCGTATCTTTACCTTCCCTTCTCGCTGAGGGGACCCACCTTTCTTCCGGTCTCTCTCATTGACTTTGTGACAACGACTGACGTACTTCACAAATTCTGATACTTTCAGCCCTTTCTACTTGTATATCTGCTACACTCTACCCCCGTACTATCCCTGCCCCGCTCTGTTTTCTGTACATGCTGTATATCCCCCCTCCCTTCTGCCATTCAATTTCCCTTGCTTCCTTCCCTACCCTGCTGCGCTGTATTAGCCCTTGTGGATTAGCGCTTCTTTTGATTTTATAATAATAACCTTCTATGATCAATGATCTAAAACACCCTACTGTAACGGGGAGACAAAAAATTGTTGATTCTGTAAATGAGACGATTAAGATTCATTCTCTCAATGTTTTTACACATGCAGCTAGTAATAGATATGGCGAAATGCTTTTTGTTGATTGGGCTTTGTGTATTGAATGATGAGGCTGTTGCGTACAAGTTGAGGGAAGTCCAAGTTACCATGCTCATGTTGTATAATTCACGTCAATGGATTACCTGGTACTGACACAGCAATCTGAGTATGTTGTAAGTAATACCTCCTCACACAGGCGAGTGGAGTTGCCTTAGTTAGTTGTTTTTACTGCCTCAAGTTCATAATTAGTGAAAGGAAAGTTGCCTAATCATCTGCTTGATGAGCATAAAGCATACAAGTCTCTCGTGCATCATATTTGTCATTTATTTTTGCTGTGTGGTACTGGGAAGATTGTATAGCTAGATGTAGCAGCCAAGCAATGACTACTCATTCGCCTATGTAGGGATGAGGGGGCGCAAATTGCCCTGTTTCTGTTTACCCTTTTATTCTATTTATGTCCCTCCAAGCCGGCTAAGTGGGGTGTGAACATTAAGGACACGTTGACAAATTTTTCCCAGTCTGTTTGCCGCAGCTCTGTCATTCGCTCTCTGGAGCAGCTAGGGCCAGTTTGGGAGAGCCTCAGATTCCAGGGGTACGATCTGTTTTATATAGGTAGGCCTAGTCTGCGTGCAGTACGTTTCAAGTGTACGAAGTTTAGAATCATTGTAATAATAGTATGGTTTTTGAAGGAGGGTATGTTTTATGGAAGGTTGTTTTGAGGTTTAGAGTACAAGAGGTTTCAGTGGCGGCTCTAAGTAGTTCTGAATACTGCTACAAGATCATTGTTATAAGGTCTCTGCAGAGGAACACTCATAAGAATTATACCTGTCCGTTCACATGTGACAATAAAGTCATCATGTTGATCAGTGGGAACATTTAAAACTTTTCCGTTTGAACTATCCACCGGAAGGATAGTATTACAAATTTTCTAGTGAGGTGAGCCTAGGGGAAATGATCTGATGCTATATCTACTACAATGGAAGACTCACACTGCTGGCAGAAGTAACTGTTGAGCCCAGGCACAGTCAACGGATGCTTCCATAGATATGTGTGGGTCAAGGTCACCTACAATTTGGACATTATCATGACTGTGTCTCGCATTGTAATCGCAATCATATAAGAGTAGGCTCAGAAGGAGCACAAGTTTGGGAGCTCCATGTAATTTAATTTTTCTGAGGAGTCATAAAAGTTAAATATGTTGAGGCAGAGTTCCCATATATAAATCCTAACACCTTGATATTGTAGCCCTCTGTTTTCTTATGTGCATAGGATGTGATGGGAAAAGTGATTTTTTTAATATATTGAACAAAAGAGTTATAGATTTGAGGTTATATGACAACAAATGATGGTATAATTTATGGGGTCTGGGATTTTTCAGGAGAATCTGCACTCTTGTAGACACACAACATCATGGGTTCGGTGCGATTACTTTATGATGAAGTTCAGGAAGTCTTTTTCTAAGTGGTGCAATATTCCAGCTTATTATAGAAAGTTTATACGAGTTTTGATAATTATAGTAGTCTCGGAATCATTCGAGTTTTCTTCAGCATAATGATAAAAAAATGTTCATTATATGCAGACCTTATTCATGTCAACAGTGCTACACTTGTCCATGGGTTTTGTAATAGTGACCTCCAGTTGTAAGGCCTCGTGGAGTTTCGTAAACCCAGAGCATAACGCTTGTTTATGTGAATGTATGCTGGTGACACACATACCTCTCTTTCCCTCTCCACTACATTACACGCAAACACTCAACTGTCATCACCTGCGCACTAACACAACCTTTGTGTTAATTACATTTGTCAATCAGTATTGTATACAACATTAAGTCTATGTGACTAAACCTCATCACACTCTGAACCACCACTTATATTTGCTTCCCACCATTCAATCATTACTAACATTATTGACACCACGCTTATCACACCTCTTCACCACCACTTAAATTACGCTAATCACTATTACTAACATTATAGACACACCGCTTCATCACACTCTTCAACTACACTTAATTTACGCTCTCACTATTTACTAACATTATAGACACCCGTTGCCCTCCTCACCAATCTTCACCACCACTTATTATTACGGTCATCACTATTACTTACATCATTGACACCTATAGCCTTCGTTTGGATGCTCATCTACATTATCAACACAATATTATAATTCGTCAGTACTGTGTTAAGAACACCACCACCACCTTGTTCAGAAGCCTTACACTTGCTTTCACAAATTGTGACAATCTTGTATTAGTAACACTCTACACATCTTTCATTGTGTGTCAAGTGGTTGTTTCAGGAGAAAATTGTTGTGTTTCCAAGTAATTTTATGGCTTGACATCAGGTTGTATACCTCAGGAGCAACGATTAGAACATCTGGAGAAGTGAAGTCCCGGTCAGCTGAGCTCGTTGGCTGACTGTCAGCTGACTCTGCTGGCTGGTATTGACAGCCGGACGTGATGGGGTCTAGTTGGACGTGCTCCCCAGGTGAGTGTGCTAAACCAATGTCTGAGGGGCAGGCATGAGCAGTATTCAGATCCCGAGGACCTGGTAGTCCTGGGTGGGGCCATTATGTGGGTACAGGGTTGAAGTGCGGTTTGGGCTGCGTTGCGATCAGCCCTCACACTGCAGGCCAGCATGAGTGCTGTGACTCCTGAGGTCCTTACAATTTGTTACATTGTTTAGCACAGTCTGTTGCTGTTTGATCATATTCATAACACCGCTTCAGAAAGGCATGTGCCATTGGCTCACACTGCACTCAGCTGTGATTAGATGGGCATTCTGGCAATGTGGCCCCAGCGTTGACACGATAACATCGACGTTGAGGAGGTATGTACAATGCAATGTAATAGCATTGTTGAGGGACCTGCGCGGGAGTGAATATAGCCATGGCAGAGTCCCTGGCAGTCCACTCAGCTAATATCAGATTGTGGAAAGTCGACGATGGCTTGCACTTGCTCTGACGCCAGATATTAGGATTCAAGTGCTTGTCGACTGTTTGTAGATGACAATAAGCACTTTATGTGCCCTTGGTGGGGCAGCTCGGAGTTTGATGTTGGCATATTCGCGAGTGAGAAGTTTGTCTATAAATGCTGATTCATTAGGCACAAAGACGTAGTTATCCTCATCAGGACAAACTTGATCGTTTTCTCAGATTGTCTTACACTAGCTTCGAAAAACCAGTTACACTTGGTCTCTTGATCAGTGTTGTTAGGGAAATCTAACCTGACAGCTTTGGGAGGGTGTGCGCCCACTGTATTGCTTTCAGCAAGCTTTCTCTGGAAGCCTCGTTCTTTTTTCCGAGCCTGTTTACTAAAATATGTTTCAAATCTGCCTTCACCATCATCTACGTCAACACTATCAGCTATACTCATAGCTGACAGGAGTTTCACACTGGCGATGGGCTAAAGGATACCGGCGAATAGAAGGGACAAGGAAGGGATATTCACCTCGCTAGACACAGGCAATATGGGTGTAGTGGCCTGCGGGTCGCAGTGCGATTTTCAAGGTCATTCACGGGGCCACAGTCGTCTCGAGAGTTACCAATATTGCACTACTCGTTAATTACTCCAAACCCACAGCACTTAACACAGCTAGCACACGTGTCTAGGAATGACAGACAAATTTTCACTCTGTGGACAAATAAATCAGCACAAACTTAATATGTTTATAGATGAACCTCTGGCTTGTTACAGTTAAAAAGCCGTCTCCGAAGGAGTTACAGGTACTAGCCTTTCAAAACGGAAAACTAATTCCAGTGTTTCACTAGGTATGTCACAACTCACACACAAGAGTTCTAACAACACCGAAGGTACGGCCGGAACACTGTAGAACGTTCACAAAGGCATTCGGGGATTCAAAAGAGATGAAAACCCCAGGTATCTTAAACCTTCATTTGGCTGGTTTGGGGAGTGTGTTTAGCCGGGAAATGGGTTTTTAAATCCCCCCTTATCCCATATTTTGGGGTTTAATTTGGCGAGGGGGTTAAGGGTTTCCCGGGTAAATTTAGGAAAGTCGGGGAAAGGGCTTTTCACCCTCACTGGAAACACGAGTAGGGGGTGAAAAGTGGCATGCGGTCTTTTTGTGCCTTTTCAAGGTCACCCAGCAGGCCAGACTTTCCATACTCTTTTTTAAGCCAAACGTAGGAAATGGGGTTTTGCACAATGCCCTAAGTCATTTGAAATCCCTCGTGCAAATAGTTACAAAAAATTTCTGCGCACTTAACATTATGGAACAAATTTTACAACAAATTCCCGCACTAAACATTCTAGCCCCAAACTTCTATGTTTATAGTGTGAACCTCTGGAAAGGCCCATTTAAAAAAGTCAGTACTGCAATGTTTCTTTAAAATTTGGTTCTTAACTAACCCAATTTATGCCACCCAGCACTAAAAGGGTTAGTAAAACCTGCGGGGCCCTTGGGGAACCCCTGAAACTGCAGGTCCTTAGCTTTTTCTGGTAGTTGGAATGCGGGTTTTCCAAGCCTGCTTGAAGGGTGCTTGCTAACCCTTTGTCAACCATTTGGGGTTATTTGCTTGTAGAGGAAGGAAGGCACACAGGAGAATGTTCGTAAGATGAGTGGAGTGGGGGCCCAGGGAATGACCGTCAAAATTAGGCAAAGGGGAGAAAAAACTAGTTTCAATTTATGAACGTTTTTAAACTTTTACAGTATTTGAAGGGGTGCTGAAAATGAGGGAGCATAAAAGGGGGAAAAAACGGGGACTGAAATTCATTTTAAAAAAATGTTGTCTATAAGGGGTGATTCTGCAAGACAAAATTTACAAATGCTGTTTTTTATTATAATTTAAAAAGGAAAACGCTAAAACCCCCAAGGGGGCTATACAAACGCTTTTCAAAAAGCTGAAAGAGTGTGTGTATGCAAGTGTAATTTGCCCCCATACAGTACATGTATGGGTTTCAGGGGTTTTGAGCCCCAGAGCCAGCTTGGGGATTTCTTTTGGTTTTCTAACTTTTCAGGGAAAAATCCCTTGGGAAAACCCAGAAAGTTTTAAAGTTGGGATTTTATGTTTTACTAGGGCTACCTAAAAATTTAAAGTATTGTAAATTCAAATGTTTAAACACTTCTTTATATCTACTTGTTCTGGTATTATTTTTTCAGATGGGGGGAAACATTTTAAAGCAAGTGGTTGTAAGCCATTCTCGGGATAAATAAATATAACTCTGTGGGAGATGGTTGTGGTGTTGAAAAAAAAAAACTTAAATCTTAGGGGTCATACATCATTGGGAATGGAAAAAGTCTTTTGATTTGAGGATGAAGATTTATTAAAACGATCAAGACACCTTCCTCAGGGGCGTATTTATGAAATATTTTTCAGTATCAGCCCCCCGGGATACTCCTTTCCCTTATATATCAGTCTTTTTGCCTTGCATCTTTTGCCCATTAACCCCTGTAGACTTTTTTGAGTTCCTCTTATTTTTGTTTTATCAAAAATTTATTTTTTTCTATTATTCATATCCAGTAAATATCAAATTTGTTTATCCTGTAAGTGTCTTGAAAAACATGCAATAATTTGTCATAAATACAAAAAAAAAAACTGATTGTTTTTTTTAATAAAAAAATTTTTAGGGGGGCTTAATAATTTTTGTGTCCCTTATTGAAAATCTTTGCTTTACAGGTTCAGGAGCAAAACAGTTTCGGGGCTTGGCAAACTTTTTTGGGTACATTTTAAGGAAGGTGGTTTTTACATCCCTCTGGGAGGAAATGGTTTAAATGTATTAAAGATGCACCAGAATCAGCTTTAAAGTTTGCTGTTAGAAAAGGCAAAAGAAGGGTCTTACATTTTGGTGGAAGTAGAAAAGAGAATTGTCAATATAAAGATTTGTACCCGGATCTTTTGCGGGGGGATTTTCACAGACTGCCTTTTACCCCCTTGGGGTAAGTTTTTCAAATTTAGTCATATAGTTCTAAGAGGGTATAAAATGATTACTTGAAAAATATAGTAAAAATTTTACAAAGATATCTGTGCAGGACATAAATTAAAATTTAAACCCAAAAAAGTGAAAAAATGGCGTTTCCCTTTTCACTGGAAAAGGAATAAAATTTGCATTTGTAGATATCATAAATCAGAATGTGAAAAGTTTTTTAGTTTTGGCTAGCAGTAATCTAAAGCCAAAAAAACAGACTAAACATTTGAATTAAACCCAAAAATTTATAGTTCTCAGGTTATACTTCAACTATTTATCATTGGTAAAGGCCTTTGATTTTTGCTGCACAGTTCGGTACTGTTTACAGAAGGAAAATAAATGTCTTAAAAAAAGTAAAGGATTCAGAAAAACTTTCCGAAAGAATACTGAATCTGCACTTTGTGAGGTGTAAAATTTAAAGGGGTGAATGATTTAGGTACATAAAAGGAAGACAGGGAAAAAAATAAAGGGGGGTATAACGCGCGTAGGGTTTAAGTTTGGAAAAAAATTTTGATTTTAAAAGGTAAGGAAAACATTGGTTTAGTAAGAGTTGGGATGAGTGGAAAAAACTTCCGAAAAGTGTCACTGAGGTGAAGCCTTGGGTGGGTTAAAAAAGGTTGGGCAATACTGATGGGTGTGACTTGGACCTGCCTACATGACCGTAGGGCCTGATGCAGTGTCCTTTTCTTATGTTAGTACTTTTTAAAATCTTAATCCCATATATCCTGATGATCTATTGGAAACTTTAAAATTCATCATTGATTTTTTTGCTTTGTGTTAACGACTTTAGATTTTGAAATATATAAAAGCCATCTTGTGTGATGGGTGTGCTAGTTAATCATAGTAGTCAACTTTTATACTGATCTTGTAACTGACATATAAATCATGGTAGATAGCTGCACAATGTAGATGTACCAATTTATGTTAAAAATGTACTGCATTATTGCAAAATGACATAAGCCTATTTTTTATTACGTTTTCAGGTGTTAAAAACTAGATTAGCCTTAAGAAAAACAGGCCAGTATAAAAGTATCCTTGATGCAGCTAAGAAGATCTATAGACAAGAAGGCCTTAGATCTTTTTACCGTGGATATGTCCCAAATCTCCTTGGCATTATACCCTATGCAGGGATTGATCTCGCAATATATGAAACCTTGAAGAAAACATATATGCAGCATCACAAAGAAAATACCAATCCTTCTGTGTTTGTCATAACAGCTTGTGGAGCATTTTCATCCTCATGTGGGCAACTTGCGTCTTACCCCCTGGCCCTTGTTCGTACAAGGCTACAAGCACAAGGTAAGTAATTATTTTTTGATAGTCTTTAAACATAGGTTGAAAGAGTCTCATTGCAAAACCAGTTATGCATCCTTGTTTTTCTTAATTTGCAGCCTAGAAATATTTTGTTCTGCATTCCACCTCTACATTATTTTGAGAAGTCAAACTGAGATTCATTCTACCAGATAATGAATATAATTGTCTCATTAACCATTTGTTTACAGTAGTGACAGCATATCTGGGTCATTAATCTATTGCCATACAAGTTTAATAATTGTTTGTATTTAGAATAATAGGCAACAAAATTGCTGTAAGATGTATATGTAGATGGAGTACAAGGACACTGGCATTAGTGTGTAAGTGAATGAACCAAACAAGGAAGGATAGAGGCAGCTATTGAGAGAAGTGGGCTATAGAGAGTGTAGGTAAAGAGGGTTTGTCACAATAAGGAGCTGATTTAAGAATGTAAGGCTTGTGCACAGCAGAAGTTTGTGGGTATAAGTGGGAAGGAGGTTAAATGGATAGTAAGAGAGAGAAAAAGTTACCATATGAGAGGTGTTTACAATGTTGAAATTATATATAGTAGGCAAAGTATGAAAGGAGGGTTAAGAGAGTGGTGAGGGAGAGAAAGGATGGGCCTTTATCAATAAATTTTGCTGAGAGAAAGAAACAGTTCTGGAGATATTAATAACTGCAAAAAGCCTGACAGTGCTGCATAACCCTTTTGGGTTTAGCACTTAGCTTACCTGAGGAGCAAATGGAGAGGGATATAAATGGTATAAAATACCGACACAATGGAAATATAAACACTTATGCAGTATAATGTGATCCTTTATTGACTACGTTTCACCCACACAGTGGGCTTTTTCAAGTCACAAACAGATCTGTTTGTGACTTGAAAAAGCCCACTGTGTGGGTGAAACGTAGTCAATAAAGGATCACATTATACTGCATAAGTGTTTATATTTCCAAATGGAGAGGAGAAGTGTTAGCAGTAGAAAGAGGATTAAATGTTGACAGTGACTTCACACACATTGGGCAAGGAGGATTAGCATCCTATAAAAATAAGGAAGAGACAGAGGTAAATGTGGGTGAGGCAGTGGGCAGATTGAAAGGGGAAGGGGTAAAATAGCTAGGACAGATAAAATTAAAACTAAGATGTAAAAGCATAGTTTTGGAGTGGTACACATATTTGTTCAATATATGCATGAAATGCAAGATTTCAGGTATGTCTTGCTACTTCTACTTACACTTAGGTCACACTACACATACATGTAAAGCATATA
>NC_069399.1:11513191-11529989 GCF_026875155.1 Cherax quadricarinatus | reverse complement strand
TGAGAAAAACCAGAAAAGGGGTCCATTTATTGCTAATGAGTAAGGCTCAAACCTTATCCTAATATGTTAATTATATAAAAGAGAAATAGAGCCTTTAAAATACAAGTGCAGTCTTTTAAACAGAGGCCCCCTCAAGGGAGGTTCGTTGATGTGGTGGGGGGCTCTTGATCTGGGGAAAATTGGGATCTGTGCTCCAGTTCCCTGAATTGAGCCTGAATGCGCCCATCCCCCCCACATGCGCTGTATAACCTACGGTTTAGCGCTCCCTCATAATTTTTAATAATAATTCAACAGGTATTTTACCTTGATGCCATGAAGGGCTCTTGATGCAAGGAGTTGGATTTACTCTCCCATTCCTCAGATCAAATCTGATGTTCCCATTTCCTTGTGCTGTATATTCTTTAAGAGCTTAGGCATCCCCATTAATGTAAGATATTTATATTAAAAAAGCTTTCTGTAGTGTGTGTCATCTGATCAAGCAGCAAAGATAATTTAAAAACTAGACAATTATTTTAAACAGTTTCCCAAAGTTTTTAATGTTAATGAGACAGTTATGTTGAAATATATTCTGCCAAAAACTTGGGTTAGCAGGCAAGGAAAATAGCACTTGGTTTTCAAGGCAACAAATGATGTTTTAGCTATTTCTCTGCACCAATACAACGGATTTTAAAGTACAAGCTTATGATTTAACAATGAATCCCATACTATAAAGAGTAAAGACAATATGCTTACCCATTGTTTGGTTTTCTAATAAGGTAGCATGTCCCCTAATGACAGTTCTTTACTTACAAGGTGAGATTCTCATGGTCTGCATTTGTTGTGGCTGTTCTTCCCCATTTGCCAGGGTGCAAAAAACCAAAATACCTACATTTGCTTCTCACTCTCTTTTCTTAATCATTTTATTTCTCATTCTCATGCCGTTGTAGTATACACCGATGGTTCTAAATCTGATGGTGTCGGGTTTGCAGCAGTGTTTCTGGACAGTGTAGTGTGAGGTCATTGATTTGACTCTAGCATTTTTACAGTGAATTGTATGAATTCTCGGAGCAATTATCGTATTGCAAACTGTGCATGTGTCGTCATTTGTGGTAGTCTTTCAAACTCCTTAGTGTTTTGCAAGCTATGAAAAAAAAATTTATTCACTTCATCCCCTGGTTCTTTGTGTACAACTTGGTTACCTGCATCTCTAGCAAAAACTAAGATATTGTTTTCTGTTGGGTCCCTGATCATGTTGACATACAGGGCCCAAAGAACAGGTGGACACCTTTGCGTGGTCAGCAGTACATGACCCAGTTTCGTTATAGAAGTGTTCCATACACAGACACTTCTGCTGTTTAAATTTTTACCCACCTTTGCAACCGTTGTAACAACATTGGTCTGATATGATACAAAAAATTACATTCTATCAAACCAAATTTAGGTTTTGGCCATTATCTGTCGTGATGCTGAGGTTGGGAGACTTTGCTCTCCCATCTTCAATCAGACACACTCGTCTTATTCGCAGGTTCCACTTTCGGTTAGCCATAATCTGTTGGACTGTCCAGTCTATTAATGAGCACGCGAATTTCCTCTGACATAGTCACCGCTCTAACGCCTTACTTCATCTTTCCTCCTTGCTGACGGCCCCATGTTTGACTCAGACTCGTTGACTTTCTGACAACAATTGATTTTACTACACCAAAATTTTGATGATTTTTCTTCTACTGCTCCTAACAACCCTTTCTAACTCTTCCTCTGTTGTTCCACTCCACCCTTGGTACTCTATAATCCTGCACTGTCCCCTGCCCCATTGTGCTGTATGACCCTTTGTATGTTTAGCACTTCTTTTTGTTATAATAAAAATTTACATTATTGTGGCTGTGTTGCATGGGCTCGGGCTCCCTTGGGGTGACCTTGATATACAAAAGCCAAATTAAGCACTTGCCTGATGTTAGGGTTCATGGTGCCCTTTATATTCTTTGTTTCTGTTTACGTGGAAGGTAAGCCTCCCTGTGGAACAGTGGCCCTCGCGTGGGGAAAACACACTTTTTGTTGAGGGAATAGAAGTGAAATTGGAGGTTCGGTGTTGGAACTGCTGAATCAGTTTGCTGGTCTTGCATATCTCCTGTTGGTAGGACAGTGTATTTGTCTAGGGTCAAGTGAGCTCAGAGAGATGCACCATTTTACCCCTGTGGCTCCCATTACATATATTATACATGTATATATATATATTATATATATATATATATATTTATATATATATATTATTTATAATATATATTATATTATATATATATATATTTTTTTTTTTTTTTCAACAAGGTTTGGCCGTCTCCCACCGTGGCAGGGTGGGCCCAAAAAAGAAAGAAGATCCCCAAAAAGAAAATACTTTCATCATCATTCAACACTTTCACCACAAATTGCACATTATCATTGTTTTTGCAGAGGTGCTCAGAATACACGCAGCGCTGTATAGTCCTTGTGGCTTAGCGCTTCTTTTTGATTATAATAATAATAATAATCAGGGAAAACACAGTTTAGAAAGCATACACATATAAAGATACACAACATATCCCCCCAAACTGCCAATATCCAAACCCCCCCTTTATATGCAAAACACCACTCTGAAAGAAAAGAGAAATTCCAAGCACTTTTGTGACTACTCACATTATCAAGGAACTATGCCCCTCAAGGAAGGTTCCTTGATGTTGGTGAGGGGCCCCTTTTCTCGGAGGGGGATATTTAGCCCCCTTCAGCCCTTTCAGCCCCGAGGGGCCCAGCCCTCTCAGAAGGGGCAAGCATCTTGTTTACTGCTACATCAAGTAATTACCAGCAGATGTTTAACTGGCGAGTACCATTTACATGGTCACGCGGCTCTGCAAGAGACAGTGTTGCAAGAGTGTTGTTTAAATAAGATACATTCAATCTCTTACCTTAGCAGGACAATTAAGGAACTGTTCTCCCAATAGCTCGAGTTGAGGTATCTAATAAATTACACAAAACCAATGTGCTAACATTATTTGATCAAGGCTCACAAAAGTCCTTCATAAGAAGAGCAGTATTGCAGAAACTGAATAAACAACCCTATACCAAAGTGCAGTTAGATAGCTGTTTTTTTTTCCCCAACCCCTGCCAATTTGGATTCAGGAAAAATAAAAGCACTAATGATGCAATCATAAAAATGCTAGATCTGCTTTACACAGCATTGGAAAATAAGGAATATCCACTAGGAATTTTTATTGACCTAAGAAAAGCTTTTGACACAGTAGACCACGACATCCTACTCACAAACTTGACCATTATGGTATAAGAGGCCATGCGCTTGCTTATTTCAAATCTTACCTTACTAATAGGTATCAGTATGTCACCATTAAAGACACAGCATCAACAACACAGCCACTTGATACTGGAGTTCCGCAGGGAAGTGTCCTTGGTCCCCTGCTCTTCCTCATATACATCAATGATCTTCCAAACGTATCCCAACACCTGAAACCCATTCTCTTTGCTGACGACACGACTTATGTCATCTCTCACCCTAATTTTGCCACCCTCAACACCATTGTTAACGAGGAGCTGATCAAAATATCGACTTGGATGACAGCCAATAAACTTACGCTTAACACTGACAAAACCTACTAGTAAAATTATGTTTGGTAGCAGAGCAGGAGATGCACAAATTAACATTGTCGAAACAAAATTACCAGACAAATGAGGGAAAATTCCTGGCCCTTCCCTTGAAAACAACCTAAATTCAGCCCCTATAAAACCTAACCAAAAAAGTACCCAAAAAACGGTTGGGTCCTCTCCAAGATACGATACTAGTGCCGCAAAATGCCCTTCCCCTTTCCACTACTTATTTATCCATCCCCTCCCTATGTATTTGTGTTTGGGGATCAACTGCAGCAAACACTAAAGCCAATAAAAACCCCAACAAAAAGCACAGTAAGAAAATCTAACCCCACCCCCGGAAACCCCCCCCCCCCACTCTTATAGTCAAACTTACTCCCTGTTCAGTACTCCACATTACTACTGTGAAATTTAATCTACAGGCCCTTTAAAAACCCCAATTTTTTAAACCTTGAACTAAAGCTTTCTTGATAGTTGTGACAGGATCCACGGGGCAAAACAAGCCCAAAAAAACATCTTACGACTTCCCGTGCCCGACTAAAACCTTTAAAAAATTCAATGTATGTCAAAGGCCTAAAAATCTGGAAAACCCCCCTGAGAACTCTAGAATGCGAACATTATCACCTTCAAAAACTACCATTAGAAAATCTTATTCCCTGATAACCCCGTAAACTAACTCACAAAACCACCTGGGGGTTCACATTACACTACCCCATTTGACCATAAAAAGAAATATTAATTCAATCTTAAAATAATAAATCCTGTGACACTCCCAATACTGAAACTATGTCTGTGCCAAAAAAAAGCATTCCATTGCTAAACTCACAAACTGATTTAGTACTTAGCCAAAATCCAATTTTACCTAAAATTTAATATTTTAAAATTAAGAATTAAAAAAGTCGCCCGAAATGCTGCCTGCAGGTGTTTAGTGGTACACTCTGAAATCATTTTTTTACTAATGTAAACCACACAATAAAAAAATTTCTGTAAACTCAGATTTTTAATCCTTATAGAGAAAAAAATTTTTAAATTAAATTTTGAACTAAAAAATTCTGGTAAGAAAGCATATGACTAGCCCGATTAAATTTTGGTTGGGAAACTTTAAAAAAGACGTAGAAGCTGTGGTAGTGATGATTTGCTAAGTTGTGCGATCCAGGGTTTAAAAGAAACGTTGGCACTGAAAGTAGCTAAGGTAAGTTACCCTGTCCTTGACATCAGAGGGACATGTTGTCAATTGATTTAATCATTGGAAGTGATTATTATCACTGTTTTGTGCAAAATATAGTAAGAAAACTGATGTTAAATTGCTAAAAAAACTGCAGGAGGCCACATGATATGTGGTCCCTTCCCTTAAAAGGGGGGAAAGAGCTGATATGGTTTCAGTGGAAAATGTATTTTGGGTTACGAGAATAACTGCTGATCAGTACCACAGCAAAAATTATCATTACGGAAGAAATGAATGAACCATTTGAAAAGTTGTGGGATTTGATTTTTACAACCCGGGAAATCCAAAGGCCTGTTACCCTGGGTGAAAAGGGAGCAAAATAAAAAAAGAGAAAAACTTTTGACTTTTTTATCCTTCACCAAGAAGACAAAAGTTGTCCCCTTTTAATAAGCAATAGGTTTAGTGCACTTCCGGTGCAAGGAGAATGACCCCTATAAGAGAGACTGTGCTTCAACCAGCTTAGAAGGGGAAAAATGGCAAAGGAGACAGGTGGTGGTACCCAAAACCCTCTGCGTTTTGCCAAAAACCATCTTCTCTTTGGGCTGGAACCGGGTACTGTTTGAACGAGGGGCCCCTCGTTAAGCCTTAAAAAGGTTCACTGGTTGGGGAGTAGCCTTTCAGTGAGGGTTTGTACATGGCCGAAAAAAGGGTTTACGTTCTTTGTATGCCACAAGATGTAAATAACCAAGCCCCAAAGAGTCTAGACTTATAAAAAAATTTTTAGACATGTCAAATTAAAGATGGACAGTATTGGGTTGGTTACCGGGAAAATTTAAAAATCACCCATCTGCTTAGCAATTACGCCTGGCTTTCGGACAAATAAAAAGCACAAATAATGGTCAGCAAGAACCCGGCTACTGATGTCTGTAAAATAATCATCAAAAACAGTTGGACAAAAATTCATTGGGGAAAAGTATAAAAGCAACTGAAGACAAAAGCTCATTACCCCCGCCCCAGGGGAGTCAGAAAAAGTTTCTAAAAACACCCCACTGTGTTGTTAAAGAATTGAGACACTTTGTAACACATGGGAATCTTTATTGAAAAAACGTTTCCCCACAAGTGGCTTATCAGCCAGTAAAAGTAAAAAATGGGTCTTACTTATAAAGAGTGATGGATAAAACCATCGAATCCAGGTTGAGGGCTGATTACCTATACTTCTACTCTCCTTCCCCCATTTTCTTTGTATTGGACTGTGAACCCACTGTGTGGGAAACTTTTCTTCAAAAAAAGTTTCCCCATGTTTTGCAAAAGTGTTAAATTTTTTCACTTTCGGTTTTCAAAACCATCATCCTACTGTTGTAATAATTGCAGCGCAGTGCAAAAAAAGATTTTTGCAAGTCTTAATGACTGTCTGTTGACCGGACCTCACTAATGAAAAGTTTGGGAGACGTGTTTAAAATTTCGCAAAAACCCATATGCACACGGTGATTTTTCAAAGCTTTCTTAAGAGTCAGACTAAAGAAATGATGAGATTATATCGATTCTTGGGGCCCTGGAAATCCACATGCCCTAAAATTTTCCTGTAAAAAACCTTCGTTTAAAATCAGTATTATTTGGTGCAACTTCCTCCCCTTTTACTAGAAGCTACTCTAAATACACATTTGAAAAAATCTGAAAGTCCCTTCAAAGAAATCTTAAAGAAAAAGTTTCCATGTGGAAATTTCAAGGTATGGAAAAAATTAGGGATTTGAAATCCTTTACAGGAAGCTAAAAGGAGATGAAAAGAAGCAAATTGCCCTAAGGATCTGGAATCTAATTAAAAGCAATTAAGGGAACTTATCAAAGAAGATTTCCTGAAGCTAAAATTTCCAGATTGCAACAGTTGTGGGATTAATTGGGAACCACAGGAAGTACTTTGGTTAAAAAGGGGAAATAAAAAATAAATCATGCAGTAATCACAAACTTTGTTTTCCTAGAGGTATCACAATGTTTTGCCCTCTAGGACTCGTCTCACCAATTACCATAAAGGGAAAAATACTTTGAAGATGCATGGAAACTCAAAATGGGAGGGGGAGGGAAAACTTGCCTTTTGAAATCAGTAAAGCATGGATGAAATTCCACGGAGTTTAAAAAATTCATAAAATTACTTTTTCCCAAAAAAAAACAGGTCGAGGAGAAACAAGTACACTTACATGTGTTCTGTGATGCGTAAACCCCGGTTATGGCGCGTAGCTTACATGAGAAATGCTGAAGGAAGTCCTAATTATTTAAAAAGGCCAGGGTAGCACCTTGGGGTCGAACAGCCCACAACTGGAACTGACAGCCCTTATGTAGGTACAAAATTAGCTGTCATCTCAACAAAGTCTTTCATCCACATTAAAAAAACGTGTCTGAAGGATAATGAAGCAGTTCTCAGTGGTTAAAAATAATAAGGAAAAGTGGTCTTGTGCAGAACGAGTAGCAAAAAAATAAAGGATGCAGAGAGATTATTCTTTTTCACGTCTCTACCAAGAGAATCAGCGACATGTTGTCACGTGGTGTCCCACTCAAAAAATTTGTGGATAATAAATTAGGGCTCCCGGCCCGCGGCCCTTTTAAATGAAAATAAGGGCCTCAGCAAAAAGCTCGCATTATACCAGAAGAAACGTCTGCAAAAACCCCGGGGAAAAATAAGTGAAAATACTGCAGAAAACAGAAACAGTCATTGATGGCTCTTAAAATACTCATTTTTGGGGTAAACTCTTAAAAGTTCAGCTCTTGTCTTTAAATTATTAAAGGAATAAAACCAAATTATGAATGTTTTGCCCCATTAAAATCTGGGTAAAAACTTTTTAAAAAGATGTTTACTCTACAGTTAAATTTCTGGAAACAAGATAACCCCCAAAAAAAACCAAATGTTTAAATTTCTTTAGGATTTTTTCCGATAGAAAAGATTTAAGATGCGGGGAAAGAATTCATAATTCTTCATTTACCTAAAGAACCCAACATAAATATTGATCCCAAGAATCATTGGCTAACAAAACTGATAAGAGATAAGAAAAAGATTTCTTTCGGATTTTTAACCCCGGGGGTTAGCCCCCCGGAAAACCCCAAGAAAGTAAAGGGTCTCGAGGTGTCTAACTTTTTCCATTGGGGTCCTTAATTTTGTCCCCCAGGATGGACCCACACCAGTCGACTAACACCCGGGTCCCTATTTGTGTAGGTGAACGGACAACAGGTGTAAGGAAAGTGTCGAAATTTGTTTCCCACCCGCGGGAATGAACGGGGCCCCGTGTTAAAGCGGGAGTTTTAGCCACCGGCCCGGGCCCCCGGTGTTACATGGTGGGGTAGCTGACACACGTCATAAGACAATCTACGGAACCTCAAGGTCGACAAAGTGAAAAAACAAATAAAGGACCTGTATTACTTGTGTACGAAAGGTATTTAATCCGAAAAGATGAGAGAAAGACACATGTGCAACATCTGGGTATTTTATTTTTGACGTTTCCCCATCCAGTGGTTTTCAATACAAATTCCAGGACAAAACTTGAAGAAGCAGAACCCAGTACAAAGATGAGGTTAATCAGTCCCTCAACCCCAGGAGCAGGTGCGAACAGCACCACAGTGGGAGTTTCCCGAGCGAAGAAAGAACCCCTGGCCCCTAAAAGCAACGTCAGGTGAAGCAGACGAGGGCAAATTCATGGGGGCGGGACTCCCAGTGGAAAGTGGTCCTTCCAAAGAGATGGGTTAGTTGAGTAGAGTCGTAGTTGTGAAGGTTATGTAATTCCTCAAAATTAAAGATTCCATGATTTGCAGTGTTGACAAGTTGTGTACGAAAGGTTTTAAAATCCCGACAAGAGGGAGGTAAGACACATGGCAACATTGGGTTCTTTTTTTTAGACTTTTCGCCATCCAGGGCTTTATAAATTTCAAATTCCAGGACACAATTTGAAGACAGCAGAACCATGTACAGAAGATGGGGTAATCGTCCCTAACCCAGGGCGGTGCAAACAGCCCACAGTCGTGGAGATTCCGAAGGGAAAAAAAGAATCCTGGCGCCTACACAGCAACGTCGGTTAAGCGCGAGGGCAAATTCACTGGTGGGCGGGACTCCCCAGTGGAAGTAGGTCCTTCCCAAAGAGATGGGTTTATTTGTAGTAGTAGTCGTAGTTGTGAAGGTTATTTTAATGTCCTCAGAATTAAGATTCCATGATTTTGCAGTGTCGGGAAAAGTTGGTAGAAAGGTTATAATCCGACAAGTGGAGAAAGGGCCCCAAATGTGCAACATCTGGGTTTTTTATTGTAGTTTTCCCACCGTGGTTTTTTCAATAAAATTCCGGGGACAAAACTTGAAGACAGCAGCCATGTACAAAGAGAGGTAATCAGCCCCTAAACCCCAGGAGAGGTGCGAACAGCCCCACAGCGTGGGATTCGAAGCGAAGAAAAAACCCTGGGCTACACAGAAGCAGGTGAAGAGACGGGGCAAATTCATGGGGGGCGGGTCCCCAGGGGAAAGTAGGTCCTTCCCAAAGAGAGGGGTTTTTGTTGTAGTGTAGTCGTAGTTGTGAAGGTTTGTACATGTTCAGAATTAAGTCCATGATGTTGCAGTGTCTGACAAGTTGTGTCGAAAGGTATATAATCCCGACAAGATGAGGAAAGCACAGTGCACATCGGGGGTATCTTTATTTAGACGTTTCGCCACCCAGTGGTTTTTCAATACAAATTCCAGGACACAACTTGGCAGCCCTGTCAGAGAGGGTAATCAGTCCCTCAACCCGGGGAGAGGTGCGAACAGCCCCACAGTGTGGAGTTCCGAAGCAGAAGAAAAAACCCCTGGCGCCTCACAGAAAGAGGTGAAGCGACGGGGGCAAATTCAGGGGGCGGGACTCCCCGTGGAAGAAGGTCCTTCCAAAAGATGGGTTAGTTGTGTGTGTCGTAGTTGTAAAGGTTTTTGTACAGTCCTCAAAATTTAAAGTTTCCATGATGTTGCAGTGTCTGAAAAGTTGTGTACAAAAAGGTTTTTTAAAATCCCGAAAAGATGAGAGAAGACACATGTGAAACTCGGGGGTATCTTTATTGTAGCGTTTGCCATCCAGTGGCTTTATAAATACAAATTCCAGGACCAACTTGAAGAACAGCAGAACCAGTACAGAAGATGAGGTAATCAGTCCCTCAACCAGGACAGGTCGAACAGCACCACGTGTCACAACTTGTCAGACCTCAACATCAGGAATTTAATTTGAGGACATGTACAAAACCTTAAAAACTAGACTACTCTACACTAACCCATTCTTTGGGAAGGACCTTTTCCATGGGGAGTCCCCCACCAGTAATTTCCCCCTCGTCTGTTCCCCGACTTTGCTGTGTAGGCGCAGGATTCTTTCTTTGCTTCGGAATCTCCCGACTGTGGTGTGTTCGCCCCTGCCCCTGGGTTGGGGGGATGATTCCCTCTCTTCTGTACATGGTTTTGTGTTTAATTTGTGCCCTGGATTTTGTTTGATAAAGCCACTGGATGCGAAACGTTACAATAAAGATCCCGTGTTGCCAGTTTTATCTCTTCTTGTCGGTTTTTTATACCTTTCGTAACAACTTGTAGAACGAACATCATGGAATTTTAAATTTCTGGGATTTTGTACAAAACCTTCACAACTCGACTACTACTACAACTAACCCATTCTTGGGAAAGGACCTACTTCCACTGGGGAGTCCCCCCACCAGTAATTTGCCCTGTCTGTTACTACGTTGCTGTGTGGCGCCGGTTTTCTTTTTCTGCTTGGGAAATCCCCAGACTGTGGTGCTGTTCGCCCCTGTCCGGGGTTTGAGGGACTGATTACCTATTTCTGTACTGGTTCTGCTGTCTTCAAGTTGTGTCCGGGAAAATTTGTATTGAAAAGATGGAGGGCGAAAGTCTACAAAAAAGATCCCCAGATGTTGCCATGTGTTTTTTACTTCATCTTGTCGGTATTATACCTTTCGTACCAACTTGTCGACACTGAAACATCATGGAATTTTAATTTGAGGCATGTAATAACCTTCACAACTACGACTACTACACAACAAAACCCATCTCTTTGGGAAGGCCCTACTTCCACTGGGGAGTCCCGCCCACCGTAAATTTGCCCTCGTCTGCTTCACCGCGTTGTGTGTGGCGCCAGGTTCTTTCTTTCTTGGGAAAATCCCCAGGGCTGTGGTGCTGTTCGCACTGCCCCGGGTTGAGGGACTGTTTACCTCTCTTCTGACAGTTCTGCTGTCTTCGTTGTGTCCGGAAAATTTGTATTTGATAAACCCATGGAGGGCAAAACGTTTAAATAAAGTTACCAGATGTTGACATGTTCTTACTCTCTTTGTCGGTATTTTTTCCTTTCGTACACAAATTTGTGGGGACACTAAAAATTCAGGGAAATTTTAAATTTGGGGAAAATTACATAACCTTCAAACTAGTACTACTACAACAAAACCATTTTTTGGGAAGGCCCTATTCCCTGGGGGTCCCCCCCACCGTGATTTCCCCTGTTGCTTCCCCTGACGTTGCTGTGTAGGGCCAGGTTTTTTCTTCTGCTTCGGAATCCCACGACTGTGGTGCTGTTCGCACCTGTCCGGGTTGGGGACTGATTACCTATCTTCTGTACAGGTTCTGCTGTCTCAGTTGTGTCCGGGAATTTGTATTTTTGAAAAAAACCCACTGGATGGCAAAAACGTCTACAATAAAAAAACCCAGTTTGGGCAATGTACTGTATTCTTGTCGTCACTACGATATGGAGTTTTGTCAGTTCCAGGTCCACCTCCTTCCTCTGAAAAAGGGTTTGGCATGTCGTCCATTTTTAGGTGACTGTGTAGATTACATGGACCAAAAATTTTAACCAAAACAGTTGCAGAGTTCCCCTCATGGTGTACATCCGTTTGTTCACTTTTGTACAACTAGGCGTACATCTAGAAGTGCCCCTGAATGTCTGCTGAAACCTTTACAAATTATTCAGAAGGTTTGCGCCGAAGGGCATGTCCCGACTGTGATTTCAGCAAAACAACGAATTTGTTTTGGTGCTGTTTATAAACAAGATTTTTATCAACCAGAAGTCAACAGAGTTGAAAACGAGTTGTTGTTGGAGATACATTCCTCCTAAATTCCATGGCACGGCGGATTTTATGAAAGAATGATCGGCATTGTTAAACGTTGTTTAAGGGAAAACTCTTTATGTCAGAGAATCGATTAGAAGAATTTTGTAAGTTGTGACTGAAAAAAAAATAGAAACAACAAGACCTCTAATTATGTTACGATGATCTAGACAATTTAGAAGGTTAAGTCATCTCATTTACTCCAGGGAGAAGGCTCGAACCTTTCCTTCATGAATGAAAAGAAAAACATAGAGGAACCAAATTATTTCGAACCTGGGAACTAGACGTAAATTTAAAACCTTTAAAAATGTTGACGTTGGGAGAAAATTGGCGAGAAGACTTCTCACCTCATTGAGGAAAACTTTTGGGGCTGGTGTTCCCGAAAAACATAAGTCCTTAAAGACCTGGTGAATAGTGTTTTTTTGCAAAGATGGTCCCAGGCCAATGGCCACTTGGAAAAATTGTGACCTATATCGGGTGCAAATGGAACATCGGACAAATTGCGTTTTTTAGCAAGGTGTAGTGAATAAACGGCAAAAAATAAACTAGTGCCCCTTAGAAATTACACAGTGTGAAAGCAAAATTTTAATTCTCCAGAAACCCACAGACTACGGTTTTTGAAAAGACAAGCAGCATGGTGGGCGATGGAGAAAAATCACCTGCAGCGAACCTCCCCTGCCCCGTGTGGAGAAATTTACTCCAAGGAGGGGTATCAGCCCTCAGCCCCCCTTTCAGCCCCTTTAGCCCCGAGGGGCCCAGCCTCTCAGAAAGGAGCAAGCATTTGTTTACTGCTTCATAAGTAATTTCCAGCAGATGTTTAAAATGGCGAGTCCTTTACTGGTCACGCGACTCTTTGCAGAGACAGTTTGCAAGAGGTTTTTTTAAATTTTAAAATACATTCAATCTCTTTCCCTTTGCAGGACAATTAAGGAAAAAACCTGCACCCCCTTTTTTACCAGGTTTAAAAAATAGTGTACATTGTTGTCTATGCTTAAAGACAGCAAGGTCAAGCATTCTGCATTGCTTCCTGGTGGAAGTTTGGCAAGGAGGGGAAATGTGCTAGGTCAGCTTTTCCTTTATGGTCTAGGGGCAGTGGCATTGTAGGAGGCTGTGGCGTGGTTAGATTACTTTTGATCTTGCTAGGGCTCACATTGATGCCGGGATAACCAACAAAGAACACTGATCCGCGTGTTTTTGTGCATAAAAGTATCTCAAAGACTACATCAGACACAAGGAAGTGTGATCGCTTCTTTAGTGACATTATGGTGAACAAATCTTGATGAACAGTGTAACAACGAGTGTTGTGATCCAACAGAGTGTAGTGTGACATTCTTCAAAGAATGCTATTCTTCAATCAAGACAATGGAGGATAACCGAGTGCAACTACTGGTCAGTTACAAATACTCAGGGATGTTTAAAAACATGATGGGGTAGGTCGGCTGTGCAGCGGGTGTCCTTTTGTGTTTATTAATGTACCAAACCAGTGAAACGTGACTTTTGAGTCCACACAAGTGGTGTTTTAGCAAACAGTTTTGGATATGTTGACATAAAAACCCCCTTTGGGTAATTATTTCATCCAAAAAAAATTATTTTCCCCCGTTGGGGAAAGCATATGAAGCTTCTCAAGACAGCCCACAGGGAGGCTGTATAGGCGAAAGCTGTCTTTCAAGTTAAATTTCCTTACAGTTCACTATTAAATTTTTTAACTTGTTGTGCTTATCCTAACAGTGAAAAACCCAGGATATCAGCGTTTCTGAGTATTCAAAAACACCCCTCTGGTGCAAAAAATCATTCAGGGTCAAAAGTATTTTATTAAAACTTCTTCCCCAGTTATGTTTGGTCTGAAAAAAAATTAGAATCTCTTGCCACGTTTTGCATGCTTTTAGGGGGGCTGAGGTGCTGCCAGTGATTGGCTGATTAGAGATTAATTAAATAGCAAGTGACAGGTGTACTAATAAAGTGGCCCCTGAGTGTATAAATTTTGGGATATGTGTTATATGCATGCAGTGTGTTGTAAAGTGCTATATATAGTGTATCTGTGTGTGTATGGAGTGTGTAGTATGTATATGCGTATTTTAAAATTTTTTTTATATGTACCCCGCATCAGGGATTTTTTCCTTTTTCACTGTGGTATATATATTTATTTTTATATATATATATATATATTATATATATTATATATATATTATATATTAAATTTTGACCCCGAAGAGTGGGGTTGATCAAACAACACTGCACTAGCCCAAAGGGCTCGAACCCATGCTGTTTGGTGCCTCATGGTGGGAAAAAAAGCTGACGCACAATCCCTTGGACCATAGTACCTTAAAAGTAGCGCATCCGGGAATGGATGTTGTCTCGCTCCAAAAACACCGATGGTGTGGTGCTCTAGGCAATTTCATTTTTGTCCCAAAAGGGACTAGAATGAAATTCTTCCCCCCTATATCACTCTCCAGGGCTATTTAACCCTTTCCCGCAACTCTGTGACTATGAGAAATACTTCCCAACGTCTCTGTTTCTCATTTGAGTTTCCTTTTAATTGTTACTTCTTGTTGCTGTGTCACATCTCTGAAAATTTGTTGGTACCACTAGTTGTACTCACCCCGTTGTGGTTGCAGGGGTCAATTCAAACTCTTTGCCCCCCCTCTTCCCGCCGCTACTAGGTCACTCTCGCAGCACCATGATTTAAGTACCCCCTTGAAATATGAAGGTCCTGCCCCATACATCGCTTCCAAACTGTTTTTACTTCCTGACTTCTCTGTGATGAAGGAAATACTTCCTAACTCCCTGGATTCATCTGTTCTTCAACTTTTAACTGTGTCCCCTTGTGCTGGTCCATTTGGAACATTTTTCTTTGTCCACCTTGTCCAATTTCTCAGTATTTTATATGTCGTTTCATGCCCCCCCAACTTCTGTCCTCCAGTATCGTCAGGTGATTTCCCTTAACCTCTCCCCGTAGGACTTCCCCTTAGTTCTGGGATGTCTTGTTGAAACCCTTTTCATTTTTTCTAGTTTCTTGCGTGCTTGGCTAGATGTGGTTCCAAAAATGGTGCCCTACTCCAAAATGGGCCTACCATACACGTATACAGGGTGTGAACGTTTTCCCTTTTTAAAAGTCGGAATGCTGTTTTAGGTTTGCTAGGGCCAAAATGCTGCGCAGTTATTTGGTTTTTGTGCGCCTCAGGAGATGTGCCTGGTGTTATATCATCCCCAAATTTATTTCCTTGAGTGAGGTTTGTAGTCTCTGGCCCCCCAGATGTACTCGTCTGCGGTCTTCTTTGCTCTTCCCCCTCTTATGACTTGCCTTGGGGGGGTTTAACTCCCGGAGCCAATTGCTGACCAGGCCCGCAGCCTGTCCGACCCTTTGTAGTTCTGCCGGTCCTGTCGATTGATTTTTCTCATCAACTTCACTCATCTGAAACAGGGCACTTCGGAGTTTTTCCCTTTCCCTATGTCATTTCAAATACCAGAAACAGCACCGGTCTAGGACTGACCCTGTGGAACTCCATCTCACGGTGCCCACTCGACACCTCGCCTCGTACCTTTACTCGCTGCTGTTTTTCCCGACAGGTATTCCCTGATCCTTTTAGTGCCTTCCCCCGTTATCCCGCTGGTCCTCCAGTTTTTGCACTATCTCTTGTGTGGAACTGTGCCAAACGCCTTCTACGTCAAGAAAAAAGCAAATTTCCCCCCCCCTCTCTTTTTGTCTTACTGCTGTCACCTGTCATAGAAATCCAGTAGGTTTGGGCAAGGATTTTCCCTCCCCGAAAAACCTGTTGGCTGTTGTTTATAGTATTTTTTCTGGTGTTCCCCCAAATCTTCTTCTGTAATTTCTCCCCTGATTTGCATACTAAATGTGTTGTGTGTGGTGTGTGTGTGTGTTTGTTTGGTGTGTGTGGTTTTTTACCATTTTATCCTAGGACATGTGATTTGAAATAGGGCCCGTTTTGTGTATCACCTAATTGTACTCACCTAAATTTTGGTTGCAGGGGTCGATACTCAGTCCTGGCCCGCCCCTTCAGTGTCGCTACTGGGTCCTCTCTCTCTCTGCTTCCTGGCTTTGTCATACCCCTTTTAAAAATGTATGGTTCCCGCCTCCACTACTTCACTTGTGGGTATTCCACTTGTGAAAATTATGATGAAGAAATACTTCCCAACGCCCCGTGAATCGTCTGAGTCTCAGCTTCCGTTGTGACCCCCTTTCCTGTGTCCCCCCTCTGGAAATCCTATCTCTGTCACCTTGTTATTCCCCGAGATCTTGTATGTTGTTTTATGTCTCCCCTGACCCTTCTGTCCTCCCGTGTCGTCAGTCCCATTTCCCTTAGCCCTTTCCCCAAAGACATTCCCCTTAGCTTGGGACGCCTTGTTGAACCTTTGTACTTTCTCTAACTTTCCCGAGTGCTTTTACCAGGGGGGGGTTCCCGACTGGTGCTGCATACCCCAGTATGGGCCTAAATACACAGTGTACAGTGTTTGAAGATTCCTTATTAAAGGGATCGGAAACGCTATTCTAGGTTTGCAGGGGGCCCGTTGCTGCGCGGTTATTGGTTGATGTGTGCTCCGGTGATGTGCTCGGGTTTTGGTCACCCCAGGTCTTTTCCCTGAGTGAGGTCGTAGTCTTTGTCCACTAGCCTATACTCGTTGCGGTCTTCTTTGCCCCCCCCCAATCTTTATGACTTTGCATTTGGCTGGATTGAAAATTTGGAGAAGTTTTTGGCCACATGTCCAGCCTGTCCAGGTCTCTTTGCGTCCTGCCTCATCCTCGTCCCATTAATTTCTCATCAACTTCAGTCATCTGCGAACAGGGGCGCTTCAGGGCTATTCCTTCCATCTGTCGTTACATATTCAAAAATAGCACTGGTCCTAGAACTGACCCCTGTGGGACCCTGCTCGTAAGGCGCCCCCCTGTGATACCCCTTCACGTACCTGACTCGTTTT
>NC_069399.1:11486535-11512691 GCF_026875155.1 Cherax quadricarinatus | reverse complement strand
AAAAAACTTCTAAACTCCCCGGGAATTTCAGGTCCAGAAGGTCTCCAAAATGGTATTGATATTTGGGGAACGTATCATCCCCTTCCTTAAGACATGACATCTTGCGGGAGACAGATTTCGCGAAAAACGAGTCTATCAAACCACTACCCATGTCGTATGTTATTGATAAGAGCTTTCTGGAAAACCTCTACGCCTGGGTGAAGGAATTTTTCGGGCTCTTCAGTGCCCTCGGGGAATACACACCGTCGTGTCTACAGTTTTTGAGGGAATTTTTGATACACTCCCCCCCACGAGCAGTCCACTATTGTTAAGATTTTTAAAAAGAAGCACAGAACTCCGGGGGCTAATATCGAATGAAAGCTTTTTTTCAGCGTGCCTTTTTAAAACAGTGCTTACCATTCTTAGCTTTCTGGACCATCCACACCCCCAAAGCGGGATCAGGGCATTGATTAGTCCTACAAGGATGGCATGGGATCCCCACTGAGGGGACTGCCATACACGAGTCAAAATGTGTTTTCCGAGTTTTAAATGATATAAACTTAGGTGGATTCTCCGGCGGGGGACACCATCCTCCCCATACCCGTCCGACCTTCACCATCTGTACCTTTATTTTGACCCGGTTCTCCTTCACTATCCCACCTCCCCTTTCCCATGTCCCACCTCCTTTTTTTCCGCCCCCCTTTCCCTTCCTTTCCCTGCCCACCTCCCCCCTTCCCGTCCCACCTCCTTCCTTTCCTGTCCCACCTCTTTTTTTTTTTCCCCCCTTTCCTTTCCCTTCCCCCTGTCCCACCTCCTTTTTTCCCCCGTCCTTTCCCCCCTTTCCCCACTGTCCCCCCTCCTTCCTTTCCTGTCCCACCTCCTCCCCGCCCACCTCCTTCCTTCCCTGTCCCCCTCCTTCCCTGTCCCACCCCCTTTTCCTTTCCCTTCCCACTTTCTTTTTAAAACCCTGCCCCCATCCCCTTTCCCTCAGGGGCCCATTTCCCTTTCCTTCCCTGTCCCCCTCCCCCTTTCCCTGTCCCCCTCCTTCTTCCCCTTCCCATCTTTTTTTTCCCCCCTCACGTCCCCACCTCCTCCTTTCCTGTCCCACCTCCTTCCCTTCCCTGTCCCCCTCCTTCCTTCGCTGCCCCCACCTCCTTCCTTCCCTGTCCCACCCCCTTTCCCTTTCCCTTGCCCACCCCATCCTTCCCCTGTCCCCCTTCTCCCCTCATTCCCCCACTTCCCCTCACTGTCCCCCCCCTTCCCTCATGCCCCACTTTTTTTTCCCCCCTGTCCCCCCTCCTTCCTTCACTGCCCCACCCCTTTCCTTCCCCTCTCCCACCCCCTTTCCTTCCTTCTCTCACCCCATAGAAACAAGCAAAACAATAGCCTGTTTAAACCCAATGTCTGCAAAATCATATCATTAAAAAAATTTTAATTTGAAGATAAAATTTGTTGACCCAAAAGAAATACTGGGTTTTCTACATGAAAAAAATTTGGGGCAATAAATCTTATCTTACAAAGACAATTTTTTTGGGGTATCAAAAAAAAAAAAAGAAGGCAGAATATTCCCACTAAATTTGGGCTTGGAGGACACGCACACCAACTCTAGGAAAATTCCTTTTTTGTTGGTGGTTGTGCGAGAGAGAAAAGGGGGGAGAGGAAGAGAGAGAGAGAGGGGAAAGAGAGAGAAGAGAGAGAGAGAGAAAAGAGAAAAAAGAGAGAGAAAAGAGACGAGAGAGAGAAGAAGAAGGAAGAGAGGGGAGAGAAGAGAGAGAGAGAGAGAGAGAGAGAGAGAGAGAAGAGAAGAGAAGAGAGAATCGCAAAACACCTTTTTGGGAAAGTGTTCCCGGAAGCGGCAAAACCCAGCAACTTCACCGGGCTTCCCCTTCTCCAAAAACATCATCCATCGGATCAATATCCCCAGGATGACTGGTATGAACACAATTTACAGCAAAATGATGTCAAGACAAAAAGTCAGTTGATCAAATGAAAATGCTGGCCCAAATGGTTTAAAATTTCATCCTTTTCCCTCTTGTTTTTCTCAAAACAATAAAAATGTTTTCAAATGAGCTGATGTGGGAAACACTCACTTGCCATAAAAATTAGGAATTTTTTACCTGAAATACTTGTCAATAGCTTCCCCCCTTCCCACCCCACCTTTTCCTGTCCCACCTTTCCTTCCCTGCCCCACCCCCTTCCTTGCGCCCCACTTCCTCTTTCCCTGCCCCACCTCCTTCCTTCCCCTTCCCTCCCCCACCCTTCCCTGTTCCACCTTCCCCCTCACTGTCCCCCCCCTTCCCCATTTCCCCCAAACCACCCCCCTCACTGTCCAACTTTTTACAGAAAAATAGCAACGACAAATCTTGATAAAATGAAAATGCTGGCCCACAATTTTAAACTTCATCCTTTTCCCCTACTTGTATTTTCCTAACAAAAAAAAAGCTTTAAAAAATCGATGTAGGTAAACCTTTTACTTGCCATAAAATAGGAACCCTTAAACCCTTTGTAAATTTTGTAAAATACAGCTGGGGACTTAACCTTGTAAAACCCCTGAGTAAAAAAAAAAAGAAGAGGGGAAAGAGAGGGGGAGAGAAGAGAAGAGAAAAGAAAAGAGAGAGAGAAGAGAGAGAGAGAGAGAGGAAGGGGGAGAGAAGAGAGAGAGGAGAGAGAGAGAAAAGAGAAGAGAGAAAAAGGAGGGGGAAAAAACAGAGACAGAGTTGCCTCTTAAAAATTTAACGGCAGGATAAACAGGGAATTTTTTAATACCAGCAATGTCCCATCGGGGAGGGGACGAATGACATGGGAATTTTGGGTTAGATTTCGTTTCCCTTTCCCCTACGACGCACGATATGAGGGAAAAAAAATTAGTTGTTTTTGGTTCAAAAAATTTTGTTATCACGTTTTTCCCTAGGGAATTAAACGCCCTGGGTTCTTCTTGCTAGACGGGTAAAAATCTGCATTATGATGGTACGGGAATTTTCCGTTTTTTTTGGGATTTTGCTTTTCTGTTTTTTAAAGGGGGAAAGGGTTCCCCCTGCTAAAATTTTTTCAGTGGTAAGGGAGATTTGATGGGGACATCTTCCATGATATTTCTTCTTGTGATTTGAAGATGGGGAACAAAAATGTTGTTTTTTTTCTGAAGATTGCAGTGCGTATAACTTGTACTTACAGTTGTGTCTGCAGCTTTTTGTCCCACCTTAGTCGGGGCTTTTGTTACATTTTTATTTTAGTTTTATGTTTTTAGTTTCCACACCCCCAACTCTTTTTTAATACCCCATCGATGTTGAAAAGCATAAATTTTTCCGAAACCGATACCAAAATTTTGGGTAATAAACACTTGGGTAGATTACTTTTCCTGAAAGACTTGATGATTTTGATGCTTGAACCGACTTTGACTCATCCGGGACTGCTAAAATTTTCCCAATTTTTTTGTGTCAGGACAATGTAGGGAATAACATTTTTTGCTACGCCGGGTTTCTACAACTTTACCACACCCATCACCTTTTTCCTTCTTTTTCTACCTTTTTTTTGCACTTTTGTGTCTACTGCAAATCTTCCGTAAATTGGGCAAAAAAAAACGAAAGTTTTTTTAATGATTGCCCACTTCTAGAATTCACTCAGCCCTGAGGGAAAGTAAGAACTGACAACTAGGGTTATGTTGCTGATGTTCTCCCTCAAAGAATTTTTGCGTCTTCTCTACCTTCTATTTCTTTTCTTTTGCCCCAAAAATAAAGCTTATTTCAATTGCATTGGGGATAAAGATATAACTTTTTCAGATCTCTGAATACTTGCGACCCCCTGTCATTTAATGTCGGGGCAAAAAAGGGAATGTTGATCATAGGGGCTTAAAAAAATAAAATTTTGGTAATCCGGGGGTTCTAATTCTCATTAAATAACGAAATTTTAAAATTTCTCTCTCATTCTTCCCTTTATTCTTTACCTATTTTTGGGCAATTTTTACTTGAAAGTTTTAGGTACGACGAATAAGTGCAATAGAGGAGGCCCTTTTGATCGTGTAAAATTAAAAGGGGATAAAAGGGAACACGTTTTAATTTGTAAAATATTGGGGAAAATTTTAGGAGGAGTTTGGAAAAGGGAAAAAGTTGATTGAAATACAACGTTTACCTAAATACTTAAAGCAAAATTTACAATCAGGGTTTAGACACAATCTCCTCCCCTTTGTTGCGTTCAAAAGGGGTTTCAATCTACTGCTTTAAATATTCGTTTTCATTTTTTATACCTCTAAATTTGGGCCATTATTTTTGCTTACACTTCATGTAACTTAAATTTAGACCCAAATTTCCATACGTTTGCTGACAATTCTTTTTTAATACTTTTTATGGACAACTCTCAAAAATACGCATTATAATTAATCCACTTTTAAAAAGGGTTCCTTCAGTTAAAGGGGTCAAATTCTTCAGTATCACAAGGATTAAAATTTTATTTCCCTATTCCATTATTTAATAACTCCAGGTCTGAATTTCATTGCTTTTTTCATTCCACCTATTTTTTTTCAAGATTTCCCTTTAGCTTTTTGGGGTAGGTTAAAGAGGGGGTTTAATCCCCAAATTTTAATTTAAAAAAAAAGAATAAGGAACAGTAGAAAATATTGATCTATGGGGCTGACTCTGCAAATTACACAAAAAATAAATTTTTCTTGGCCTCGTTCATTGTTTTTCTATCCTCTAACCCCTTTTTTCCACCGCTGCTTTTTAATTAACACTAAAATTACAAATTTTTGAAATAGTTTCCCAAAAAAATCAAACCCCTAATGCCATTTATTTTAAAAAAAGAAGATGACTTTATCCCCTAAAATAACTACAAAAAATAATAAGAACAACGAGAACAAAAATCCCGTTATTCCCCAGGGACAGTAAAGGGGGTTTTAAAAGGTGCGGCTTTGGGTGGTTTTTAGTGTTACCACCCTTCCCCCGCCTGCCAGCTACCATGTTACCAAACCCCTTTCCCCCCCCTCCTTTTCCCGTGTTACCCCCCTTCCCCCACCCGCCTGGTTACCATGTTACCACCCTTCCCCCCCCTGCCAGGCTACCAGTGTTACCCCCCTTTCCCCCGCCCTGCCTGGTTACCAGTTTTTACCCCCCTTTTCCCCCCCTCCCGGGGTTACCGGGTTTTTACCCCCCTTTTCCCCCCCTCCTGGTTACCAGTGTTCCCCCCTTTCCCCCCCCGCCCTGCCGGGTTCCCCATGTTACCACCCTTCCACCCCCCTGCCGGGCTACCAGTTTTAAACCCCCCTTCCCCCCCCCCTGCCTGGTTCCCAAAATTTTAACCCCCCCTTCCCCCGCCCTCCCTGGCCCCAAAGTTTTAAAAACCCCCCTTTCCCCCCGCCCCCCCCGGGTTTACCAGGGGTTACCCCCCCTTTCCCCCCGCCCTGCCTGCTTCCCATGTTACCCCCCCCCTTCCCCCCCCCTTCCGGGTTACCAGTGTTTACCCCCCTTTCCCCCTGCCCCTTCCGGGTTACCAGGGGTTCCCAACCCTTCCCCCGCCCTGCCGGGTTACCATTTGTTACCCCCCTTTTCCCCCCCCTGCTGGTTACCATGTTACCACCCTTCCCCCGCCCGGCCGGGTTAAATCAGTTTACCAACCCTTCCCCCCCCCCCTGCCGGGTTTCCCAGGTTACCCCCCTTTTCCCCCGCCCTCCTTTGGTTCCCCCATGTTACAAACCCTTCCCCCGCCCGCCGGGTTACCATTTGTTACCCCCCTTTCCCCCCCCCCTGCCGGGCACCATGTTACCAACCTTCCCCCCCCCCCCTTTGGCAACCAGTTTCCCCAAACCCTTAAACCCCCCCCTCCGGGTTTACCAATGTTACCAAACCTTCCCCGCCCTCCTGGCAAATCATGTTACCACCCTTTCCCCCCCCCAAAGCCTGTTCCAGTTTTCCCAAACCCTTTCCTCCCCCTGCCGGGCCCACCAGTGTTCCACCCTTTCCCCCCCTCCTGGAAAACCATGAACTACCCTTACCCTCCCCTTTCCGGGCTACCATGTTCCCAAACCTTCCCCTGCCCTTCCTGGCTCCCATTGTTACCACCCCCCCCCCGCCCTGTTTGGGCTACCATTTTACCCCCCTTTACCCCCCCTCCCGGGGTTAACCATGTTCCCACCCCTTCCCGCCCTCCTGGTTTCCAATGTTACCCCCCTTTCCCCGCACACCCCGGGTTACCATGAAACCAAACCCTTCCCCTCTCAGTAAAATAACCTTTCCATCTAAAGTATAAACCTTTTCCGGAACCTGCCCCGTTGACTAAACGCCCAACCCGGTTCTTGACCACTGTCTTTAAATATGTGCTGACTGAAACAAATTTCCAAAACCCCCTACGGTACTGGCCACCCGCCTACTCATTTTTAACAGTGTACCCCAAGAGATGGGAAAACGGCTGGGGGGCTCTGCCCACATAACAAAATAAAAACTAATTTAAAACACCCTTTACGTGAGTTTTTCTACCCTAATCCACGAAACGAACTCCCCATGATAAATGGTGAGACGGTGTGGACGGGTTTTACTTTTTAAAGGTAATTCAACGTTAAAAAGACGGGTTGTGAGGGGCCGGAAAGGTAAAAAGGTAAAACCCCCACCAGCCAACCCCCCCTCATAAACCCCACCCACCTTTATAAAACCTTTCCAATCACAGTTTTCTGCCTCAAGCCTGTTGCAGCCTTTTAAAAAGCTTCCTGCTATTCGTGTGCTAATTGCTTAAAATCCCGGGGGTTGCCCGGGTTTTTTTGAAATTAAGCCAGTCAGTAAGCCAGACTGGGGAAGGGTGAACCCACCCACCATCATCCACCTTCTCCTGCTCCAACTGCTCCCCGTGTTTTTGGGAAACGTTAAAACGTTTTCCCAGTCATCCATTCTCGGGGGTAACCCGGGCCAGCCAACCCACTTCAAACCCCCAAGCTAAAAGAGAGAAAAAACCCCCATAAGAATAACCCAAAACTCCCCCTGAGAAATTGTTTATATCGCTTGCTCCCTGTTGGGGATGCAAGAGTGGTTTTTACCATTCCTGTGGCATAAGGGGGGTTTTCAAGCCCCCTTTCCCGTTGAGGGGGGGCCGGGCAGACAAAACCTCCCCCCCCCCACCACTTCTCTCCCCCACCCCCGGGGGGCCGGCAGTCCCCCCCAACCCGAGAGTCCCCCCCCACCACCTCCCCCACCACCACCCATCCCCCAAATCTACCTGTGGTTTTTTTCCCACCCTTTCCCCGGGGTCCTATACTGTTTTGGCTAAATTTAATTGTCAAAAATTTGTACGGGTGCCAACGAGAAAAGCCGTTTTTGGAGTTCCCCCAAAACCACATTCTCACGACAACAGTGCAGTGGAAAGGGGAAGCCCCCGGCCCCCCACAACAAAAACTTCGCCCCACCCCCCATATCACCCCCCATTTTCTACCCGACTCCAGTGAAAAATTTTTTTAAAACATTTTTTTTGCTTTTAAAGCCCATTTGCGAGGTGAAAAACTTTTATAGAAAATTTGCTTTGTACCAAAACCCTTGTTTTTTTTCAGTGTAAACCAGTATTTTTTTTAAACCCAAAGTATTTTTCCAATTTTTTTTCATTTGTTTTCACTTATCTTATTTTAATTTTATTCTGTGTTTTTCTTTTTGGGCTACCCGTCTTAGTAATATTATTGTGTAGGTCCCGTCATTTCCACTCGTGTAAAAGCTTTTTTTTTTAAATTTTTTTTTTATTAAAATTTTTTCCGCTTTGTATTCTCGGGTATATCATTGAAATTTTCATGCAGTATTTTCCCCCCCCCATAACCACATTTTCCATTTTTTCATTTGTGTCTTTTTTTTGGGTTCCAACAGTGTTCTTTCCAAAAATTTTTTCGCAACTGTTACCATTTTTTTTTGCCACCAAAATTTTTGTCGTACAGCCCAAAAACCAGCAAGTTTTTTGTTGAAATCAGTCACAGAAAATTTTTTGTTGTATCTCACAGAAAGGAAAATTTTTTTGTAAGATTTTTTTTAATGAAGTGTGCTCCTCACTGAAGTGTTATTTTCCCCTGTTTTTTTCCCTTTTTTTTTTATTTTTTATAATCCTTGAACCAAATTCCCCTTTTTATGCAATTTCAATTACTTTTAACGTAAAGTTTTTTTTCCTTACCTTTTTGATTTAAAATTTTTTTTGTCTAATTTACAATTAAGAGTTAAAGTGTTCAATCATTTTTTTTTTTTTATTTTCATAATTTAATTAAATTTTTTTCCCGATTTTCCCATGACACTTTTAATTATTTGAATTGATTTTTTTCTACACCTTTTTTGTTGCACTTGAATAATTATTTTTTTAAACTTTCGCAGTGAATTTTTTTTTTTTTTATTGAATTTTTAAATTTTTTTTTTAAATTTTGGCTATGCATTTTTTAAAAATTTTAAAATTTCCCATTTAAACCAATTTAATAATTTTTTTACACTTTCACATTATTTAAAAAAATTTTAAATTTTAAATTAATTTTTTTTTAGCAAAGTAAAGACAGTTTCATTTTGTTTTTAAATTCACCCCTCCAGAAAATTTTTTACTTGGGAAATTTCAATGTAAATTTTTTTTCTTGGTCAATAGCCGGGGAAAGTGGGGGGTTCTTTCCTCTTGCATGTATAACATTATTAATTCTCTGATTATTTGGTATATTTTTTCATTTCAATTCTTTTTTTAATAAATTTTTATTGTTCATTATTTTTGCTTTATTTGTTTTCGTGTTACTTTGCCATTATTCCCCCCAAACCGTAAATGATATTTTAGGGAATGTCGACACTAAAGCCCTCTCAGGCACTATTGCGCTCCGGCACAGTCCCCCCCCAAGTTCCTTACCGACTACAGACTACTCAGACACCGAGATATTATAGTTATACCTTTTTTTCCCCCTGATGCTTTCCCTTTTATTCAAGGGGCCATGTACTTTAGTCTTAAAGCAGGGGTTTGCAGCCATTCTTTCCCTCGGGGCTAGTGCTCTAGCTAAAGGGCCTCCTTAAAGGGGAAAAGCCTTATCAACTTGTAAAGAACTTTTTATCGATCCCTCTGCGTTAAAGTTTTTATCCCTTGAATGCGGATTTTCAGGAATCTTACAAATGGTCACAATATAGGAACTGATTCGTTTTTCCCTTGTCCCAAAGTAAAAACAGCTGATCCTTTTTTCGTTTTTAGGACTAGTGAAGCAAAACCCTTGAGTACTGAACTTTGAGTGCTTTTTTGCTTTTAAATTTTAGAAAAAACCCTTTTATCACTTTTATAAATTCCCGTCCAATCACATCTTTTCTCCCTGAAGAGGCTAAACCATTTACACATCAATTGGCTAAAATACATTTTTGGAGAAATTTAAAAACTAATCCCGCATCTTTTGTGTGTTTAAAGAGGCTGCCCTCCCTGTACCGAGGGAACCTTTTAACACCCTTAAATCATGTACTTTCCCTTTCCCCCGGGGGTATTTTCCCTTTTATCAAAAGTAATGCCCACACTTATGCCTCAGCTGAAACCACCCCCTTTTTCGCCACAGAAAAAAAATCGTAGCCCGTCAATCATCTCAGAGATCACCCAAAAAACCAGGGGAAAACAGAGCGTTAAAACCCCCGGTAGTATTCATATTACATTCGTAACCATAGTCGGGGGAATGTTACAATTTGGGGGTTTTCCGTCCAATTGCAATTAATTTTCCCCTGTAGTTACCCAAAAGAAAACCGTCGACTGATGTTAAAACTCAGATCTTCCCTACTTTTCTTACTTTAGAATACATGGACATGAAAACTCTGAGTGTAATGCTCTCTATAACCTTAAAGAAACTCAGTTCTTTCCGTTTTCCCCCCCCCCCCAAAAAACCTTTTTTTAAAAAAAAAATTTTTTTAATTTTTAAACCCAAACCCCCCCCCCCCGGGAAAAACCCCCAAAAAAGGGTTTTTTTAAACTAAATTTCCCCCCAAAAAAACCCCCCCCCTTTCCCCCCCCCTTTAAAGGGCCCCCCCTTTAAATTTTTTAAAAATTTTTGGGTTTAAAAAATTTTTTAAAAAATTTTTTTTCAAAACCCTTTTTTAAAAAACCCTTAAAAAGGGGGGAAAAAATTTTTTTCCCCCCCTTTTTTGGGGGAAAAAAAAAATTTTTTTTTTGGGAAAAAAAAAAAAAACCCCCCCCCCCCCCCTTTTTTTGGGGCCCCTTTTTTTCCCCCCCCCCCCCCTTTCCCCCAAAAAAAAACCTTTTTCCCCTTTTTTTTTTAAATTTTTCCCCGGGGGCCCCCTTTTTTTAAACCCTTTGGGGGTTTTTTTTAAAAAAAACCAATTTTTCCCCTTTTTTTTTTTAAAAAAAAAAAGTTTTTTGGAAAAATTCCGGAAAAAAACCCCCCCGAACCCAAACCCCCTTTTCCCTTTTCCCCCTTTTTTACCTTTTTATTCCCAAAAAAGGGGTTGGGCCCAAGGGGGCCAAATTCCCCCCCCCCCTTTTTTTTTTGCCCCCCAAAAATTTTTTTTTGGGGGGTTTTAAAAAAAAAAAAATTTTTTTTTTTGGGGGGCCCCCCCCAAAAAGGGGTTTTTGTTGGGGTTTTTTTTTTTTTTTTTTTTTCCCCCAAAAAACCCGGGGAAAAATTTTGGAAAAAAAGGGAAAATTTTAAAAATTTTTTTTGGGGTTTAAAATTTTTTGGGAAAACCTTTTTTTTTCCCCAAAAATTTTTTTTTTTTTCACCCCCCGGGGGGGGGTTTGGGCCCCCATGGGGTAAAAAAAAAAAATTTTTTTTTTAAAAATTTTCCCCTTTTTGGGGGAAAACCCCCCCCCCCCAATTTGGGGGGGGGGGTTTAAAAAAAATTTTTTAAAAAAAGGGGGGGTTTTAAAAAATTTTTCCCCCCCTTTTTAAACCCCCCCCGGAAAATTTTCAAAAAGGGGGGGAAAATTAAAAAAGGGGTTTGGGTTTTTTTTTGGAACCCCTTTTTTTAAAAAAAAGGGGGGTTTTGGGGGGAAAATTTTTTTTAAAAAAAAAAAAAATTTTCCCCCCCCTCCCGGGGAAATTTTAATTTCCAAAAAAAAAAAAATTTTTTTCCCCCCCTTGTTTTTTTTTCCCCCCCTTTTTACGGGGAAAAAAAAAATTTTTCCCCCCCCTTTTTTTTTTGGGAAAATTTTTTCCCCCCCCCCCTTTTTTTTTTTTAAAAAAAATTTTTTTCCCCCTTTTTTTTTTAAGGGCCAATTTTTTCCAAAAAATTAAAAAAAAGAAAAAAAATTTAAAAAAAAAAAAAGGAAAATTTTTTAAAAAAAAAAAATTTTTAAAAAATTTTTCCCTTTCCCCAAAAAAAAAACTGGAAAAAAATTTCCAATCCCCCAAATTTTAACCCCAAAACCTTTTTGGGGGGTTAAAATTTTTTTTTTTTTAAAATTTTTTTCCAATTTTTTTTTTTAACTGTTTCCCCCCAAAAATTTCCCCCCCGTTTGGGGGTTTAAAAAGGAAAAAAAAAAAACCCCCCTTTTTTTAAAATTTTTTCCCTTTTTTAAACCCTTTTTCTTTTTGCCCAAAAAAAGGGGGGGTAAAAAAAAAGGTGGGGGGTTTCCCAAAAAAAAAGGTAAAATTTTTAAAAAAAGGGGAAAAACCCCCCTCATGGTTTTAAAACCCCCTTAAAAGCCCCCGAAATTTTTTAAAAAAACCAAAAAAAAAAAACCCAAATTTTTTAAAAAAAACCCCCCTTTTTTTTAAACCCCCTTTGGGGGTTTTTTTTTTAAAAAAAACCCCAAAATTTTTTTAAAAATTTAAAAAAACCCAAAATCCCAAAAAAATTTTTTTTTTTCCCCAAAAAACAAACCCAAAGGGGGGCCCCCCCTTTTAAAGGGTTTTCCAAAATTAAACCCCCAAGGGGTTTTAAAAAAAAAATTTAAACCCCCTTGGGAATTTAAAAAATTTCCCCAAAAAAAACCACCCTTTTTGGGGGGTTTTTAAAAAAAAACCCTTTTTTAAAAATTTTTTTTTAATAAAAAGGAATTTTTTTTGGGGGGGCAATTTTTTTTTTTAAAAAAAAAAAGGGGGTTTGGGCCCTTTTTTCCCCAAAACCCAAAAGGTTTTTTAAAAGTTCCCCAAATTTTTTAATTTCCCAAAAAAAGGGAAAAAAAAAAAGGGGGAAAAAGGGGGGTTTTTTTTTTCCCCAAAAAAAAAAAATTTTTTTTTTTTTTTGAAAATTTTTCCTTTTCCAAACCCAAAAACCCCTTTTTCCCCCCCCAAAAAAAAAAGGGGAAAATTTTAAAAAAATTTTTTTTTCCCCCCTTTTTCCCCCGGAAAGGGGAAAAACCCAAAAAAAAAAATTTTTTGGGAAAAAAACCCCCCAAAAAAGGGGGGAAAAAAGGTTTGGGGTTTTTTTTTTTAAAACCCAAATTTTCCCTGGGGCCCCCCCCCAAATTTGGGGGTTTTTAAAAAATTTTTTAAAATTTTAAATTTAAAAAGAAAAAAGGCCCCAAAAAAAAACCCAAAAAAAAAGGTTTTTAAAAATTTTTAAAAAATTTTAAAAAAAACCCCAAAGGGGAAAAAAAACCCCAAAAAAAAGGGAAAATTTAAAATTTTTTTTAAAAAAAGGTTGGGAAAAATTAAAAATTTTTTTTTTTAAATTTAAAAAACTTTAAAAAAAAAAAAATTTCCCTTTTTTTTGGAAAAAAAAAATTTTTTTTCCCCCCCCCCCTTTAAAACCCCAAACCCTTTTCCCCCCAATTTTTTTTTAATTCCCCGGGTTTTAATTTTTTTTCCCCCAAAAAAAAAAAAACCTTGGTTTTTCCCCCCAAAATTTTTTAAAAAAACCAAAAATTTACAGGCCCCCAAAAAAATTTTTTTTTTCATTTTCCTTTTTTTGGGAAAAAAAAAAAATTTTTTTTTAAAAAAACCCCCTTTTTTTTTTTTTTTGGGTTTTGGCCCCCCCTTTAAATTTTTGTTTTTTTTAAAAAAAATTTAGGTTTTTTAAAATTTTTTTTTTTTTTTTTGGGAAAAAGGGGGTTTTAAATTTTTTTTTTTTTTAAAAAAATTTTTTTTTTTAAATTTTTTTTAAAAATTTTGGGCCCCTTTTTTTTTTTTTTTTCCCCCTTCCAATTTTTTTAAAAAAAATTTTTTTTTTTTTTTTAAATTTTTAAAAACCCCCCCGGGGGCCTTTTGGGGTTTTTTTTTTTTTGGGGGGGGCCGGGGCCCCCAAAAAAACCCAAACCGGGGGGTTTTTTTCCTTTTAAAACCCTTTTGGGGGGTCCGGGGGGAAAAAAAAAAAAATTTTTTTTGGGGGAAAAAAAACCCCTTTTGGGGGGGGGCCCCCCCTTTTTTTCCCCCCCTTTTGGGGGGGCTTTTAAAAAAATAAAATTTTTAAAAAGGGTAAACCCCCCCCCCCCCCAAAAAATACTCCCCCTGCCTGGTTGGGGCCCCCCCCCCCCCCCCAAAAGGGGAAAAAACCCCCTTTTCCCCCCCCAAAAACCCCCCCCCCCCCCCAAAAAACCCCCCCCCCCCCCCCCCAAAAACCTTTTCCCCCCCCCCCCCTTTTTTGGCCCCCGCCCTCCTGGCTACCAAGTTCCCAAACCCTTCCTTACCACCCCTTGCTACAATTTACCAACTTCCCCCCCCTCCTGGCTCCCAGGGGTTACCACCTTTCCCCCGCCATGCCTGCACAGTGTTACCAACTTCCCCCGCCCTGCCGGGTTAACCGTTTTCCCCACCTTACCCTCCCTGCCTGGGCTACCAGTTTACCACCCTTACCCCACCCCCTGGCCCCAGTTTACCAACCTTCCCTGCCCTGCGGGCAACCAGTGTTCCCCCCTTTTCCCCCCCCAGCCTGGTTTTGGTTTTCCCAAAACCTTCTCCCCCCTCCGGGCACCATGTTACAAATTTCCTCGCCCCCCCTGGCACCGTGTCCCAACCCTTTTCCCCGCACTGCCGGGTTTACCAGCTTTACCAACCTTCCAAGCCCTCCGGGCTACCAGGAACCCCTTTGCCCTCCCCCCCGGCTACAATGTTCCCAATCTTCCCCCCCCCCGCCTCTGGCTACAATTTTTCCAACCCTTTCCCCTGCCCCGGGGCACCTGTTAAACCAAACCCTTTCTTCCCCTGCCTGGCTACAGTGTTACCAACCTTCCCCCCCCATGCCTGTCACCGGGGTTACCAACCTTCCCCCCCATCCTGGCTACCGGGTTACCAACCCTTCCCCGCCCTGCCTGACAACCAGGTTCCAAACCCTTTTCCCCCCCCGCCGGGCTCCCATTTTTTCCACCCTTCCCCGCCCTCGGGCTACCAGTGTTACCACCCTTCCCCCCCTCCCCGGGAAACCATTTCCCACCTCCTCGCCCTGCCTGATACCCAGTGTTCCCATTTCCCTAACCGCCGGTTTCCATGCTACCAACCCCTAAGCCCTGCCTGGCTACCAGTGTAACCAACCTTTCCCTGCCCTGCCTGTCTACAAGTGTTACCAATCTTCCCCCTGCCCTGCATTGCCTGGCTACAAGTGTTACCAACCTTCCCCCGCCCTGCCTGGCTACCAGTGTTACCAACCTTCCTTCACCATGCCTGGCTACAAGTGTTACCAACCTTCCCCCGCCATGCCTGGCTACCAGTGTTACCAATCTTTCCTCGCCCTGCTTGACAACCAGGGTGACCAACCTTCCCCCAGCATGCCTGGCTAACAGTGTTACCAACCTTCCCTCGCCCTCACTGACTACCAGTGTTACCATCCTTCCCCCGCCCTGCCTGATTACCAGTGTGACCACCTTTCCCCGCCCTACCTGGCTACCAGAGTTACCAATCTTCCCCCGTCCTGCCTGGCTACCAGTGTTACCAACCTTCCCCCGTCTTTCCTGGCTACCAGTGTTACCAACTTTTCCCCGCCCTGCCTGGCTACCAGTGTTACCAACCTTCCCTCGCCCTGCCTGGCTACCAGCTTTAATCACACTGTTAGTGTGTTACCAACCTTCCCGCCCTTCTGGCTACCAGCTTTATCACACTGTGTAGTGTTACCAACCTTCCCTCGCCCTGCCTGGCTACCAGCTTTATCACACTGTGTAGTGTTACCAACCTTCCCTCGCCCTGCCTGGCTACCAGCTTTATCACACTGTGTAGTGTTACCAACCTTCCCTCGTCCTGCCTGGCTACCAGCTTTATCACACTGTGTAGTGTTACCAACCTTCCCTCGCCCTGCCTGGCTACCAGCTTTATCACACTGTGTAGTGTTACCAACCTTCCCTCGCCCTGCCTGGCTCCCAGTTTTATTCAACGGTTGTTTAAACTCCCGTTGTTTGGTTTCCCGCTTTCAAGTGAGTGTTAAATTTGTGGGGGTAAGTTTTCAATTTTTTTACCCCCGTCGCCTGCCGGGGCTACCATTTTATAACCTTAGTTTAAAAAAATTCCCCGTGCTCACCCTTTATAATTTATTTTACCCCCCTTCCCCCCCCTTTAAAGTTTTTCTAAAATTTGTTTGTATTTTTTCAGTTTTTTTTTAAATTTTTCTTTGGTTTGGAGAGGTGATGGGGAAAATTTAGAAAAAAATTTTGGGGGGAAAGGGTAAAAAAAAATTTCTTTAAATACCCGCATTCAAAATGGTTTTATTTGGGTTTTTAAGACGGGAAACTCTTACCCATGGTTTCCCTTTTTTTTTCACCCGGAAACTCCCTTAAAGAAAGGGGAGTTTTCCATTTAATTTTTTTTACGTTTCCAAATAAGGTTTTGTTATTTTTTTGGGTTATAATAACCTTTTGGTTACTTTGTTTTTAAGATTTGTCCTGTGTTTGGGTTTGTTTTTTAGAAGGGTTTTTTAAGGGGAAATTTTATAAACTAAAAAAAAGGTTTTCAAGGTACTTTTGCATCAAGGGAATCCCTTTGCAGGAACCTTTCCCATGAGGGGAATTCCTTTTTAATACTTTTAAAAAGGGAAAAATTTTTAAAGGGGCCCGGGGGCCCGGTTTTTTAAACTCTTTATTTCAGGTTTCTAAAAATTTTTTGGATTCCCGGGGTTTTTTAAGGGCCCTTGTCATGTGACAGGTGTTCTCAAGGGGACTCCTTGGTCACTGTGACCGGGTTTTCCCTCAAGGTGTCCTTGGTCACTGTGACCAGGTGTTCCTAAAGGTGACCCCTTTGTCATGGCCAGGTGTTCTCAGGGGGTTTTTGGTTTCATGTGCCCAAGGTTTTCCTCAAGGTGCCCCTTTGTCACTGTGCCCGGGTTTTTCTCAAGGTGACCCCTTTGTCACTGTGCCGGTTTTCCCTAAAGGTGACCCCTTTTGTCATGTGACCAGGTTTTCTCAGGTGACCCCTTTTTGTCCTGTGACAGGTGTTCCTAAAGGTGACTCCTTGGTCCTGTGACAGGTTTTGGGTTTTTCCCCTTTCCAAGGTGACTCCTTGGTACTGTGCCAGGTGTTCTCAAGGTGACTCTTGGGGTACTGTGCCAGGTTTCTCAAGGGGGGCCTTGGTCACTGTGACAGGGTTCCTCAAGGTGACTCCTTGGTCACGTGAAGGGTTCCTCAGGGGGACTCCTTGGTACGTGCCATTTTCCCTAAAGGGGTTTTGTATGTGAAAATTTTTTAATGAATTTCCTTGGTACGGGACGGGTTTTCCCTCGGTATTTGGGTACTGTGACCATTTTAAAGGTACTCCTTTGGTCACTTTTACCTTTGTTTGGGGGTGTTTTGCATGTGGGGTTAAAGTACCCTTTCTGGACATTTTCCCAAGGTGATTTTGAATGTGCGGGTTTCAAAATTTATCTTGGATGTAAGGGTTTTTCCCCTCGGGGGTTGTTGGTATGTGGGTGTTTTTAAGGGGGGTTTTGGGTATGGGGGGTTTTTTTCAAGGGTCTTTTGGTTTTAAATTTTTTAATACTCCGGTTGTTTGGGTTTCCTAAAAAGGTTGCCCCTTTCATTGACGGGTTCTAAGGGTACCATTGAAAATTGAGATCTGTAAAACTTTAATTTCATTATGGAAATTTTAAAAAAATCTGGGGATTCTTTTTTTAATTTTCCCAGTGTTTTTTTACTGTTTTGGAAACAGCTTGTTTTGTATTTTTTTTTTTGTATTTTAAATTGTTGGGTTTATTTTTTGTTTGGATTGGGTTTGTGGGGTGTTTTTTTATTTTTTTCTAACGTTTTTTTGTAAAAGGCCCCCCGTTTTATGTTTAAGATTGGTTTTCCCCTGCATTTTTGTTGAAATACACCCCCCTTTTTTTAGTTAAAGTTGGTGGGGAATTTTTTTTTGATTTTGTTTTTTAAAATTTGTGTTTGTTTTGTTTTTTGTTTTGGGTCATTTGTTTCCCTAGATTTGCACCCCTGGCCCCCTTTCTCTTTCCCATTCCCCCTCAGGGTTTTTTTTTAACCTTTTTTTTCAACCCCTTTTGGGGGCTTGTAGGTTGGATATGCCTTTTCATTCTTCCCAAAAACACCCTTTCAGTATACCTTTTGTAAGGAAAAATATTTAAACTTTTATCCCCCGTTTTTTTATGTGTTACAAAACTGAGTTCTAGCCCAAATTAATTGTTTTTGCCCCATGTAATTTTTTTGGGGATTGGGGATTTTTTTCTCCCCCCCTTAAACCCCTTTTCCAAGTGGGTAAGGTTTGGGGGTTTTTATTTTTCGTGGGAAAATTTAAATTTGGTTTTGGGACAGTGGGTAAGAACATATGCAAAGTTGGTTTCTTTTTTTCAAAAAAGTTTCGCTACAGGGTTTCTTCAGTGGGTTTACAGAAAGTTGATAGAAGCAGAGATATTTAAAGACGAGTTTTCAGCCATCCCCTTAAATTTTTGAGGTGGCAGCCCTCGTCTGGAGAAGGGCATTTTTTTCCGTTGTAGAAACGGAAAAAATGTCTTCTCCAGACTGAGGGTGACCACCTAAAAAAATTTAAGGGTGAGGACTGATTATCTTTCAAGTATCTTCTGTTCTTAAAACTTGTCTGTTCGATTTAAGACCCTACTGTGTAGGCGAACGTTTCAAAATAAAGTCCCTAACGTTGATTATGTGTCTTCCTAACAATCGTGGTATTTTTTTTCCATTTTATGTTCATTCTGGGATAGTCTTGTTGCAAAACCTTTGCACTTTCTCTGTTTCTTACGTGCTTGGTAGGTGTGGGTTCCCCCAAACGGTGCCGATACTCCAATGTGGGCCTTTTAGTAACGGTGTACAGGGTCCTGATGTTTCCTTATTAAGATGTCGGAATGGCTGGGGTTTGCTAGGTCCCCCCCCCCATTGCGCAGCATTATTTGGTTGATGGGTTTGGGAGATGTGCCTGGGGTTAACTCCCCCCAAAGATTTTTTCCTTGGTGGGGTTTTGGTTCTGCCCCTGGACTTACTCCGTCTGCCCCCCTTTTTGCCCATCCAATCTTCGGGGATTTGCATTGGTGGGTTTTGAATCCAGGACCCAAATTTGCTGGCCAGGTCTGAGCCTTCCAAAATTTGTGTTTTGCCTGGTCTTCGGTCGAGGGGTTTTTTCCCCCAAAAATTCCGTATTGCAAAAGGGACACCTCAGAGTCAGAGTCAGAATCGGGTCAGAGTGTTTTGGTGTGGGTGTGTGTTTGGTGTGTGTTTTTGTGTGTTTTTTTCTCACCTTTTGTTTTTGCGGGGTCGAGACTCAGCTCCTGGCCCCCCCTCTTCATGTCGCTACTGGGTCCTTTTCTTGTTACTGGCTTTGTCATCCCTCTTCTTAAAACTAGTATGGTTCCTGCCTTACTTTTTCCCTTTGCTAGGCTATTCCATTTCTGAAAAATTTATGACTGACAAATACTTCCTAACCCCCTGTGATGTTGATTTTAGCTTCCAGTTGGGGACCCCTTTGCCCTGGTCCCCTTCTGGAAATCTATCTTGTCCACCTTGCCTTTTCCCGCAGTTTTGTATGTCGTTATAGTCTCCCGCCCCTTCTGTCCTCCGTGTCGTCAGTCCGATTTCCCTTAACCTTTTTCCTCGTACGACTTCCCTTGAGCTCTGGGACAGCCCTTTTTGCAAAACCCTTTTATTTTTTTAACTTCTTGCGTGCTTGACCGGGTGGGTTTCCCGATGGTGCTGCATTCTCCGTTGGGCCAACATACACGTGTACAGTGTCTTTAAGATTCCTTATAAGGTACGGAACGTATTTTTCCCGGTTTTTCCAGGCGCTCGTTATGCTGCAGAAGTTATTTGGTTGATGTGTGTCCCGGTGTTTTTGCTCGGGTTATGGTCACCCCAAAGGGCTTTTTTCCTGATGGGTCTGCAGTCTTTGTCCACCCGTTACTCTGTCTGCGGTTTCTTTGCCCCCCCCCATCTTATGACTTTGCATTTGGCTGGAAAATTTAATTCCGGAAGCCGTTACGGACCCATGTCCGCCTGTCCAGGTCTCTTTAGTAATGCCCCTCTCGTCCGATTTAATTTTTCTCATAAAATTAAAACATCTGCGAACAGGGAAAATTCAGAGTCTATTCCCTTTCCTCATTCGTTAATATATCAAAAAAAGCACTGGTCTAGAACTGACCCTTGGGCCCCCCTCGTAAAAGACGCCACTGTGATACCTCTTCATACCATGACTCGTTTTCTGCCCCCCTGTCAGGGTTTTCCTTTCCATTGCAGTTGCCTCCTTTTTTTGGCCCGATCCTACTTCGCACTAATCTCTTTTGGGGAATGTGTCAAAAGGGTTTTTTCAGTCTAGGAAAACGCAATATACCCAAAACCCCCCCTTTTCTCGTGTTTACTTTGTTACCTTGTTAAAAATAGAGGAGGTTTGTGATACGGATTTGGTTCCCTAAAACCCTGCGGTTTTCTTTATAATCTTGTTCCTTTCCAGGTTTTCGACATCCCTCCGTAAATTTCTCCTGACTTTGCCCCAAAACATGTAGAGACACAGGTCGTAGTTTAGTGCCCGTTTCTGTTTCCCCCTTTTTTAAATATGGGGACTAAATTTGTGTTCTTTTTTTTCTCAGGTAGTTGCCCAGTTTTAAAGGAGTGTTGAGATTGTGGTTAGGGCACGCCCGCATCTTTTCCTCCCTTCTCAAGGACCAATGGGGGATGTTGTCGGTCTCATTTCCTTTGAGGTGTCAAAGGGCATTAAGAGTTCTTCACCCCTCTCAGTTTTTTTCGTAAATCATTCAAAACTTTTTTGGATATTCCCTTTGATGTTCCCTTCTGGTTTTCCCCCAAACCCTTCTGCTCTCTGTAAAAACTTTCCTTAAAATTTCCCGTTCGCTCCCCCACATCTCCAGTATTTCTTGTGGTTCTCCACCCTTTTGTCCTTAATTGACACTGGTCTTTTAAATGTTGTCTTCCTCTATGTGGTAACAACAGTTTGGGTCAGTTTGATTTTCCCATGCTTGTCATTTTTTTTACTGTCGTGGGGGCCCCCTTTACCTGGCATACTCATTCCTGGCTTGCATGATCTCCCCATTTTTCGTGTGTTCTCTGCCCCTTTTGTACTTTTTCCATTCTTAAATTGCACTTTTTTTTGCTCCTTACCCGTCGGGGAAAAAAAGGGGTCGTTCGGTTCCCGTTGTTAAGGTTTCCCTTGGGAAAACTTTTCCCCCGCCCCTTGCTTTTGTTGTTCAATTCCATCATTTTATTTATGGCTTTTTCTGCCCGTTTTGTCCCCCCTGGCCCCCGCAGGAAGTTCTTCAAACCCCCATGTAGTCCCATCTTTTATGTCGGTTTTTCCCCTTCAATCCTTTATTCTTCCACTCGCAGCCTATAGTATCAAGCACAGAACCAGTGGTGCTGCTTGGGGACTCTCATAGTGATGTCCTCAATGCTGAGCTGCCAGGGTGGGAAAACCCAAAGGGCCACTTGGGTTTTTTCCCCCCCCTTCACTCTGGTAGGTCCTTTTAAATGTTGGGACTGAGGTTTCCCCCGCACCAGTCCCCAAAATCCCGGCTCTCCTGTTTCGGGCCCCCCTGTGGTCCCGGTTTTCCCGCGCTCCTGTGGTTGAAATCCCCTAACCAGCAACTTTGCCTGTTGGAATGAGTCTTCTTTCCACCTCAGCAAGTGTGTCCACCATTGCTTTGTTGCTCTTTCATATTCCTTCTTGGCCTCTTGAGTTTTGTTTTGGATTATACATCACTGCAAAGACCCCTTTGTTTCACCGCTGAATGTACCGCTTGTGTCTCTTTCTCCGTTCCCTCTATGCCCTTCCCTTTTCTCGAATTTCCATCTGTTTTTTACGAGCAAAAGGGCCCCCACCTCCCCTTTTCCCCTTTTTTATTTTTCCTCTGTTGGGGATTCCAGGGTGGAAAGATTGCATTTGTTTTATTTGGGCTCCGTGGGTTTTTTTTCTGTTAACTGCTATGATGGTCGGGGGGACTCTCATTAAATTTTTTCTTGCCCTTCCCCTTTTTTTTTATTCGTTAAAATTTTCCTCTGCTTTGTGCACAAAAACCTTTTACTTTGTTTAATTTACTGTTAAACTGTGGTGCGGGGGGGTTGGGGGGGAGGGGTTGTGTGTGATGGGTTGGTTTTGGATTTTTGTTGCTTGGGGGTTGGTGGGTTTTTTGCGGTGTTTTTGGGGGGGGGTGTGTTGCCCCCATTTTTAATCCTTGGGGTTTTTGCTTCCTTTTTTTATTTCCTCCCATTTTTCTCCTTTCGTTTTTGAACTTTTTTTTCATCGTCTTCCTTTCGTTGTGTTCGTCTCGATCGGGGGAACATCCCGGAAAATCCTGCTTGCCTTCAGCCGTGTTTTCCCCGCAGGATATGGTTTTGGGTTGATTTGCCTGAAAAATTTCTTTTAGAGGCCCATTCCTTTTTTTTTGAAAAAAACCCAATTCTCCCAAAATTTTCCCCTGGGCTGTCCCCCCCGCCTATCACCTTTTTATGATATCTTCAATCGTTTTTTTCTTGTTTCTTTCTCGTAAATTTCCCCCTTTGCTTCGTCTAGCCATAGGCAAACCGGATCTCTCCCTTTCCACTCCCCCTGTGACCCCATTGCATCCTCTGATTGTTTTTTGTTTTCTTTCCCCCGGAGGGTCTTCCTTCAGTCCCTTCCAGTTATGGCCCCCATGTTCTTTGGGTTTTCCTTTGCTCACCTGTTCCTGGCCCCAGGTATCAGTAAGGCCCTTTCAAGTCCTAGTTCCTTCAATGTCTTCCCAACCTCTCATTTTCCCAGTGTGTCCCTGCCTTGGTTTTTGGCCCATGGGGTTTGCGGACCTCTGCACACGTTTTGTTTCCATGCTTCCTTAGACCCGTTGTCTGTGTTTGATGTGCCATTGCCGATGTACTTCTGAAAAATTTTTTGTCTCTGTGCTGTTTAGTGTTTCAGCTCCTTTTCTAATCTCTCTATCTTGATTTCTGTGCTGTGGCCTGTTCTTGCCCTTCTGATTCTGCTTTCTAACCCCTTTCCCTCTTCCTTTCCCGCCATTTTTCTTTCCCCCGTCTTTCCCCCCTTTTTTGGCTTACTCCCATTCCCCCCCCCAGATCGTCCTTGGGCCCCCTTTTCTCATCTGGTTCTAGGTTTTTCCCCCCTTGCTCCAAAAGGGGGCGGGGTGGTTAGGGGGGGGGAAAAATTTTGGTTTTGGAGGAGAGGGAAAAGGATGGTTGTGGGGGGGGGGGGCGATTTGGTTTTTTGGGGGGTTTTTTAGATAGTTTTGGGGGGGGGGGTTAGTGGTTTGAGGGGGAGAGGGGGGATGGTTATAGGGGGGGGGGGAGGGTTTTTGGGGGAGGGGGAGGTTTTTGGGGGGGGGTTAGGGCGGTTTTGGGGAGGGGGGTTAGGTGGTTTGGGGGGGGGGGTAGGGGGCTAAGGTGGGTGGTTAGGGGGGGGGGGGGTGGTTAGGGGGGGGGGGGTAGGTTTGTGTCAAATGGTGGGGGTGTTTTGGTGGGTGTGTGTTTTGGTGTGTGTGTGTGTGTATTGCATGTGTGTTTTGGTGTGTGGTGTGTGGGTGGGGTGTGTTGTGTGGGGGTGTGGTTGGGTTGTGTGTGTGTGTGGTGTGGGGGTGGTGTGTGGGTTTGGGGGTTTGTGGGTTGGGGGTGTGTTGTGTGGTGTGTGTGTGGTGTGTGTTTGTGGGTGTGTGTGTGTGTTTGGGGGTGTGTTTGGTTGGGGGGTTTTGGTTTTGGTGTGTTGTGTGGTGTGTGTGTGTTGGTGTTTTGTGTGTGGTGTGTGTGTGTGTGGGTTTTTGTGTGTGTGTGGTGTGTGTGTGGGGGGTGTGTTGTGTGTGTTGGTTTTTGGGTTTGGGGGGGGGGGGTTGGGGGTTTTTGGGGGTGGGTTAGGGGGGTTTTTTTGGGGGGGTTTGGGGGTTTTGGGGTGTTGGGGGGGTGGGGTGGGGTTGGTGGTTGGGGTGGGTTTTGGGGTTTTATGGTTTATTTTTTGGGGTTTGGGTTGGGGGGGAGGGTTTTGGGTTGGTGGGGGAGGGTGGTAGGTTAGTTTATTTTCTTACCCCTTTTTTGGGGCTTTTTTTTTAAAAGTTGTGAATTCCCTTTTTAAAAAGAGCTCAACACGAGATTCAAGGAAGTGTGTTTAGTGGAGACAGAAAGGACTCCAGCAAACAGGAATGGAAGGATACACCAACAAACCATACCACGGGAGGGGATAGAACCCGCGATCAGAGAGCGTCAAAACTCCAGACCGTCGCGTTAGCCACTGGACCAGCTAGCCACAAAAAGATTCATCCAACTAGGTATATTTCTACACCATAGGAAGGTTTGGTGCAAGTTTTGCAAGTTTTGAGACTCTGATCGCGGGTTATGTCCCCGCCCGTGGTATGGTTTGTTTGCAATCGTGTCATTACGATTTCATGAGTCATGTTTATACCAACAAGTGCTGCACACTCTCCATATAACAGAGGAGGAGCTACATACCTCATAGGCTGTGAGATCTGAGAAAATATATCAGTGGGTCCTGAGAGAGGGAGCTGAGGTGTGGAGAAATTTTTTTCCAGGAGGGGGGGTATCAGCCCCTTCAGCCCTTTCAGCTCTTTTCAGTCCTGAAGGGCCAGCCCTCTCAGAGGGGGCAAGTATCTTGTTTACTGCTACATCAAGTAATTACCAGCAGATGTTTAACCAGTGTGTACAAGTTACATGGTCACACGGTTCTTTGCAAGAGGCCACTGTTGCGAGAGTGTAGTCTAAATAAGAGGAAATGAATCTTCTACCTTAGCAGGACAATTAAGGAAAACCCTGCACTCACTTTATTACAATGGCAAAGATAGTGTACATTGTTTTCTCTGCTTAACACAGCAAGAATCGCTACATTCTGCATTGCTTCCTGGTTGAAGTTTGGCAAGGAGGGGAAATGTGCTATGTCAGCTTTTCTTTTATGGGCTAGGGGCAGTGGCATCGTAGGAGGCTGTGGCGCCTTTAGATTGCTTTTAACCCTGCTGGGGCTCACACTGACGCTGGGATAACCAACAAATAACACTGATCCGTGCTTTTTTGTGCATAAAAGTATCTCAAAGACCATATCAAGAAACTTACAGAGAAGTGTGATCAGCTTTAGTGATAAGATTGTGAATAATGAACAAATCTTGATGAACAGTGTAACAAGTGTTGTGATTCAACAAAGTGTAGTGCAACATTCTTCAAAGAACACTATTCTTCAATCAAGACACCGATACCCGGGAGTAAGGGTCTGATACACAAACCCAAGTAAGTCTGTTTAGCATGTGATGCTTCTATTGACTGCACAATTAGGAACTCTGTATGCTTAACAGATTACCATAAACCCCAATGAGGTGCGGACTTCTGACTCCACACAAGTGAGTATTTCAGTCAGCACTCAGTTTCTGAGATATGCTGACATAACACCCCCTAGGAGTAATTCTACTCACCCATATTTTAATTTCCAGCCCGTTGAGGGATGCATACGACAGCTTCTCAAGACATCACCTGCAGGGACGGCTGTGTAGGCGAAAGCTGTCTTTCAAGCTAAGTTCCCCTACTGTTCACTATTTAATCTTTGACTTAGCTTGTAGCATTTCCTCAACATGAGGCATTATGTGTGCCACTAACAACAATCTTCAACACATCTGTCGAAACAGGGCAATTACCTGAGGTGTGAAAGATTGCAAATGTAGTCCCAGTTTTTAAGAAAGGCGATAGGCAGGTGGTATATTATGTAGTGTCACTGACATGCATAGTATGCCAAGTCATGGAGAAGCTTATCAGGAAAAGACCGGTGGATCACCTAGAAGGAATGAGATTATACACAATAACCAGCACGGTTTCAGGAAGGGGAAATCCTGTGCCACAAACCTACTGGAGTTTTACGACAATGTGACCAAATCCAAAGTTATGGAGATTGGGAAAGGTGAAAGAATACCGCAGAGTACAGGCTAGGTGACCAAAAACTGCAAACCTCACTATAGGAGAGGGATCTTGACTAGAGTATAATACCGAGCACATCTCCTGAGGCGCACATAAACCAAATAATTGCTGAAACATATGGGCGCCTGGCAAACCTAAGAATAACAATTCGACACTTGAGTAAGGAATCATTCAAGACTCTGTACACCGTGTACGTCAGGCCCATATTGGAATAGGCAGACATAGTATGGAACCCACACCTGGTCAAGCAAGTCAAAAAATTTGAGAAAGTGTAAAGGTTGGCAACAAGACTAGTTCCGGAGTATATCCAACGAGGAGAGGTTAAGGGAAATCATCCTGACAACATCTGAGGACAGGTGAGACAAGGAAGACATGATAACGACACATAAAATATTGAGAGGGAATGACAGGATGGAGAGGAACAGGAAGTTTCAGAGATGGAACATAGCAACAAGGGGACACAACTGGAAGCTGAAAACTCAGATGAAACACAGGGATCTTAGGAAGTATTTCTTCAACCAGAGAGTTGTTGGGAAGTTGAGCAATCTGGAAAATGATGTAGTGGAGGCAGGATGCATACATAGCTTCAAGAAGAGATACGACGAAGCTCAAGGAGCAAGGAGAGAGTGGACCTAGTAGCGACCAGTGAAGAGGTAGGGTTTGGAGTTATGACACGACCCCTGCAGCCACACACAGGTCAGTACAAATAGACGGGTACACACACACATCTTACCTTGCAGAGCTGTATGACCCTTGTGGGTTTAACTCTTAGATTGGATTGCAATATTAATAATCTGCATTGGTCACTAGTACCCTCCATGTCAGTGCCAGCATTGACAGAAGGACTGGTCACAAGTACCTTCCACGTCAATGCCAGCAGTGACAGAAGCACTGGTCACTAGTACCCTCCACGTCAGTGCCAGCAGTGACAGAAGCACTGGTCACTAGTACCCTCCACGTCAGTGCCGCAGGACAGAAGCATGGTCAGTCCCCCATGTCAGTACAGCAGTTTC
>NC_069399.1:11467368-11486035 GCF_026875155.1 Cherax quadricarinatus | reverse complement strand
CTTCACCCGTGATGTTTATAACCATATATTCTCATACATCCCGCTTCCTCACGCGATGTCACTCTTCATGATGATAGTATACACTTCACATTATAAACACTTCACTTTATATGTATAATGGCGCACAACTTGTCGTGACGTCACTTCTTCAGGCCTACCGCTGCCAATGTGGCAACAGCGCCTAAGACCCCCAACGGTTTGCGCTTTGAAATATTATGATTTCAGCTTTCCTCTCACTTTCTTTAACTAATAACTTTAATTATCACTCATAGTATTGTTCACTGACGTTCCACTACCACTGATTACTGCTTGCTGTTATTGCACGCCTTTCAACGCTAAGGTTCTCGGAGCCTTGTTACCCACGTCTGCACCCCACGGACCCACGTGTGTGTGTGTGTGTGTGTGTGTGTGTGTGTGTGTGTGTGTGTGTGTGTGTGTGTGTGTGTGTGTGTCATTAGGTAAATAGACTGAGGAAGAAAATCGGGCAAATCACATGAAACAACAAAGAACTATGTGAAGAGCTCAACGCGGGATTCAAGGAAGTGTGTTTAGTGGAGACAGAAAGGACTCTAGCAAACAGGAATGGAAGGATACACCAACAAACCATACCACGGGCGGGGATAGAACCCGCAATTAGACAGCCTCAAAACTCCAGACCGTCGCGTTAGCCACTGGACCAGCTAGCCACAAAAAGATTCATCAAACTAGGTATATTTCTACACCATAGGAAGGTTTGGTGCAAGTTTTGCAAGTTTTGAGACTCTGATCGCGGGTTATGTCTCCGCCCGTGGTATGGTTTGTTTGCAATCGTGTCATTACGATTTCGTGAGTCATGTTTATACCAACAAGTGCTGCACACTCTCCATACAACAGAGGAGGAGCTACATACCTCAAAGGTTGTGAGACCTGACAAAATATCTCCGTGGGTCCTGAGAGAGGGAGCTGAGGTGTGGAGAAATTTTCTCCAGGATGGGGGGTATCAGCCCCTTCAGCCCTTTCAGCTCTTTTCAGTCCTGAAGGGCCAGCCCTCTCAGAGGGGGGCAAGTATCTTGTTTACTGCTACATCAAGTAATTACCAGCAGATGTTTAACCAGTGTGTACAAGTTTCATGGTCACGCGGCTCTTTGCAAGAGGCCACTGTTGCAAGAGTGTAGTCTAAATAAGAGGAAATGAATCTTCTACCTTAGCAGGACAATTAAGGAAAACCCTGCACTCACTTTATTACAATGGTAAAGATAGTGTGCATTGTTTTCTATGCTTAAGACAGTAAGAATCGCTACATTCTGCATTGCTTCCTGGTGGAAGTTTGGCAAGGAAGGGAAATGTACTAGGTCAGCTTTTCCTTTATGTGGTAGGGGCAGTGGCATCGTAGGAGGCTGTAGCGTCTTTAGATTGCTTTTGACCCTGCTATGGCTCACACTGACGCTGGGATAACCAACAAAGAACACTGATCCGTGCGTTTTTGTGCATAAAAGTATCTCAAAGACCATATCAAGACACTTACAGAGAAGTGTGATCAGCTTTAGTGATAAGATTGTGAATAATGAACAAATCTTGATGAACAGTGTAACAACAAGTGTTGTGATCCAACAAAGTGTAGTGCAACATTCTTCAAAGAACACTATTCTTCAATCAAGACATCGATACCTGGGAGTAAGGGTCTGATACACAAACCCAAGTAAGTCTGTTTAGTATGTGATGCTTCTATTGACTGCGCAATTAGGAACTCTGTATGCTTAACAGATTACCATAAACCCCTGTGAGGTGTGGACTTCTGACTCCACACAAGTGAGTATTTCAGTCAGCACTCAGTTTCTGAGATATGCTGACATAACACCCTCTAGGAGTAATTCTACCCACCCATATTTTAATTTCCAGCCGTTGAGGGATGCATACGACAGCTTCTCAAGACATCACCTGCAGGGACGGCTGTGTAGGCGAAAGCTGTCTTTCAAGCTAAGTTTCCCTACTGTTCACTATTTAATCTTTGACTTAGCTTGTAGCATTTCCTCAACATGAGGCATTATGTGTGCCACTAACAACAATCTTCAACACATCTGTCGAAACAGGGCAATTACCTGAGGTGTGAAAGATTGCAAATGTAGTCCCAGTTTTTAAGGAAGGCGATAGGCAGGTGGTATATTATGTAGTGTCACTGACATGCATAGTATGCCAAGTCATGGAGAAGCTTATCAGGAAAAGACCGGTGGATCACCTAGAAGGAATGAGATTATACACAATAACCAGCACGGTTTCAGGAAGGGGAAATCCTGTGCCACAAACCTACTGGAGTTTTACGACAATGTGACCAAATCCAAAGTTATGGAGATTGGGAAAGGTGAAAGAATACCGCAGAGTACAGGCTAGGTGACCAAAAACTGCAAACCTCACTCAAGGAGAGGGATCTTGGCGAGAGTATAATACCGAGCACATCTCCTGAGGCGCACATAAACCAAATAATTGCTGAAACATATGGGCGCCTGGCAAACCTAAGAATAACAATTCGACACTTGAGTAAGGAATCATTCAAGACTCTGTACACCGTGTACGTCAGGCCCATATTGGAATATGCAGACATAGTATGGAACCCACACCTGGTCAAGCAAGTCAAAAAATTTGAGAAAGTGTAAAGGTTGGCAACAAGACTAGTTCCGGAGTATATCCAACGAGGAGAGGTTAAGGGAAATCAACCTGACAACATCTGAGGACAGGTGAGACAAGGAAGACATGATAACGACACATAAAATATTGAGAGGAAATGACAGGATGGAGAGGGACAGGAAGTTTCAGAGATGGAACATAGCAACAAGGGGACACAACTGGAAGCTGAAAACTCAGATGAAACAAAGGGATCTTAGGAAGTATTTCTTCAACCAGAGAGTTGTTGGGAAGTTGAGCAATCTGGAAAATGATGTAGTGGAGGCAGGATGCATGCATAGCTTCAAGAAGAGATACGACAAAGCTCAAGGAGCAAGGAGAGAGTAGACCTAGTAGCGACCAGTGAAGAGGTGGGGTCTGGAGTTATGACACGACCCCTGCAGCCACACACAGGTCAGTACAAATAGACGGGTACACACACACATCTTACCTTGCAGAGCTGTATGACCCTTGTGGGTTTAACTCTTAGATTGGATTGTAATAATAATAATCTGCATTGGCCACTAGTACCCTCCATGTCAGTGCCAGCAGTGACAGAAGCACTGGTCACCAGTACCCTCCACGTCAGTGCCAGCAGTGACAGAAGCACTATTCACTAGTACCCTCCACGTCAGTGCCAGCAGTGACAAGCACTGGTCATTAGTACCCACCATGTCAGTGCCAGCAGCGACAGAAGCACTGGTCACTAGCACCCTCCACGTCAGTGCCAGCAGTGACAGAAGCACTGGCCACTAGTACCCTCCACGTCAGTGCCAGCAGTGACAAAAGCACTGGTCACTAGTACCCACCACATCAGTGCCAACAGTGACAGAAGCACTGGTCACTAGTACCCTCCACGTCAGTGCCAGCAGTGACAGAAGCATTGGTCACTAGTACCCACCATGTCAGTGCCAGCAGAGACAGAAGCACTATTCACTAGTACCCTCCACGTCAGTGCCAGCAGTGACAAGCACTGGTCATTAGTACCCACCATGTCAGTGCCAGCAGCGACAGAAGCACTGGTCACTAGCACCCTCCACGTCAGTGCCAGCAGTGACAGAAGCACTGGCCACTAGTACCCTCCACGTCAGTGCCAGCAGTGACAAAAGCACTGGCCACTAGTACCCTCCACATCAGTGCCAGCAGTGACAGAAGCACTGGTCACTAGTACCCTCCACGTCAGTGCCAACAGTGACAGAAGCACTGGTCACTAGTACCCTCCACGTCAGTGCCAACAGTGACAGAAGCACTGGTCACTAGTACCCTCCAGGTCAGTGCCAGCAGTGACAGAAGCACTGGTCACTAGTACCCACCATGTCAGCGCCAGCAGTGACAGAAGCACTGGTCACTAGTACCCTCCACGTCAGTGCCAGCAGTGACAGAAGCACTGGTCACTAGTACCCACCACATCAGTGCAAACAGTGACAGACGCACTGGTCACTAGTACCCTCCACGTCAGTGCCAGCAGTGACAGAAGCATTGGTCACTAGTACCCACCATGTCAGTGTCAGCAGAGACAGCAACACTGGTCACTAGTACCCTCCACATCAGTGCCAGCAGTGACAAGCACTGATCACTAGTACCCACCATGTCAGTGCCAGCAGCGACAGAAGCACTGGTCACTAGCACCCTCCACGTCAGTGCCAGCAGGGACAGAAGCACTGACCACTAGTACCCTCCACGTCAGAGCCAGCAGTGACAAAAGCACTGGTCACTAGTACCCACCACATCAGTGCCAGCAGTGACAGAAGCACTGGTCACTAGTACCCTCCACGTCAGTGCCAACAGTGACAGAAGCACTGGTCACTAGTACCTCCACGTCAGTGCCAACAGTGACAGAAGCACTGGTCACTAGTACCCTCCACGTCAGTGCCAGCAGTGACACAAGCACTGGTCACTAGTACCCTCCATGTCAGTGCCAACAGTGACAGAAGCACTGGTTACAAGTACCCTCCACGTCAGTGCCAGCAGTGGAAGAAGCGCTGGTCCTAGTCCCCTTTCCACGTCAGTGCCAACAGTGACAGAAGTACTGGTCACTAGTACCCTCCACGTCAGTGCCAACAGTGACAGAAGTACTGGTCACTAGTACCCTCAACGTCAGTGCCAGCAGTAACAGAAGCGCTGGTCACTAGTACCCTCCACGTCAGTGCCAACAGTGACAGAAGTACTGGTCACTAGTACCCTCCACGTCAGTGCCAACAGTGACAGAAGTACTGGTCACTAGTACCCTCCACGTCAGTGCCAACAGTGACAGAAGCACTGGTCACTAGTACCCTCCACGTCAGTGCCAGCAGTGACAGAAGCGCTGGTCACTAGTACCCTCCACGTCAGTGCCAACAGTGACAGAAGTACTGGTCACTAGTACCCTCCACGTCAGTGCCAACAGTGACAGAAGTACTGGTCACTAGTACCCTCCACGTCAGTGCCAACAGTGACAGAAGTACTGGTCACTAGTACCCTCCACGTCAGTGCCAACAGTGACAGAAGTACTGGTCACTAGTACCCACCACGTCAGTGCCAACAGTGACAGAAGTATGGTCACTAGTACCCTCCACGTCAGTGCCAACAGTGACAGAAGTTCTGGTCACTAGTACCCTCCACGTCAGTCCCAAAACAGTGACAGAAGTACTGGTCACTAGTACCCACCACGTCAGTGCCAACAGTGACAGAAGTACTGGTCACTAGTACCCTCCACGTCAGTGCCAACAGTGACAGAAGTTCTGGTCACTAGTACCCTCCACGTCAGTGCCAACAGTGACAGAAGTACTGGTCACTAGTACCCTCCACGTCAGTGCCAACAGTGACAGAAGTTCTGGTCACTAGTACCCTCCACGTCAGTGCCAACAGTGACAGAAGTACTGGTCACTAGTACCCACCACGTCAGTGCCAACAGTGACAAAAAGTACTGGTCACTAGTACCCTCCACGTCAGTGCCAACAGTGACAGAAGTTCTGGTCACTAGTACCCTCCACGTCAGTGCCAACAGTGACAGAAGTACTGGTCACTAGTACCCACCACGTCAGTGGAAATATTGGGCGTGTTTCCTTACACTGGTTGTCCATGTTCATCCATCAGTAAAGTGGGTACCTGGGTGTTAGTCAGCTGGTGTGGGTCACATCCTGGGTGTTAGTCAGCTGGTGTGGGTCACATCCTGGGTGTTAGTCAGCTAGTGTGGGTCACATCCTGGGTGTTAGTCAGCTGGTGTGGGTCACATCCTGGGTGTTAGTCAGCTAGTGTGGGTCACATCCTGGGTGTTAGTCAGCTGGTGTGGGTCACATCCTGGGTGTTAGACTCTATGACCGCGGGTTCAATCCCGGCCGGGGGTATGGTTTATTTGCAATCGTGTCATTACGATTTCTTAAGTCATGTTGACGGCAGTGAAGGGACTTGAGCTAGAGTTCGTCACGGCCACGCTAGCTGGAGATTCGTCTGTAAAAACTTGCATTTGTGGTCACAGAGGTGCCTGTGCTAACCTTCCTATGGTGTAGAAATATACCTAGTTGGATGAATCTTATTGTGGCTAGCTGGTCTAGTGGTTAGCGCGACGGGCTGGAGTTTTGAGACTCTATGACCGCGGGTTCAATCCCGGCCGGGGGTATGGTTCACATCCTGGGTGTTAGTCAGCTGGTGTGGGTCACATCCTGGGTGTTAGTCAGCTGGTGTGGGTCACATCCTGGGTGTTAGTCAGCTGGTGTGGGTCACATCCTGGGTGTTAGTCAGCTAGTGTGGGTCACATCCTGGGTGTTAGTCAGCTAGTGTGGGTCACATCCTGGGTGTTAGTCAGCTGGTGTGGGTCACATCCTGGGACAAAAACTAACCTAATTTGCTGGAAACGTTCTTCATAACAAGCGGCTTTCTATATAGTAGTACATTATTGACGTTAGCTAGGCCTGGATACCACTTATATGTACTTGTTGAAATGTTATATTATTACTAAAACAATAAACCCTTATAAAATGTGCATGTGACTTATTTCCAATATAGGATACTTTGTTGAGATTTAAATGTCACTGTCTTCTCTATTTCAAATAATATATTTTTAAATATATTTATGCATTATAGTTACTGTATTGTATAATTATTAAATATGCAAATAATGCATATAACATCTGGGTATCTATTTTGTAGATATTTTGCCATCCAATGGATATATCAAAACAATAAAGCAGCGCTGGAGGTAAATGCTATGAGCTCGCTGGTAAACCGGGCAATCTATAAGAAAGTGAAGGACAGAAATAAGGACCAGACAAACACCACAAAGAGGAATAGGGTGTCGGTCCATGAGATATCCATGGGTAAGGCGAGCATGGCCAATGCAGAGACGGGAGAGCACAGCCTCCCAAGTACGGCAATGGTGGTAAGAAGATGGCCACAAACCTAAAAGCAGTTTAATAGGGTGCAATTTGTTATGGTGCATGTCCGACTGCCGTTGTTGCCAACGGCCACAAGGATGGGCCGAGATGACCGGAAAATAATCTCTGAACAGAATACCTCTATAGGAAACCGGAAGCTCTTGTACTGCTGACCGCGCAGCAGCATCCGCTTGTTCATTGCCCTGCACATCAACGTGTCCAGAGACCCAACAGAATACAATGTCTTTGTTTTTGCTAGCCACACGGCACAACCATAGTTGAATACGAAGGAAATCAAATTGTTTAATGGTTTCTAAGGCACTGAGGAATCTGAAATGATCACAAACGTCGAAGGAGACATATATGTAATATAGAGAAGCACTATGAGGATGGCATACAACTCAGCAGTAAAAATACTAACCGAATCTAACAAATGTCCTCGGGCAACATCGTGAGACGTTTCCAACACATTCAGAAGATTTAGAACCATCTGTGTAAACAGCAACGGCATGAGCATGCGATCGTAATTGATCAAGAAAAAGAGAGCGAGAAGCAGTCGTAGGTAAGAGAGCTTTGGCGCAGGGCAGTAGAGAAGAACAGACACGAACTGTCGGAACCTCACAAGGAGGAAAGGAAAAGGCAGATGCTGAATGAACATGCAAGGGAGGCAAGTGGAGAGAAGACCGGAGTGAATGAAGACGAAGAGAAAACGGTCGGAGTAAGCAGGGGTGTCGAACAAATAATGGGCTTTTACTATTGTCTGAGACCAACTTATAAGTAGAAGGAACACGGTCATGAGAGTGGACAAAGTAACGAAGGCAATGAGCATCACAATGATCAGCTAAGAAAGGAACATTCGCCTCAGCGTAGAGGCTTTCATCAGGGGATGAACGAAAGGCACCAAGACATAAACGTAGACCTTGATGATGAAGGGGATCTAACTTAGAGAGAGTGGTAGAAGCTGCAGAATAGACTTGGTCTCCATAATCCAGCTTGGACAAGACTAGGGTGGAATGCAAAAGGAGAAAAGTCTGGCGATTTGCACCCCACGAACGATGCGCAAGAATTTTAAGGAGTTTCAGCCGATCATGGCAAGCAGCCTTCAAAGAGGAAATGTACGGTTTCCATGTCAACCAGCGATCAAAGAGAAGGCCATGAAACTTGACAGTATCACATTCTGGAACACGTGAGCCGTGTAAATACAATGAAATATTTGGGACAAGAGGACGTCTAGTGAAGGTAATGAAATGGGTTTTTTGTACTAGAAAATTTAAATCCTTGAGAAGTGGTCCAATGGGAAACCCGGTCAATCTCGCATCCTGAAGGGAGACCGCTACCAGGCGACAGTCAGTGCCTGCGTAAGCTATAGCAAAGTCATCCACATAAAGTGATGACCAAATATGCGATGGAAGAACGGAAGGTAGGGCATTTATAACCAAGAGAAAAAGGGTAGTGCTAAGGACACCCTAGGCATGAACAAAGTTTGAGGAAAGTGAGGCACCAACCCGGACACGAAAATGTCTGTCAGATTAGAAAACAGTAAAGAAAGTTGGGAGATTACCGTGGAGGCCTAAGGAGGTGGTGCCGTATGCCTTCTCAAGATCAAATAAGACTGCTAGGACGGAGTATCTAAGTGGAGCAATGGGTCCAAAGTAGAGCAGCCCTTGTGAAAGCCATATTGGTTAGAAGAAAGACTGTTGTGAGTCTCCAAATACCATATCAGACGTCTATTCACTAATCGTTCCATCACCTTGCAGACTACACTGGTCAGAGCAATGGGACGATAGTGAGAGTTATCAAGCCCCTAGGTGACTGGTTTGCGAAACGGTAGTACAATGGCAGATTTCCATTGTTGAGGGAGAACCCCTCGCATCCAAATAAGATTGAGAAGACACAAAAGGACTGTAAGGGCAGTAGAATGCAGATGTTTTAGCATACTGAGATGAATATCATCAGACCCAGCTGCCGATGACTAGCAAGAGGAAAGCATGAACTCTAGCTCTAGAAGACTGAAAAGTACGTTATATGGCTCCATTCCATTAGAGGAGAAATCCAAGGGTAATTGCTCCTTGGTAGACTTAGATGTAAGGAATGAGGGACAAAGATGAAACCCTTGTGAGACACGGACAAGATGGTTCCCCAGTTCCGTGGCAACTTCAAGAGGATCCGCTACACTAACATCAGCAACCCGCGAAACGGGAGCAGGGTCCAGAGTGTACTTGCCACACAACTTCCGTACCTTCTTCCAAACCGCACACATAGAGGAAGACGAGGTAATGGTAGACACGTAGTCTTGCCAACAAGTGCGCCCTAGCGTCACATATGACACGGCGAGCTTAAAATCCAAAAGACGATCTGAGGCCCTATTTTATCGATAACGGCACCACAATGCACTGCATGAGCACACGCGGGAGACCACCAAGGCACGCATGTATGAGAAAGCCTGCCTGAGGTTGAGGAATAAAAAGTGATGCTGCAGTCAAAACTAAGGTCGAAATCTGGTGCACTAGTTCATCAATAGAGGACGAAAGATGAGAATATAAGTCCCAATTCGCTAGTGCAAATTGCCAACGAGGGCTACGAGGAGGTCGGGAATACGTAGTAGAAGTAAGAAGAATAGAAAAGTGATCACTGTCGTGTAAATCCGGGAGAACAGAACAGGTGTAATCAAGTGCAATTGACGAGAAGCAGATGGAAAGATCAATGCAAGAGAGACTGAGTGCGAGAGTCAAAATGGTTAGGAGAACCTGTATTTAAAACATATAGAGAAGGAGAAGCGAGAAGAGTTTCCAACTGATCACCGCGAGAGTCACAGTGGGACCCTCCCCACAGACGATGGTGAGCGTTAAAAATCACCTAACAGCAAGATGGGCGGTGGTAGAGAAGAGATCAAAAACGCAATATTCGAGATACAGAATGCACGGGAGGGGGAAAGATATAGAGAGCAAACTGGACACCATCTGTGCAAATAAATACGAGCTGCAGTATAATGCAGCAGAGAACGAACAAAAACTTGTTGATACAGTATGCCAATGCACACAACAAGCGCGCTAGAATTAAATGATTCATCAGGAAAGAAATCAGAAGAATGTGAAAGCACATAGCCTGAAACGGGACGAATAACAGCTGAACGAATTTTGGGCTCTTGTAACTGGGAGAGCAACACTTGGAGCTCTCCCCGATTACCCCTGAGGCCACGAATATTCCATTGTAAATAAGGCATTATTTACAAAGACAGATTTGCCAACAAGAAGAAGTGATAAAATCTATGGGCTGTTAAGGGTAGACTCTGGGCAATTTTCCGCGCGCGCTCAACCAAAAATCGAAAAATTATGGAAATTGAGTTATATATACCAAAAAATAGCTTAACTCTTTGGCAACACAATGGTACAAGAATCAATGTTCTAAGACGTTTCTACAAGAAATTATAGTCATTTATATCAGGTATGGTAACGACGATGTAGGTAGCGCGTCTGTTCTCAACCCAAGTATTTTTTGGAATTTTTTCCTTGTTTTTTATTGCTTTTTCTTTGCATTATTCTTTCTAATATAATAATTGATTATTTGGCATCATATAAGAGTAAGTGGAGCTTATCAATAGACGTCTAGCCTATCAGGAAGCACCTGGGTACACTCGGCAGTACTCCTCCTCCAGATGGTGCCAGGTGAAATCACTTCATTATTACGTTTATATCAGCTTATATATCAACTATACGGCTTATTTATCTATCAGAATTGATCTAATATATAATAAACACTATAAATAACAAACAAACATGTTATATACTCTAGACTGAATAAAATAGGCCATAATATAGCGAGAGTCCACCAGCAATATTTCGATATAAATGTGTTACTCCTCGTCTCCTTGTTCTATTGTTTGGTATGTGAGTTATAGAAAACGGTGTTTTGAAGAGGATAACTGCACTAAAACATCAGTTTACTAAGAAATACACCAAAAAAAAACGCGATTTCCGCGCAAAAAAAATTTTTTTTGAGACGGTAGGCCTGCCGACGTTTTCTAGGCCTATATCTCGGAAGTAACTTTTTCACATATTTCGCTAAAGTACACCATTATTAATGATTGTATTGAAATGATTTTCACTGACAATATAAAACAAAGTGTGTTTGAAAATGTGATGATTCTTTTTTGGAATATGTCAAATATTTTTGATTTTGTGGGAGGTAAAAGGCAGATATTTTGGTGAATGCAAAAAAGTCTATCAAATGTATTTTTTTTTCCATGATAATAAGATATATTGGATGAAACATGTGCATCCCAAATTAGTGTCAGATGTATTCTAACGGTTGGGATTGTCGGAAGTGCCACTCGAAGTGCCATTTTGTCATACTTTGCTCCCATATATGAAGTCACTAAAATATTTTTTTTCTCTGTTGTTTGTTGGCCAATCATACTGAAAGTTTGTCACATTCTTCTACATATGAACCTCTAAATGTACACCAAAAATAAATCATCAGTAAAGCTGAGGAACAATCATCAGTAAAGCTGAGGAACAATCATCAGTAAAGCTGAGGAACAATCATCAGTAAAGCTGAGGAACAATCATCAGTAAAGCTGAGGAACAATCATCAGTAAAGCTGAGAAACAATCATCAGTAAAGCTGAGGAACAATCATCAGTAAAGCTGAGGAACAATCATCAGTAAAGCTGAGGAACAATCATCAGTAAAGCTGAGGAACAATCACGAAAAAGCTGAAAAACAATCATCAGTAAAGCTGGGGAAAACAATCTCAGAAAAGTGGGGAAAAAATCATCAGTAAAGCTGGGAAACAATATCAGTAAAGCGAGGAACAATATCAGAAAAAGTGGGGAAAAATCATCAGTAAAGGAGGAACAATATCAGAAAAGCTGGGGGAACAATAAATCGTAAAAGGAAAAAAACAATCACAGTAAAGCCAGGAAAATCAACAGTAAAGCTGGGGACAACATCAGTAAGCTGGGGAACAATCTTCATAAGTGAGGAACAATCTTCGTAAAGTGAGAAACAACATCAGTAAGCTGAGGAACAATTATCAGTAAAGGGAAACAATCATCAATAAAGCTGGGGGAACAACACAGTAAAGCGAAAACAATCACGTAAAGCTGAGAAAACAATCATCGTAAAGCGGGAACAATCAACAGTAAAGCGGGGAAACAATCTCAGTAAAGTGAAAAACAACAACATTTTAAAGCTGAGGAAAATCATCAGTAAAGCTGAGAACAAAAAATCAGTAAAGCTGAGAAAATCATCAGTAAAGTAAAGAAAAATCTCAAAAAGTGGGGGAACAATTCAGAAAAGCTGAGGAAAATCACAGTAAAGCGAAAAACAATAAAACAGTAAAGCGAAAAACAATCATCAGTAAAGCTGAAAAAAACAAAATCAGTAAAGCTGAGAAAGAACATCGAAAAGCTGAGAAAAAATCATCGAAAAGCTGAGGAAAAATCATAGAAAAAAGTGACCGACATTCCAGAGTTTTTCCCCGAGATTTATTTTCTTTAATATTGTTCTAAGTTATGACGAATAGAATAATTATAATGAATTATCTGACTCTCTAGTTTAAGAAAAGTTTTCTTCAATATTCAAATTAAGTCCTTAAAAAAGGCAAACTTTTGCTAATTTTCATTATCTTCCAATGTCTTTTTTTAATAAATCCAAAGATATTTGTAATTATCGAAAAGTTTTTTTAAAATACAAAACTTTTTTTTCCGACGTTTCATGATTTTTCATTAAATTTTTTCAGAATGGGAAAAAATTCAAAATAAATCAAATTTTTTTTTTTCGGAAAATTCTACAAAAAATTTCAACAACTATTTTATTTTGCTAAACTTTTTTTACCCAATAAAAACTGCTTTATTTCATATGTATAAAAATGACTTGAAAAAATTGTTACTGATATACGATTTATTACCCAAAAGTTTCTTAAAGTTTATTTTTCTTTTTTCGTAATTCTTCGTATTTTTTTCTAATTTTTTAAAATTTAAATTATACTTAGAAATAGTAAAAAACACACTGCAATAAAACAGGGGAACAAAACCCCGCAAGTGACAGGCCCCGTGGTTAACGCACCCCCCTGCGAGTTCAGGATTCACTTGCCAAGGGTTCAAAACCCCCCCAGTTTTTGATTTTTAATTATTGTGTGTGGGACACAATTCATTTAAAAAAAAACCATGGGAAATTTTTTGTCAAAATAAAATTTTGGTTTATCTTTTTTAAATCTGGAGAAAAGTCTTCAATACCATTGTTTTAAAAACTAAAGTGTTTTGTAATTTTATATTTTAGTTTTTTTTTTTTCTCTTAAACTTCATTTTGTTTATTGCAATAAATTTTGATGAATGTGTTTGTATACGTTAAAATAGTTAGTTTATGAACAATTTATCTAGAATGTGTGTGTGTGTGTGTGTGTGGTGTGTGTGTGGCCATCTGTACCACCCATTTTGGTTGCAGGGGGCGAGTCACAGATGTTTGCCCCCCCTCTTCGTGGTCACTACAGGCCCACAACCCCCCCTGTTCCATGAGCTTAAACGATGATCGTTAAAGCATGTAAAGATCCCGGTTGCTACATCACTCTCTAGGTTGTTCCAGTTTTGACAACTCTATGGGTGAAGAAATATTTAAAACCTGTTAATATCTAAGTTTTCTACTTCCAGCTGTGACCCTTTGTTACTGTCACACTTTTAACCTTGTCAATTTCTTCCCAGTATTTTTAAAAAGTCGTTTCATGTCCCCCATTACCTGTTCTCCCAAACTCATTAGGTTGATTTTTCTTAACCTTCCTCGTAGCACATACCCTTTTCCCCGGGATAGTCTTTTTCGAACCCTTTGCACTTTTGTTCTCATATCTTCTTGGCTTCCCATGCGGGGTTCCATTCATGGCTGCTTACCCGATATCGGTGCTTACACGTGTACAGATCTTGAACAAACCTTACTTAGGTCTCGAAAAAGTATTTTTAGGTTGTCAGACACCCCTATACTGCAGCAGTTTTCGGTTTATCCACCTCTGGAGATGGCTTGGATTATACTCACCCAAAGATCCCTTTTTCCTTTATTGAGGTTTTCAGTCTTTGGCCCCCATCTTGTTTTCTGTCTACTATGTTCTTTGTCCTTCCCCAATCGTGTCCAAATCCTCTCTGAAGTTCTGCCTGATTTTCCGCATTAGCTTCAAATCGTCTGCAAACAGGGTCACCTCTGAATCTATCACATCCGTCATGTTATTCACAAATACCAGAAACACTGATTCATTTGGAACGCCGCCCATCACAGGCACCCACTCCGACACCTCGTCACGTGCCATGACTCGTCGTTGCCTTCCTGTCAGTGTTCTCTGACCCATTGCAGAGTCTTTCCTGTTACACCTGCCTGCTCCTCAGGATTTTGCAGAAATGTTTTGTGTGGAACTGTGGCGAAAGCCTTCTTACAGTCCAAGAAAATGCAGTCTACCCACCCCTTTCTCTCGTGTCTTCTGTCCTGTCGTAAAACTCCAGTAGTTTGTGACACAGGATTTCCCCTCCTGAAACCGTGCTGGTTATCGTGTATAAGCTCATTTCTTTCTAGGTGCTCCACCAGTCTTTTCCTGATAAACGTCTCTACACTTTGTGTGTGTGTGTGTGTGTGTGTGTGTGTGTGTGGTGTGTGTGTGTGTGTGTGTGTACTTCCCTGTATGTAGTTGCACCGGTCGTGTGTGATCGTGTTCATTTTGCAATGTTGAGAACGGTGGAGGGAGAGAAGTACCTCTGGCCAGGTACCACAATACTCCACAATAACCAACTATAGTGTATTTTGGATAAGCGTTTCTCGAGCAGTAAGATTCTTCTTAGGACCACTTTCATCGTCGTAAATAAAAGGGAAATACCAAGTAATGGACTTTAAGCACCTGGTGAGGCGCTCGATGTGTCGACAGTTAGATAGTGCCAAGTGTTAGACCTTGGCAGGTACACAATACACATCTCCTAGGGCCATTTTATAAACTGTTCTCTAACAATAGGCAAATTTAGACATTTGTCGATAAACTATATTTACTTTTAACCTTGGCTCTTGGTTTTATATTTCTTTCAAGATTAGGGGTTTTAATACTTTGCATTATTTTTTGTTCGTAATGTAGTGTTGTGTTACTGAAGTGTATGTAAATAGAGATGCTTATATGGTTGTTTCCTTGTTTTCAGAAGAGGTAGAGAGAGAGAGAGAGAAGAGAGGTAGAGCGAAGTGTGAGAGAGAATAGAGAAGAGAGGGAGAGAGAGAGAGGAGAAGAGAGAGAGAGAAGAGGAGAGAGAGAGAGAGAGAGAGAGAGAGAGAGGAGGGGGGAGGAAGGAGGAGGTGGGGAGACCACCCAAAACCTTTGTTTTTCTTTCGTGAATCCATTAACCTAACAAACAGGTTCCTTCCAAGTTCCTTACATTTTCTCTTACATGGTTCAATTTCTCTAAGTAAAAACATTCCCCAGATCTCCTAAATCCTTCTTATTTTTCTGCAGTCATTCTTTTTATTTAACTCTTTACTCTTTGAAAAATAATTCTACTATTCACATTATCCAAAATACTCAACAGGATTATTCACCTATAATTCTTATGTTTTTCCCAGTCCCAATTTCTCTTTTATTAAGAACTATTGATGTTGTGTACCAGTCATTTGACTCCTTAGGTACCTTCCCTTCGCTCATACATACACTGAAAAATACACCAGCCACTAACAATCTATTTCCACTTCTTATTTAAATATCTCAGTTTTAATCTCGTGTGTAATTATTGTTTACTAATATTTTTTCCTCATTGCCGCAAGCATTTCCATTCTTCACCTCTGACTCTACTGTAAACTTGCCAGAAGTTATTCCTTCCTTCCATCTTACACTATTCCTTTTGTATACATTGAGGTATAAGTTTCATGGATTGCGAAGCGAATGAAATCAATATATTGGTACAACTCCTCACTCACTACTAGGCTTTATCATATACTTCAGTATGTCTGCGCATGAGTGAATCGTTGAGCCAATAAAAACTTCACAGCGTTAAGTGTGTTTTTTTTTTATCCAGTATTTTCTTCTCTGTTATCTCGCTCACATATACCAAGAATAGGAGAGGTCTCTATAACAATCCTTGTGGAACCACACTCATTATATACAGTATCACATTCTGACACCTCTTCTCGGAATCACTTTTGATCTTCGCCACTATATGGCATTCTCCGGTGTTCCATCATCGAGTTTTTGTCCAGTCTCTCGTGTGATGCAGTGTCACATGCTTTCTTTAAAGCTACCCATCCCTCTTTTCCTGCCTCACTTCTCTAACTTTCTTTTCGAACTCTAACATGTATCTCAGGGAGGATTTACCATTTTAAAAAATCTCTTCCTGGTAGTTGATTATGAAATAACTTATTTCCAAGTACTCCACCACTCTTCTGATTATTTTCTCCATTACTTTGCATAGTATGCATGTCATTAATGCTTTTCTACAGTTTAATGCCTTCTTGTCTACCTCCGAAAATAATGGGAATACTATCGCTGTCTTCTTGATCTGTAATGATCGTCATCTGTCAATTTACTTTTGGATTTTGGCTCCGTTCATAGAGTTGGATTTTCTGCTCCTGGTCATAGAGTCCACTAGCACACTTTGTAAGGCTCAGTTACATCTAATTCTTGTGCGTATGATATTCAGTACCTGATAGTGTGTTCAGTCTCTGTGATTACCTGAAGATATCACGTTTTTCTTTGAGAATGTCGCTTTTAATTTAGAGGGTAATTCCTCACAGACTTTCTTGTTTTGACTTTAGCTCCCTCATTCTTGCTTCTTGAGGTTTATTACCTGTTCATTTACTATCGTGCTTTTTATGATACAGTTATGTAATGCTCACAGGTTACATTTCCTTTTAACTTTCAAGTCATACTACAAGTGTTGTTCAGCTTCTCGTATTTTTTACTTCTGTTTTCATCTGTAATTTTCTTTCTTCAGTTTTACCACGCTCTTGTACTGCGATTTTTCTTCTGCAATTTTTTTTAAACCACAGTTAGTTTTTTTTTCTTATCATCGCAGCTTCTTCTGGATGTGAATTTTAACCACGCCTCTGGAATTTTAGGGGAAAATATTCAATCACCTCATTCACTGACTTTTCTTCCGGATTCCTTTGCCACTGTACTGCATTCCGGAAATCACTTAACAATACTGTATAACAATATTCTACATTTGGTTTATCCAGGATTCCATAAAAAATTATTCTTAAGATTTTCACTGTTTCCTTTACATTGAATTTGCAATATAATTTCACTATAACAGTTGTGTAAGTAATTATAGACTTACGTATGAGAATGTGTACACATCTGTGTGTATATTAGTAGTGGTTGTGTACGTATGGCAGTGTTATAGAGGTTGTATATTAGTAGTGGTTGTGTACGTGTGTCAGTGGTATAGAGGTTGTATTGTGTAGTGGTTGTGTACGTGTGGCAGTGGTATAGAGGTTGTATATAGTAGTGGTTGTGTACGTGTGTCAGTGGTATAGAGGTTGTATTGTGTAGTGGTTGTGTACGTGTGTCAGTGGTATAAAAGTTGATTGTGAGATTTCTTGTATGTAAGAAAATTGTGATTTCTCAGTGTGACTTTTCGCACTAAATTGTTTTGATATTGTGATTTAACCTGTTTACATGTGGTCTTATTGCTATCAGAATATATTATCACTTTTCTACTCTTAGTGTGGTAAGTGAATTGTACTATTTCAAGTGGTGGTGGTAAGTGGTTGTACTATGTAGTGGTGGTGTGGTAAGTGGATGTATAGGTCAGTGGTGGTGGTAAGTGGACTGTACTAGTAGTGGTGGTGGTGGATTGTGTAGTGTGGGGTGGTATAAGTGATTTACTATGTTCAAGTGGTGGTGGGTAAGTGCACTGTATTATGTCAAGTGGTGGTGTGGTAAGTTGAGAATTGTATTCGTGATTTGCAAGTGTTTGATGTGTGGTAAGTGGCTGTATTAATGTCAATGTATGGTGGTGGTAAGTGAATTGTACTATTTCAAGTGGTGGTGGTAAGTGGACTGTACTATGTTCAGTGTGGTAGTGGTGTACTATGTCAAGGTGTAAGTGGACTGTATTATGTCAAGTGTGGTTGGTAAGTGGACTTACTATGTCAAGTGGTGGTGGTAAGTGGACTGTATTATGTCAAGTGGTGGTGGTAAGTGAATTGTACTATTTCAAGTGGTGGTGGTAAGTGGACTGTACTATGTCAAGTGGTGGTGGTGGTAAGTGGACTGTACTAGGTCAAGTGGTGGTGGTAAGTGGACTGTACTATGTCAAGTGGTGGTGGTAAGTGGACTGTATTATGTCAAGTGGTGGTGGTAAGTGGACTGTACTATGTCAAGTGGTGGTGGTAAGTGGACTGTACTATGTCAAGTGGTTGGTGGTGTGGGTGGTAAGTGGACTGTACTAGGTCAAGTGGTGGTGGTAAGTTGACTGTACTATGTCAAGTGGTGGTGGTAAGTGGACTGTACTAGGTCAAGTGGCGGTGGTAAGTGGACTGTACTAGGTCAAGTGGTGGTGGTAAGTGGACTGTACTAGTCAAGTAGTGGTGGTAATTGGACTGTACTAGATCAAGTAGTGGTGGTAAGTGGACTGTACTAGGTCAAGTGGTGGTGGTAAGTGGACTGTACTAAGTCAAGTGGTGGTGGTAAGTGGACTGTACTAGGTTCAAGGGGTGGTATGGTGAT
>NC_069399.1:11451088-11466868 GCF_026875155.1 Cherax quadricarinatus | reverse complement strand
TGCAATGTTTCCTTGGGTTAGGGTGTTCTTCACAAAGGCTATTGTGGTGTGGGTGCTTTTTTGTAAAGTAGTCAGTTTCTGCAGCATGGACCCTGCTGGCTGCTGTTGTGGGGTGTGAGCAAGGGCACAACATTGTGAATGATTTTTCAGCTTCCTCCGTCGCTATGGCAGAGAAGGTGGGCCTGGGTTCTGTGGCACTGCCGCCTCCTGTGAATGATACTGCTGCTCAGTGGTACGTGTTCTACTCTACTCTGTTGGAGGCTGGACAACCAGGGTTTTCCATGCTGCTCTCCAGGCATTGCAGGTTCCAGCCATGATTCTTCTTCCTGTAGTTCAGACATCGAGGTTCCGTAGCCTCAGACTGCTTTAGTTTATTCAAGCAGTCCTTCGTCAGATGAGACCCGCTTCAGACAGTGCACTTTTCCCTACAGTGACATTAAGCACTGAGGTGGTTATATTTTTGGCACCTGAAGTACCTCAGATGTTCCGGATTGTATGCCCTAAATTGGTATTTCTCCTAGGAGCTGAGATCCAGCCGAGCTGGGACAGATCCTATATGCGTATTAATACACCTCCGCGAGACCAAGTAGCACTCATAGTTCACTGTTTCTGTAAATCTGATTGTGAACCACATTTCAAAGTCTATCGCAAATCGTACCACAATACCAATTCTAAATGTGGCATCATAAATAAGCTTCTTCCTAAGTGTCCTTCATATCTGCTCTTACCCAGAACAAATCTTTTCTAAACTTCACTATCCTCGTCATATCATCAGATTGCAGTTGCCGCGCACACATCTTCAACTCAGCTAAATGACACACATCTGGAAGAATGTAGTGTAACTAGGCCTCCCTAACAACTCTAATATTATACAAATCCCGAGCATTCTCTCTAACGCCAAATTCCAGGTATTCACCACTGCTTCCACTAAAACCAAAGACATCAGTAAGGGATAGTCAAGATCATGGTAGAGGTATACACAATTCCTTAAAACGGTTTCTGACCAAATATACGTTGAGGAAACATCAAGAGACTTCAATAAATGCATGTCTGAACCTAAATATGCCAGCAGAAAAGACCAATTGAACGCCTGTGTTTCCCAGAACTACCTGATCATAACAATGGCTCACGACAGATTGTCGAATTTGACATTTCAAAATGCTGGATTCTGGAATCGTCACTATTTAATTAACTTCATCACTAAACAGCATCATCCAGAACAACGGCTTCTACAATATATCTTAGTCCCCTGCAAGTAAATTCTTACTCATATAGAAGAACACCGCAGCAGGCCTACTGGCCCAAGCTAGGGAGGTCTTTCATTAATCTAACATCTTCTCAGCCATATATCTCTCCAATCTGTCATCAGCAACAATTAGCTTCAACAAGCCTCATCTGACTCTTCATATCAATGTGCATGATAAAACCCCACTGTGTGGGCGAAATGTTGTCAATAAAGGATTGCATTATACTACATGTCTTTTTCCATCATGTCTGTACTGTACTGTATACTTGTACTGTATACTATACTATACTGTATAGTATAGTATATTTATACTGTATACTATACGATACTATACTATACTAACTATACTATACTATACTATACTATACTATACTATACTATACTGTATTATACTGTATACTATACTATACTGTTAGTATAGTATAGTATATTTATACTGGGATAATATACTATACTATCTATACTATAATATACTATACTATACTATACTATACTAAAACATACTTACTTTTACAGTATTGTATACTGTATACTATACTATAATGTATAGTATAGTATAGTATATTTATACTGTATATATACTATACTATACTATACTATACTATAACTATACTATTTCTATACTAAAACTATACCCATACTATACTATACTATTTCTATACTGTATTATACTGTATACTATACTTTACTGTATAGTATAGTATAGTATATTTATTCTGTATACTATACTTAATATTACTATATATACTTACTTTACTTACTATACTATACTGTATTATACTGTATACTATACTATACTTATACTATGTATACTGTACTATACTATACTGTATTATACTGTATAACTTACTTATACTATATATACTATTTCTATCTATACTATCTATACTATACTATACTATACTGTATTATACTGTATACTATACTATACTATACTATGCTATACTGTACTATACTATACTGTATTATACTGTGTACTATACTATACTGTACTATGCTATACTGTACTATACTATACTGTATTATACTGTTTTTACTTACTATATATACTTACTGTACTATACTACAATATATTTTATACCATACTGTAATATACTACACTATATTGTATACTATATACTGTATACTATACTATATTATACTATACTGTGCTGCACTATATTACACTATATTGTATACTATACTTATACTGTATACTATACTATACTGTACTATACTATATTGTACACTATACTGTATACTAATACTGTATACTATACTGTACTATACTGTATACTATACTTATACTGTATACTATACTACACTATTCTATAATTATACTCTATACTACATTGTACTATACTATACTTATAGTGTATACTATAATATTCTGTACTATACTATACTTAAACTGTATACTATACTATACTGTACTATATTATACTTATACTGTATACTATACTATAATGTACTATACTATACTTATACTGTATATTATACTATACTGTGCTATATTATACTTATAATATATACTAATCTATACAATATTTAGATAACCTCTCATGTAAAACTTTTTTTTAAAGCATCCTTGAAACATTTTTTTTTTAGTAAATAAAAGACAGATTTATATTTGATTACAGAAAACTCATCATTGAAGTTTGGCACCTCTTAAATCTAATAAAATAGAAAATTCTATAATATAGAAAAAAGTACCTAGATTCTGAAACTAACATTTTATGTACAGATCGACACCATGCCTAGCCCTTCTAGGGCCACAGGGTTTTTTTTTTTCCCCCATTTTTTTTTTTTCTTTTGTTATTTTTTTTTTTTTTTTTTTTTTTTTTTTTTTTTTTTTTTTTTTTTAGGTGCCAGAGCCAGAGCTGGCACCTCACAACACTGTCATTCCCATTAACCCCCCTGGGGCGGGGAGGGCAGACCAGAGAGGCCTAGCTTCTCCCTACGAACCCCGTGAGGGCGGGGACTGTGGCTAGGCCTGGGGACAGTTGGTCCCAGACGATGAGGAGGTACTTGTACCTCCTCCCATGAAAGACTTAGGTCTCAGACACTCCCTCGACAGGGAGCCAAGGCCGCGCCGCCCATTGGAAAAGGCCGCGAGAATACCGGCGAATCAACAACAACAAACAAACATATATGTATAGTAATAAAAAATTATTTAGAAATTTATAAACTGAAACACTAAATATGCTACGTACGAACTCAAATTAAATTGTAATAAACAACTGTTGATGAATAAACAGAAGGTTGGATGAGGAGATTGAACCGCGGTCCATAAACTGACAGTTAGACGCTATACCGTCGTTCAGTCTCCTCTACTGTGGTTCGATCCCTTTGGTTATTTGCGCTAAAAACATATACAGAGCGCCTACTAATCTTCAAGATCATGCAGGTGGGTCAGAGAATGGACATTCAAGCAGATAACTGGTGATCAGTGCGTTTCAAATTTAATTTCACAATTAATTACCTATTTTTTTATATTCATGTCATTTGAAATTTGTAATAAATAAATGAATGTTAGTGTACAATAAACTATATGTCTGCCATATACCAACACTGTCACTTGAACAATGTTATATGGCACCTGATGTCAAACCTTATTGTAGATGTTTTGCCCAAGTCTGAGCTTCATACACTAAGTGTATAGTGAAATGTCTTCTAAAACAAAAGCTTGCTATGCATTGCTCTTACAAAAACTTGTCAGCTTCTTGCTCCTCGCCAACACTGGATGGTTCTGAACGGTTGGAACTCTGAATGGCAGCACATGGAGTCATCCTAGTCAGACATGCTAATGCTGTCCCAAAGATTAAAAGCGCAAAAGAGGCACTTTCTGGCTAGGAGACTTTGATGCTGATATTTGCTGTAATTATTGTAATGTTTGTTTATGGTCTTTATTGCCTGTATCAATAAACTAAAAATTAAGTTGTTCTTGTTAACTTAAGGGGGACATGTGAGATGTTTATATGTAGTAAGTAGTGAGCTCCTGCTTCCACTGACCAATGTGTAAGCTTTCTTTATCTCAGTAAATCCTGGCTAAGCACATTGAGTATTTTTGTACCTAAATAACAATAATGCAATTTGTTCCTTGTTGAACACCTGCCTAGGAGAGAGGTGTTTAACACCTGTTCCTAGGCTGAAGGACGGATTACCTTGTCTTCTGCAAGGCTGAGGAACTGATTGCCTCCACTTGTAGAATTTGTTTTCCTCTTCCAGGGGGGCGCACCTCTCAGACCTCTTCGGTTCCCTCCGTAGTCTCTCCGATCTCTACTTGCTCTACCTCACCTGTCTCTGAAATCATGGTATCCGCTGAGACACTTAACGCTATCTCCAACTACATTGTGAAGGCGAAACCCTTGATGGACACCGACGCGCCTCCTTCTGCCCCTTCTTTTTCACGACACTCACAACAATCTTTTCCTTCACAGCATTCCGATTCCTCCTTGCTTACACGCTTACCGTTGCCCCCACACGTTGACTTCACTGACCTTAACAGCCCATAGATTTTATCACTTCTTCTTGTTGGCAAATCTGTCTTTGTAAATAATGCCTTATTTACAATGGAATATTCGTGGCCTCAGGGGTAATCGGGGAGAGCTCCAAGTGTTGCTCTCCCAGTTACAAGAGCCCAAAATTCGTTCAGCTGTTATTCGTCCAGTTTCAGGCTATGTGCTTTTACATTCTTCTGATTTCTTTCCTGATGAATCATTTAATTCTAGCGCGCTTGTTGCGTGCATTGACATACTGTATCAACAAGTTTTTGTACGTTTCTGCTGCACTATACTGGCCGCTTCCGTATTTATTTGACACAGATGGTATACAGTTTGCTCTCTTATTTTCCCCCTACCGTGCATTCTGATATCTACGATTAATTGCGTTTTTGATCTCTTCTTCTACCCACCGACCCGTATTGCTGTTAGGTGATTTTTAACGCTCACCATCGTCTGTGGGGGGGTCCCACTGTGACTCTCGCGGTGATCAGTTGGAACTACTTCTCGCTTCTCCTCTATTTGTTTTAAATACAGGTGCTACCTAACATTTTTGACTCTCGCACTCAGTCTCTCTTGTACTTGATTTTCCATGCTGCTTCTCGTCAATTTGCACTTGATTTACAATCTGTTCTGTTCTCCCGGATTTACCGACAGTGATCACTTTCCTATTTCTTCTTACTTTACTAGTATTTTCCCGACCTCCTCGTAGCCTCGTGGCAATTTGACTAGCGAATTGGGGGACTTATAATCTCATGCTTTCGTCCTCTATTGATGAAATAGTGCACCAGTTTTCCTACCTTAGTTTGACTGCAGCTATCACTTATATTCCTCAACTCAGGCAGGGCATTTCATCATGGCCGTGGCCGTGGTGTCTCCGCGTGGCTCATGCAGTGATTGTGGGTGCAGTTATCGATAGAATAGGGCCTAAGAGCGTCTATGCGACGCTAAGCGCGCATTGTTTGGCAAGATACGTGTTACCGTACTGTCTTCTTACCTCTATGTGTGCGGTTTTGGAGAAGGTACGGAAGTTGTGTGCAAGTTACACTCTGGACCCTGTTCCAGTTTTGCGGGTTGCTGTGTGTTGTGTGCGGACCTCTTGAAGTTGCCACGGAATGGGGAAACATCTTGTCATGTGTTCAACAAGGTTTCATCTTGTCCCTCATTCCTTTACATCTAAGTCTTACCAAGAGCAATTACCCTTGGATTTCTCCTCATAATGGAGGAGCCATCATAACGTACTTTTCACTCTTCTAGAGCTAGAGTTCATGCTCTTCCTTACTGCTAGTCATCGGCAGGCTGGGCCTGATGATATTCATCTCAGTATGCTTAAAAAACATCTGCCTTCTACTGCCCTAACAGTCCTTTTGTGCCTTCTCATTTCTTATTTGAATGCGAGGTGTTCTCCCTCAACAATGGAAATCTGTCCCATTGTCTTCCGTTTTTCGCAACCAATCACCTCGGGGCTTGAACTTCACTATCGTCCCATTGTCTTGGACCAGTGTAGTCTGCAAGGTGATGGAACGATTAGTGAATAGATGTCTGATATGGTATTTGGAGACTCACAACAGTCTTTCTTCTAACAATATGGCTTTCACAAGGGCTGCTCTACTTTGGACCCATTGCTCCACTTAGATACTCCGTCCTAGCAGTCTTATTTGATCTTGAGAAGGCATACGGCACCACCTCCTTAGGCCTCCACGGGTATATCTCCCAACTTTCTTTACTGTTCTCTAATTCATGGACAAGACATTTCGTGTCCGGGTTGGTGCCTCACTTTCCTCAAACTTTGTTCATGCCTAGGGTGTCCTTAGCACTACCCTTTTTCTCTTGATTATAAATACCCTACCTTCCTTTCTTCCATCGCATATTTGGTCATCAATTTATGTGCATGACTTTGCTATAGCTTACGCAGGCACTGACTGTCGCCTGGTAGCGGCCTCCCTTCAGGATACGATTGACCGGGTTTCCCATTGGACCACTTCTCATGGATTTAAATTTTCTAGTACAAAAAAACCATTTCATTACCTTGTCCCAAATATTACACAGCTCACGTGTTCCAGAATGTGATACTGTCAAGTTTCATGGCCTTCTCTTTGATAGCTGGTTGACATGGAAACCGTACATTTCCTCTTTGAAGGCTGCTTGCCATGATCGGCTGAAACTCCTTAAAATTCTTGCGCATCGTTCGTGGGGTGCAAATCGCCAGACTTTTCTCCGTTTGCATTCCACCCTAGTCTTGTCCAAGCTGGATTATGGAGACCAAGTCTATTCTGCAGCTTCTACCACTCTCTCTAAGTTCAATTCCCTTCATCATCAAGGTCTACGTTTATGTCTTGGTGCCTTTCGTTCATCCCCTGACGAAAGCCTCTACGCTGAGGCGAATGTTCCTTTTTAGCTGATCATTGGTTGCATGATCATTGCTTTCGTTACTTTGCTCCACTCTCATGACCGTGTTCCTTCTAATTATAGGTTGGTCTCAGACATTAGTAAAACCCCATTATTTGTTCGACACCCCTGCTTACTCCGACCGTTTTCTCTTCGTCTTCATTCACTCCGGTCTTCTCTCCACTTGCCTCCCTTGCACGTTCATTTAGCATCTGCCTTTTCCCTTCCTCCTTGTGAGGTTCCGACAGTTCGTGTCTGTTCTTCTCTACTGCCCTGCGCCAAAGCTCTCTTACCTACGACTGCTTCTCGCTCTCTTTTTCTTGATCAATTACGATCGCATGCTCATGCCGTTGCTGTTTATACAGATGGTTCTAAATCTTCTGAATGTGTTGGAAACGTCGCAGTGTTCCCTGACGATGTTGCCCGAGGACATTTGTTAGATTCGGCTAGTATTTTTACTGCTGAGTTGTATGCCATCCTCATAGTGCTTCTCTGTATTACTTATATAATCGTCTCCTTCGACGTTTGTGAATCATTTCTGATTCCTCAGTGCCTTAAGAAACCTTAAACAGTGTGATTTCCTTCGTATTCATCTATGGTTGTGCGTGTGGCTAGCAAAATACAAAAAAGACGTTGTATTCTCGCTGGTCCCTGGACACGTTGATGTGCAGGGCAATGAAAGCGGATGCTGCTGCGCGGAGTGCAGCAGTTCAAGGAGGCTTCCGGTTCTATAGTGGTTATTTCTGTTCAGAGAATTTATTTCCGGTATCTCGGCCCATCCTTCTGGCCGTTGGAAAACACGGCAATCGGACATGCACCATACAAATTGCACCATATTAAACTGCTTTTTAGGTTGTGGCCATCTTCTTACAACCATTGCAGTCTTGGCGAGGCTGTGCTCTCCCGTCTCGCATTGGCCCATTGCTCGCCTTACCATCGGTTATCTCATGGACGGACTCCCTATTCCTCTTTGTGATGTTTTGTCGGGTCCCTTGTTTATGGCTTCCACTTTCTTATAGATTGCCGGTTTACAAGCCGAGCAATAGCATTTACTGCAACGCTGCTTGATTGTTTTGATATATCGATTGGATGGCAAAATCTAACAAAATAGATTCCAGATGTTATATGCATTATTTGCATATTTAGAAGTTATACCAATACAGTAACTATAATGCATATATATAGTTAAAAATATATTATTTGAAATAGAGAAGACAGTGACATTTAAATCTCAACAAAGTAAGATCCTATATCGGAAATAAGTCACATGCACATTTTAATAAGGGGTTTACTTTGTTTTAGTAATAATTATAAAATTATTTCATCAAGTAAATAATAAGGGTATCCAGGGCTAAGCCTATCGTCAATAATGTACTACTATATAGAAGTCGCTTGTTATGAAGAACATTTCCAGGCAAATTTAGTAGTTATTGTCCCAGGATGTGACCCCATAGCTGACTAACACCCCAGGATGGTGACCCTACACTAGCTGACTAACACCAGGATGGGACCCACACAAGCTGATAACACAGGATGTGACCACACCAGCTGACTAACACCCAGGATGTGACCCACACCAGCTGACTAACACCCAGGTACCCACTTTACTGATGGGATGAACCATGGCAACCAGTGTAAGGATACACGACCAATATTTCACTGACGGCGAGGGTACTAGTGACGGTACTTTGTCACTGTTGAAGACTGACGTGGAGGGTTACCAGTGACCAGTACTTCTGTCACTGTGGCACGACTGTGGAGAGGACTAGTGACCGGTACTTCTGTCACCGTTGGCTCTGACGTGGAGGGTACTAGTGGACAGTACTTTGTCACGGTTGGCACTTGACGCTGGAGGGTATAGTGACCAGTGTTTCTGTCACTGTTGGACTGGACCGTGGAGGGTACTAGTGACCAGTATTCTGGCAATGTTGGCACTGACGTGGGGGGTACTAGTGACAGTGGCTTCTGTCACTGTTGGCACTGACGTGGAGGGTACTAGTGACCAGTGCTTCTGTCATGTTGGCATGACGTGGAGGATTACTAGTGACCAGTGCTTCTGTCCTGCTGGCACTGACCCGTGGGGGGGTACTATGACCAGTGCTTGTCTCGGCTGGTATGACATGGTGGTTATAGTGACCTGTGCTTCTGTCACTGTGCGCACTGACGTGGAGGGTATAGTGACCAGTGCTTCTGTCAATGTTGGCACTGCGTGGAGGGTACTAGTGACCAGTGTTGTGTCATGTTGGCACTGACGTGAGAGGGTTTACTAGTGAACAGTGCTTCTGGTCACTGTTTGGCACTGACTGGAGGGTAATAGTGACCAGTTGCTTCTGTCTATGTTGGCACTGACGTGGAGGATACTAGTGACCAGTGCTTTGTCACTGCTGGCACTGAGTTGGAGGGTACTAGTGGCCAGTGCTTCTGTCTCTGCTTGGCATGACATGGTGGGTTACTATGACCTGGGCTTCTTGTCACTGCTTGGCACTGACGTGGAGGTACTGTGACCAGTGCTTCTGTCTCTGTTGGCACTTGACGTGGAGGATACTAGTGACCAGTGCTTTGTCACTGCTTGCACTGTCGTGGAGGGTACTAGTGACCAGTTGCTTCTGTCACTGATGGTCTGAAAACCCATGGGGTGGGTACTAGTGACCAGTGCTTCTGTGATGCTGGCCACTGACGTGTGAGGGTACTAGTGGACCAGTGCTTCGTCACTGCTGGCACTGACGTGGAGGTTTACTAGTGACCAGTGATCTTTCACTGCTGGCATTGACGTGGAAGGTAATTGTGACCAGTCTTCTGTGTCATTGCTGGGCACCTGACATGGAGGGTTACTGTGACCAATGCAGATATTATTATTCAATCCAATCTATGAGTTAAACCACAAGGGGGTCCTACAGCTCTGCAAGGTAAGCTGTGTGTGTGTTACCCGTTATTTGTACTGACCTGTGTGTGGCTGAGGGGTGTTGTCATATCTCCCAAACCCTTACCTCTTCAATGGTCGCTACTAGGTCCTCATCTCTCCTTGTCTTGAGCTTCGTTCGCATCCTGCCTTCCACTACATATTTTCAAGATGGCTGAACTTCCCAACATCTCTCTGGTTGAAGAATGACTTCTAAGAATCCCTGTGTTTTCATACTGAAGTTTTCAGCTTCCAGTTGTGTACCTTGTTGCTAATGTTCCATCTCTGAACACTTCCTGTCCCTCTCCTTCTGTCATTCCTCTCTATATGTTAGTGTGTTATATGTCTTCTTGTCTCACCTGTCCTCAGATGTTGTCAGGTTGGATTTCCCTTAACTTCTCCTCGTTGGGTATACTCCGGAACTTAGTCTTGTTGCCAACCTTTACACTTCTCAATTTTTTTGACTCTTTGCTTGACCAGGTGTGGGTTCCATACTATGTCTGACATATTCCAATATGGGCTGACGTACACGGTGTTACAGAGTCTTGAATGATTCCTTACTCAAGTGTCGATTTGTTATTCTTAGGTTTGCAGGGACCATTGTTTCAGCAATTATTTTGGTTTATGTGCGCCTCAGGGATGTGCTCGGAGTATACCTCGCAAGATCCCTCCACCTTGAGTGAGAGTTTGCAGTTGTGGTCACTAGCCTGTACTCTGCAGTATTCTTTTCCCGTTCCCAATCTCCATAACTTTGGATTTGGTCACTTTGTCGTAAAAACTCTCAGTAGGTTTGTGGCACAGGATTTACCCTTCCTGAAACCGTGCTGGTTATTGTGTATAATCTAATTCCTTCTAGGTGATCCACGGTCTTTTCCTGATAGTCTTCTCCATGAATTGGCATACTATGATGTCAGTGACACTTCATATTATACCACCAGCCTATGCCTTTCTTAAAAAATGGGATACATTTGCAATCTTTCACACATCAGTAATTGCCATGTTTAACTGATTTGGTTGAAGATTGTTGTTAGTGGCACACATAATGCCTCATGTTGAGGAAATGCTACAGCTAGTCAAAGATTAAATATTGAAAACAGTAGGAATCTGTAGCTCTTGAAAGACAGCTTCGCCTAACATCCGTCACTGCAGGTGAATGTCTTGAGAAAGCTGTCCGTATGCATCCTCAACGGGCTGGAAATTAAATTATGGTGTGAGTAGAATTACTCATAGGGGGTGTATGTTCAGCATATTCAGAACTGAGTGCTGACTGATATACTCACTTGTGTGGAGTCAGAATTCCACCACCTCACTGGGTTCTATGGTAATCTGTTAAGCATACAGAGTTATAAATTGTTGCAGTCAGAGAAGCATAAATGTAAACAGAACTTACTTGGGTTTGTGTATCAGACCCTTTCTCCTGGGTATCGGTGTCTTTGATTGAAGATAGTGTTCTTTGAAGATATGTTGCACTACACTTTGTTGATCACAACACTTGTTGTTACATGTTCATCAAGATTTGTTCATTTTCACATCTTTTCACTAAAGCTGATCACACTTCTCGGTAAGTGTCGTGATATGGTCTTTGAGATACTTTATGAACAAAAAAGCACGGATCGTGTCTTTTGTTGGTTTATCACAGGGACTCAGTGTGAGCCCCAGCAGGTTCTTAAGCAATCTAAAGGCGCACACAGCCTCCTACGATGCACTGCCCCTAGCCCATAAAGGAAAAGCAGGACTAGCACCATTTCCCCTCCTTGCCAAACTTCCACCAGGAAGCAATGCAGAATGTAGCGATTCTTGCTTGTGTTAAGCATAGAAAACATGTACACTATCTTTACCATTGTACATAACAGTGAGTGCAGGGTTTTCCTTAATTGTCTGCTAAGGTTAGAAGATTCATGTTTCTCTTATTTTAGAATACACTCTTGCAAACAGTGGCCATCTTGCAAAGAACCGTGTCGACCATGTTACTTGTACACACTGGTTTTTAACATCTGCTGGTATTATGATTGTAGCAGTAAACAGTACTTGCCCCCTTCTGCGAGGCTGGCTTTCAGGATCTGAAAAGGGGCGGCCTTGAAAAGGGCCTAGAAGGGGCTGATACCCCACCCTCCTGGAAGAAAATTTCTCCACACCTCAGCTCCCCTCTCTCAGGACCCACCCACGGTTATATTTCTCAGGTCTTCACAGGGGGCCTTTGAGGTAATGTAGCTCCTTCTCTGTTGTATGGAGAGTGTGCAAGCACTTGGTTGGTATTAAACTGACTCAGAAATCGTTAATGACGATTGCAAACAAACCATACCACGGGCGGGGACATAACTCGCGATCAGAGTCTCAAAACTTGCAAAACTTGCACCAAACTTCCTTATGGTGTAGAATTACCTAGATTGGATGAAATCATTTTGTGGATAGCTGGTCAGTGGCTAACGCGAACGGTCTGGAGTTTTGACGCTCTCTGATCGCGGGTTCTATCCCCTCCGTGGTATGGTTTGTTGGTGTATCCTTCCATTCTGTTTGCTGGAGTCCTTTCTGTATTCCAACTAAACACACTTCCTTGAATCTAGTGTTGAGCTTCATCATATAGTTCTTTGTTTGTTCATGTGATCTGCCCGATTTTCTTCCTCAGGTCTATTTACCTAATGACGCACAACACACACACCAACCCACCACACACCACACAATTACAACACACACACACACACACAACCACACCACAACACACACACACACACAACACACACCCACACACACACACAACACCCACGGATAGGCAGGGCTGCAAAGGGGACTGACCGTCTGGACATGTGGTCCAGCTTTCGAATTCAATCCTGCAAAATTGCAAAGTCTGAGAAAGTTTGGGGAGGGGCAAAAAGAACCGCAGACTAGGAGTATAGGGTTAGGTGGATCGACAAAGATACAGACCTCACTCAGGTAAGAAAGGACTTGGGGGTGACCATACACCAGAAACGTCCGGAGGCCACACATCAACCAAATAACTGCTGCAGCATACGGGCGCCTGACAAACCTGAGAATAGCGTTCCGATACCTTTAACAAGGAATCGTTCAAGACACTGTTTCACTGGTATGTGTAGGTCTCCCATACTTGGAGTATGCAGCGCCAGTATGGAAACCCACACCAGGTCAAGACGTCAAGAAGTTAGAGAAAGTACAAAGGTTTGCAACAAGGCTTACAAGATACTGCGGGGAATAGACAAGGTGGACAGAGATAGGATGTTCCAGAGAGGGGACACAGTGTTACTACGGTAAGATATTAGCAGTAAGAATACTTATGGAAGCAGGAAGTACCTCTTCAATGTGAAACAAGGGAAAATGATATAACCAGCAACAATTAATACATAAAAATCCAGAAAGGGCAATAAGTGGAGAGAGTAGCATAATTGGGAAAGATAAATGAGACTAAATTTGTGCCTACACGACGGAATCTTTCAACCACAACCACCCCCCCTAACCCTCCCTCCCTCCCTCACACACAAGGCACACACACACACAAGGGTAGACACTCCCACACTCACATCACACCACACACCACACACACACACACACACACACACACACACACACCACACACACACACACCACAACACAACACACACACACACATACACACACATACACACAACACCACATACATAAACACATACACCACACACACACACAAACACACACACACACACACAACACACACACACACTCACCACAACACACACCACACACACACACATACACACACACACACCACACACACACCACCCACACAACACCACACACACCAACACACACACACACACACACCAACACCACACACACACACCACACACACACCAAACAACACACCCACCCACACCCACACACACACACACACACCACACCACACAACCACACACACACACCAAAACACACACCACACAAACCACACAACACCCCCCCAAAACACCACACCCACCCACACACACACACAAACAACACCAAACACACACACAACACCACACACACACCAAACACCCACAACACATGCACATCACCCACACACACACCCAACACCCACAAACCCCCTCCCCCACTTGACACAAACACGTACCCCCCTCCCCTAACCACCCCCCCTTCCCAAACCACTCACCTTAGCCCCTACCCCCCCCCAAACCCCCTAACCCCTCCCAAACCGTCTAACCCCCCCCCCCCCAAATACCCCCCTCCCCCCAAATAACCTTTCCCCCCCCTCCCTTAAACCATCCACCCCCTCTTCCCCCTAAAAAACCATCTAACCCCCCCCCCAATACTAACCCTAATAACCATCGTCCCCCTCCCCCCAAAACCATCCACCCCCTCTCCTCCTAACCACTTTTCCCCTCCCCCTAACCACCCGCCCCCCCTTTCTGGGGAGCAACGGGGGAACCTGAAACCAGGATGAGAAGAAGGGGCCCCAAGGGGACGAATCGGGAGGGGGGAATGGGAGGTAACTCAAAAAAGGGAGGAAAGGGGGAAGGAGTAGATACGGGAAAAGGAAGATGGAAAAAGGGGTTTAGCTGCAGAAGCAGAAGGTGCAAGCAACAGGCCACAGCAGAGAAATAAAAGATGAGAGATTAAAGGGGGAAACACTAAAAACCCACAGAGAAAAAGATATTAAAGAAGCATCGGCAATGGTACATAAAACACAGACAACAGGTTAAGGAAACAAGGGGAAACTAAATGTGTGCAGAGGTCCCGTTTAACCCACATGGGGGCCAAAAAAAGGAAAGGGGGCACATGGGGCAGAATGAGAGGTTGGAAGAATTGAAAAAACTAGGACATGGCAGGACCTTTCTAATACCCGTGGGGGGCCCCGGAACGGGAGCAGGAAAGGAAAAAACCAGAAGCATAGGGGCCATAAATAGGGAAGGGATGAAAAAGGAAAATCCCACGGGGAAGAAACTAAAAAACTCAGAGGATGCAATGGGAGTCACAGTGGGAGGTGGAAAGGGAGAGATCCGGTTTTCCCAGGGTAGACGAAACTAAAGGGGAAACTTCGATAAAAAGCAGGAGGAAAAAAAGCGATTGAAAATATCAGAAGGTATAGGGAGGGGGACATGACCCCCGGGGGCAAATTTTTGGAGAATTTGGGGGGTTACAAAGAAAAGGAATCGGGCCTTTTCAAAGTAATTTTCAAGGCAGAATCAACCCCCAAACCCTGATCCTGAGGAGAAAGCACGGCTGAAGGGAAGCAGGAGTTCCGGAGGTGTTTTCCTCGACGAGACAGAACACAGGACGAAAGGAAACGAGAAAGAGAGAGTTCAAAACGAAAGGAGAAATGGGGAGGAAATGAAAAAGGAGGCAGAATAAACCCCGGATCAAATGGAAGGACAAGCACACCCCCCAAAACACCTGCAGAAGGATACCCTGACGGCCCCAAGGCAAAGAACAATCCAAACCAACCATCACACACAGATCCCTTTTTCCACCCCCGCACCACAGTTACAGTATTAGAACGAAAGTTGAAGGTTTTTGGGGCACAAACAGATGGGGTTAACAATAAAAAAGAAGGGGGAAGGCAAGAAAGAATTAAAAGAGAATCCCCAACTCTAGCATTACAGAAACAAAACTCACGGGACAATAACAATGCAAACTTTCCACCCGGGATACCAGATCATGAGGAAAAATAGAAGGGGGAGGGGGGGGGGGGGGTTGCTCTCTCGTAAAAAACAGATGGAAATTTGGGGAAAAAAAATGGAAGGGAAAGTGAACGGGGAAAGAGACTCTGCAGGTACACTTCA
>NC_069399.1:11435256-11450588 GCF_026875155.1 Cherax quadricarinatus | reverse complement strand
ATTTTTGGGCATTTTTTTTCCCCCCTTTTCTCCGGAAGTATTTGTGTCTCCCCACGGCATTACTGTCTTCCCCCCCAAAAAGTTCTGTTTTTCCACACCGGGGATTTTTTCCCGGCAGATTTTTTGTGTTTCCACCGGGGAAATTATTGTCTCCCCTGGCGGGTAGTTGTTCCCACATGACTTACTTTTTTCTCCTGGGGTATGTTGTGTCTCCACACTGGCAATGTCTCCCCTGGCGGGTATTTTGGGTGTTAGTAGCTAGTGTGGGTCACATCCGGGGGTGTTTCAGTATGTGGGTCAATCCTGGGTTTTAGTCACTATGTGGGTCAATCCTGGGTGTTTTAGTAGTGTGGGTCACACCGGGGTGTTGTCAGCTAGTGGGGGTACACCCTGGGACAAAAAAAACCTAATTTTTGGAAATGTTTCTAACAACGCTTTCTTATAGTAGTACATATTACGTTAGCGGGCCCTGGAACCTTTTTAAATATGCTGTTAAAAAAAATTTTTAAATTTTTTACTAAAACTAACCCCTTTAAAAAAATGTGCATGTGATTATTTCCAATATGGAATTTGTTGGTTTTAAATGTCATGTCTTCTCATTTAAAATAATTATTTTTAAATATATTTATCATTATGTTACTGTATTGTATATTTTTTAAAATGCAAATGCATATAACATCTGGGTATCTTTTTTGTAGATATTTTGCCACCCAAGGGATATATCAAAACAAAAAAGCGCGTTGCAGGTAAATGCTATGAGCTCGCGGGTAAAGGGGGTTAATTTAAGAAAGTGAAGGACAGAAATAAGGCCCGACAAACACCAAAAAGAAAAAAGGGTGCGGCCCATGAATATCCGGGGGGTAGGCGAGCATGGCCAATGCAGAGAGGGGAGAGCACAGCCCCCAAAATTTACGGCAAGGTGGTAAGAAGATGGCCAAAAAACTAAAAGGTTTAATAGAGGAAATTTTGTTATGTGCATGTCCGCTCCCGTTGTTCCCAAAGGGCCCACAAGGATGGGCGAGAAAAACCGGAAAAAAATCCTGAACAGAAATACCTCTATAAAAACCGGAAGCTTTGTACTGCTGACCGCGCAGCGCTCCGTTGTTCTTCCCCCTACATCAACTGCCCGGACCCAACAGATACAATGTCTTTGTTTTTGCTACCACACGGCAAACCATAGTTGAATACGAAAAAATAAAAATTGTTTAAGGGTTTTTAAAGGGCACTGGGAATCTGAAATGATCCAAACGTCGAAGGGACTTTAATGTATATGAGAACCCTTTTGAGGATGGCATAAAAACTCGCAGTAAAAATACTAACCGAATTAAAAATGTCCTCGGGCACTTCTGAGATTTTCCCAACAATTCGAAGATTAAAAAACCATCTGTTAAACAGAACGGCATGAGCATGCGACTAAGATCAAAAAAAAAGAGAGCGAAAAGCAGTCGTGGGAAAAGAGAGCTTTGGCGCAGGGGTAAGAAGAACAAAACCAAAACTGCGGAACCTCACAAGGGGGAAAAGGGAAAAAAGGGATGTGAATAAAACATGCAAGGGGGCAAGTGGAAAAAAACCCGGGGAGTGAATGAAGACGAAGGGAAAAAACGGTCGGGTAAGCGGGGGTGTCGAACAAAAAAGGGGCTTTTACATTTCTGAGCCAATTTTAAAAAGTAGAAGGAACACGGTCTGGAGGGGGCATCACAATGATCAGCTAAGAAAGGAACATTCGCCTCGCGAGGGGCTTTCATCAGGGAAAACAAAGGCACCAAGCATAAACGTAGCCCTTGATGATAAAGGGGGGATCTAACTTAGAGAGGGGTAGAAGCGCGAATTGATTTGGGTTCCATAACCCAGCTTGGACAAGACGGGGGTGGAATGCAAAAGGAAAAAAGTCTGGCGATTTGCACCCCCAACGAGCGCAAGAATTTTAAGGAGTTTCGCCGATCTGGCAAGCAGCTTAAAAGGGGAAAATGTACGGTTTCCATGTAACCAGCGATCGGGAAAAGGCCATGAAATTGACAGTTCACATTTGGAACACGTGAGGTGAAATACAATAAATATTTGGGAAAAGAGGACTCTAGTAAAGGGATAAATGGGTTTTTTTTTACTAGAAAATTTAAACCCTTGAAAGTGGCCCAAGGGGAAAACCCGGTAAATCTCCATCCTGAAGGGAGACCGCTACCGGGCGACAGTCGTGCCTGCGTAAGCTATAGAAAAGTCTTCCACAAAAAAGTGATCCCAAAATTTTTGGGAGGAAGAACGGAAGGTGGGATTTATAACCAAGGGGAAAAAGGGTAGGCAAAGGACACCCTAGATGAACAAAGTTTGAGAAAGTGGGACCAACCCGACACGAAAATGTCGTCAGATTAGAAAACAGTAAAAAAAAAGTTGGGAGATTACCGTGGAGGGCCTAAGGAGGGGTGCCCGTACCCTTCTCAAGATAAATAAGACTCCCGGACGGAGTATCTAAGTGGAGCAAGGGTCCAAAGTAGAGCAGCCCTTGTGAAAGCCATTTTGGTTAAAAAAGTTTTGTGTGAGTTCCAAATACATATCAGACGTCTATTCACAAATCTTTCCCCATCCCCTTGGGATCATGGTCGAGCAAGGGGGACGATAGTGAGATTTCAAGCCCTAGGTGACGGGTTTTGCAAAACGGTAGTACAAGGGCGTTTTCCATTGTTGAGGGAAAACCCCCCTCGATCCAAAAAAGATTGAGAAGACAAAAAAAGGACTGTAAGGGCAGTAGAATGCAGATGTTTTAGTATGAGATGAATTCATCAGGCCCAGTGCCGATGACTAGCAAGGGGAAAGCATGAACTTAGTTAGAAGACTGAAAAGTCTTATATGGCTCCATTCCATTCCTTTGGTAGATTAGATTAAGGAAGAGGGACAAAGAGAAACCCTGTGGGGACACGGAAAAGTGGTTCCCATTCCGGGGCAACTTCAAGGGTGTAACCTAACACAGAAACCCCGCAAAACGGGAGCAGGGCAGAGTGTACTTGCCACAACTTCCGTACCTTCTTCCAAACCGACACTAGAGGAAGACGGGTAATGGTAGAAGTAGTTTGCCAACAAGGCGCCCTAGCGTCACATATGACAGGGCGAGCTTAAAAATCCAAAAGACGATCTGAGGCCCTTTTTTCGAAAACGGCCAAATGAAACTCTGACACACGCGGGAGACCCCCAAAAGGACCATGATGAGAAAGCCTCCCTGGGGTTTTGGGGAATAAAAAGTGGTGCGCCCAAAACTAAGGTCGAAATCGGGTGCACTAGTTCATAATAGGGGGACAAAAGATGAGAATAAAAGCCCCAAATCGCTAGTGCAAATTCCCAACGAGGGTACGGGGAGGTGGGAAAATACTAGTAGAAGAAAGAAAAATAAAAAGTGTCACGTCGTGTAATCCGGGAGAACAAACAGGTGTAATAAAGTGCAATTGACGAAAGCAGATGGAAAGTCAATGAAAGAGAGACTAGTGCGAGAGTCAAAATGGTTAGGAAAACCCGTTTTTAAAACTATAGAAAAGGAGAAGGGGAGAAAGATTTTTCCAACTGATCACCCGAGGTCACGTGGGACCCTCCCACAAGATGGTGAGCGTTAAAAATCACCTAAACAAGAGGGCGGTGGTAGGAAGAAAAAAAAAAAACGCAAAATTCGAGAAACAGAAGCCGGGGGGGGAAAGATAAGAGAGCAAAGGGAACCTTTGGGGAAAAAATAAATACGAGCGCATATAAGCAGCGAAACGAACAAAACTTGTTGATACAGTATCCCAAATGCACACAACAGCGGCTAAAATTAAATGATTCATCGGGAAAAGAAATCAAAGAATGTGAAGCACAAACTGAAACGGGGCGAAAAACAGCTAACGAATTTGGGCTTTTGTAACTGGGAGAGCAACCTTTGGAGCTTCCCCGATTACCCCTGGGCCACGAAAATTTCCATTGTAAATAAGGCATTATTTACAAGACGTTTGCCAACAAGAAAAAGTGATAAAATCTATGGGCTGTTAAACGCTATCTCCAACTACATTGCGAAGGCGAAACCCTTGATGGACACCGACGCTCCTCCTTTTGCCCCTTTTTTTCACGACCTAACAACAATCTTTTCTTCCAGATTTTGATTCCCCTTGCTTACACGCTTACCGTTGCCACCACACGTTTTCTTCCCGCCTTAAGTTCTCAGCGGATACCATGATTTCAGAGACAGGTGAGGTAGAGCAAATAGAGATCGGAGAGACTACGGAGGGAACCAAAGAGGTCTGAGAGGTGCGCCCCCCTGGAAGAGGAAAACAAATTCTACGAGTGGGGGGGCAAACGTTCCCCGCCTTGAGAAGACAAGTAAACAGTCTTCAGCCTAGGAAAAAGTGTTAAAAACCCCCTTTTCCAGAGGGTTTAAAAAGGAACAAAAATTTCTTTTTTGTTATTTAGGGACAAAAAAATCATGGCTTAGCCCGGATTTTTCTGAGATAAAGAAAAACTTACCATTGGCTATGGAGGGAGTCAATACTTACTAATATAAAAATCCACGTCCCCCTTTGTTAACAAAGACAACTTAATTTTTTTTTTATTGATAAGGAATAAAGGCCATAAACAAACTTACAATAAATTTCGCAAAGTCTGCACAAAGTTCCCCCAGAAAGTGCCTCTTTTTTCGTTTTTAAACTTTGGGGAAGCATTGCATGTCTGACTAGGAACTATGTGCTCCATTCAGGTTTCCAACCCTTCAGAACCCCTAGTGTTGGCGAGGAGCAGAAACTGCAATTTTTTTAAGAGCAAAGCATAGCAAGCTTTGTTTTTGAAGACATTTCACTTACACTAGTGTATGAAGCTCAGACTTGGGGAAAAAATTAAAATAAAGGTTGACATAGGGCCATTAACATTTTAAGGAGTGTTGGGATATGGCAGACATACAGTTTATTGTACCAACATTATTTATTTATTTCAAAATTTCAAATGAAGAATATAAAAAAAAATAGGTAATTAATTGGAAATTAAATTTTAAAGCACTGATCACCCGTTTTTGCTTGAAAGTCCTTTTTTGACCCACCCACATGACTTGGACTAGTAGGGGCCCGTATTGTTTTTTTCACAAATAACCAAAGGGGTCGAAACCCAGTAGAGGAGACTGAACGACGTATGCCTTAAGTAGTTTTAGACGCGGTTCAATTCCCCATCCCCAAACCCTTTGTTTTTTCATAACAGTTGTTTATTTTCAATTTTAAATTTGATTCTACGTAGCTATTTAGTGCTTCAGTTATAAATTCTAAAAAATTTTTTTTTACTATAAAATTTTTTGTTTTTTTGTTGTTTATTTCCCGGGGTTCCCCGGGCCGGGGCCCTTTTTTTAAAGGGCGGCCCCCCCTTGGCTCCCTGTCTAGGGGGTGTCTGAGACCTAATTTTCCCTGGGGGGGAGGTACAAGTAAACCTCCCCCATCGTTGGGACCAACCCCGGTCCACAGTCACCGCCCTCAGGGGGTCCTGGGGGAAGCTAGGCCTCCTGGCTGCCCTCCCCCCCCCCTGGGGGGGGTTTAAGGGAAAAGACAGTGTTGTGAGGTGCCGTCTGGCTCTGGCACTACCCTCCCCCGAGGCGGGCATGGTGGGGCTTGTACATATATGTTAGTCAGAAATTTTTTTTTTTAATAGATTTTCTTATTATTTTTATAGATATTTTTATTTTAATTTTAAGATTTTTTTTTATTATAGATTTTTCTATTATTTTTATAGATATTTTTTTTATTATTATAGAATTTTCTGTTTTTATTATAATTTTCTTTTATTATTTTAAAATTTTTTATTATTATTATTTTTTTAAAAAGAACTTTTTAAAAGAATTTTCATTTTTAAATTAACATTTTTTTATTAATAAATTTTTTTTTTTTAATAGGGTACAAATTTTTTTGAATTTTTATTATTATTATATTTTATTATTATTTTTTGGGGGGGGCCAAACCCAGGGGGTTTTCCCCTGGGGGGGGTTAAATTAAATTAAAAGGGCCTTTATTTAAAAAAAAAAATCAAGGAATTCTTTAATTTTAATGAATTTTATTTTTATATTGTTTAGATAATTATTAAGTTTTTGTTTTTAAATTTTAAATTTTACAAAAACAGATTATTTCAGAATGCCTTATAAAAAAAGTTTATACATGAGAGGTTATATTAAATTGTATAGATAAGTATAGTAATGAATTTATATGTAAAATATAGCACAGTATAGTAATAATAAACAGTAATAGGTATAATATAGTACTTATAGTATAGTATACAGTATAAGTATAATATACTACAATATAGTAATAGTATAGCTTACATTTAAGTAAAATATACTACAATTTAGAATAGTATAGCATACATTTAAGTATAATAAAGTACAGAACATTACAGAATACACCAGTAATATAGTATAGTACAATATAGTATAGTATACATATAAATTATAGTAGAGTTATAGTATACAGTATAAGTATATATGCAGTATAGTACAGTCTATAATACAGTATTAGTAAACAGTATAGTGTATAGTATAGCATACAGTATAAATATAGTATAGTATACAGTATTGTATAGTATACTATAATATCTAGTGTATTATACCGTATAAGAAAAAGTATACTATATAGTATAGTGTAGAATACAGTATAAGTACTAGTATACTATATATATAGTATAGTGCAGCATATTATAAGGGCAATATAGTAAATACAGTATATTTATACACATATAATAGTAAATATAGTAATACAATATTGTGTATACATTACAGTATAGAATACAAAAAAGTGTAGTAAATTACATGTAAAGTATACAAAATATTGAAGTATATTCAGTAAAGTAAAGCAATATAGTGTAGTATAATTACCATATAGTAAACAATATAGTGTCGATATAATACCGAATTATACAATAATGTAGTAATATTTCAGTATAGTATACAATATAGTGTAGTATATTACAGTATAGTATACAATATAGTGTAGTATATTACAGTATAGTATACAATATAGTGTAGTATATTACAGTATAGTATACAATATAGTGTAATACAGTACAGTATAGTATACAATATAGTGTAGTATACTACAGTATAGTATAGTATACAGTACAAGTATACAGTACAGTACAGACATGATGGAAAAAGACATGTAGTATAATGCAATCCTTTATTGACAACATTTCGCCCACACAGTGGGGTTTTATCATGCACATTGATGTGAAGAGTCAGTTGAGGCTTGTTGAAGCTAATTGTTGCTGATGACAGGTTGGACAGATATATGGCTGAGATGTTAGATTAATGAAGGACCTCCCTAGCTTGGGCCAGTAGGCCTGCTGCGGTGTTCTTCCATATGAATAAGAATTTACTTGCAAGGGACTAAGCTATATTGTAGAAGCCGTTGTTCTGGATGATGCTGTTTAGTGATGAAGTTAATTAAATAGTGACGATTCCAGAATCCTGCATTTTGAAATTTCAAATTCGACAATATGTCGTGAGCCATTGTGATGGTCAGGTGGGTCTGGGAGGTTCTATGTGAAACACAGGCGTTCAAGTGGTCTATTCTGCTGGCATATTTAGGTTTAGACATGCATTTATGAAACTCTCTTGATGTTTCCTCAACGTATATTTGGTCAGAAACCGTTTTAAGGAATTGTGTATACCACTACCATGATCTTGACTATCCCTTACCGATGTCTTTGGTTGTAGTGGAAGCAGTGGTCAATACTTGGAATTTGGCGTTAGAGAGAATGTTCGAGATTTGTATAATATTAGAGTTGTTAGGGAGGCCTAGTTACACTACATTCTTTCAGATGTGTGTCATTTAGCTGAGTTGAAGATGTACGCGCGGCACCTGCAGTCTGATGAAATGACGAGGATAGTGAAGTTTAGAAAAGATTTGTTCTGGGTAAGAGCATTCTTACAGGAATTCACTGTGGCAGATATGAAGGACACTTAGGAAGAAGCTTATTTATGATGCCACGTTTAAAATTGGTATTGTAGTGGAGAAGAACCTGTTGATTGGTAGATTTGCGATAGACTTTGAAATGTGGTTCACAATCAGATTTACGGAAACAGTGAACTATAAGTGCTACTTGGTCTCGCGGAGGTGTATTAATATGCTTATAGGATCTGTCCCAGCTCAACCGGATCTCAGCTCCTAGGAGAAATACCAATTTAGAGTATACAATCCGGAACATCTGAGGTACTTCAGGTGCCAAAAATATAACCACCTCAGTGCTCAATGTCACTGTAGGGAACAGTGCACTGTCTGAAGCGGGTCTCATCTGACGAAGGACTGCTTGAATAAACTAAAGCAGTCTGAGGCTACGGAATCTCGATGTCTGAACTACAGGAAGAAAAATCATGGCTGGAACCTGCAATGCCTGGAGAGCAGCATGGAAAACCCTGGTTGTCCAGCCTCCAACAGAGTAGAGTAGAACACGTACCACTGAGCAGCAGTATCATCCACAGGAGGCGGCAGTACCACAGAACCCAGGCTCACCTTCTCTGCCATAGCGACGGAGGAAGCTGAAAAATCGTTCACAATGTTGTGCCCTTGCTCACACCCCACAACAGCAGCCAGCAGGGTCCATGCTGCAGAAACTGACTACTATCAACGTGTCTACCTGACACCACAACAGCCATTAGTTAAGAACACCCTAACCCAAGGAAATATTGCAAGCCGTACTGTATTACCCCTGAATAATCAAATGATGTTGACAACTATGTCCTTCACTGAGGCCTTGTGCCACCTAATAGACTTGGTAGAATACAAAGATATTCAAAACCATTGCGAAGATGATCTTGTATATATGCATGATGGACAAAACTGAGTCAATGTGATTATTTGCAAATGTACCCGACTATCCAACACAGAGACCAGAGACAATCGTGGAGGACTGATGCCTCAGCTGCAATACATAAATTTTAGAGTGGAACATAGACACTACAGTGAGACTCGGATCATTAGCCAAAGTACAGCATATCTACACCACGGTTAAGATCCATACATGTTCGAAAACAGATTCAAAAAGACAAAACCCTTCGAGAGCACAGCCTGGGTCAACCGGTCATCTTAGATAAGACACAAGTCAGAATACAGTCCTGACGCATCAAGTAAATCTATCCTACTCACATTTACTCACCTCAGTGTGACTTGACAATGGTGTAGGGAAGATCGAAACGTCACCATAAGGTTTCTCTCCTAAGTGAGGATTTTTTGGTGAACTGAGGACGAAGATAAAGTTATTCCACACAAACTTTGCAATTTCAGCAACAAAACCTGGTTCATTTCTTGTTAATTACAATAATATATTTAGTTGGATTTAGAATTTTTAATTGAAACTAAAAATCGAAATTGTAACTGAAGATTAAATTTCATTTCATTTAGTGAATAAATTAAATATAAAATGCAGCTCAATTCAGTAAGTTATGAAAGGTATTTAGTGCAGTATGTATTCTTAGGTATTAATATACAGCCATTAATCTGATAGCTACAGTACACATGCCTGAATCTTTACAGTGACATTATTTTTTGAAAATTTCTACCCAAAATAGTAAAAGTGCTAAAATATTGCCTATATCAAGGATGTAGAAAGCTCCTGCCAGCTGGGCGAGGGTGACAGCTGCGGAACCTTCCAGGTTGGCATTTCCTTTATATCGTACTATCCTTCCTCCCGTCTCTTGGGGTTTTTGATAATCTGCGAGATCCACTTGCTGATGAGCCCAGCTTCCAGCAGCCGCCGGATCTGCTGGTTGAACTTGCTTCGGTACGGACACCCAGCGCTCAAGGCCCAACAGATATCCGAGGGAAAAAAGTCCTTGGATGCCTATGGCTATGTGTAGCTTTCCGTTCTCCCCCGCACAGAATGAACCTGTCTAAATTCACCACCACATAAAGCCGTTCACCATCTGCACCTCACCAAGTGGGAAATTAACTTAGTATTTCATGAGTTTAAAGTTCACTGTCCGTACCCTACCACAGTATAAAGTTCACCCTCTGTATCTCACCTCTGTGTAATATTAGCAGTTTCAAGTGAGAGTGCTAAACCCATTGGGGTCAAATAACAACTAAGGAATGAGGGGTAATAAGATATAGGGCATGAAAGGGGGTGAGAAATACCAGACCTGCTTTCAACTTTAAGTTAGTATTTAAGTGAGGCAAGATTAAAGAGGTATCAAGTCAACTTCCACCTATTCAAGGGGGAGTCCTCCTTGAAGAGGTGGGGCTTTTGGTCTGAGGAATTGGACCTTTTTGTCTTTTACTTCCAACCGAACGCAATTACCTCCACTCCTCCCTTCCCTACCCCAGCCTTCCCGTCCCTCCTTTCCATTCCCTAATCTTTCCCCATCTCTCCCCTCTCCCTCTTTTCCTGCTTTTGGCCTTTGGGATCTTTCGCTCTGATATTCTAGCTCCTAGTTTGGGGAAAGGGTGTCGTTGTCTGTCCCATTCTGTTGAGGTCCTTAGTGGTGGTGTTGTTTGCTGTGGAATCTAGATTATCTGGGTATGTCCTGATCCCCCTTTGGAGTTCCATGGGCTGGCTAAGGGTGTCCTTCGTGTGACGGGGGTATCTCTGGAGGCAGCCTGTCGGTTCCGGGACGTGATGGCTGAAGGAGATATGCCTTGTGTTGGATTTCTGGCCGCTTTCTTTTGTCCGCTGAGGTGGCTCAGTGGATGTGAGATTGCTGTCCTGGAATGCTGGTTTACGGGCATGAGGTGTAGGGCATAGCACTGCACTGCAAGTTGCACTGAGAGCTCTCTTGGGCACAAAGGAGGATATACGACCCTTTCACTCCTAGAAGCTATCCCTCCACATTTCAACCCAGTACCTTCTCTGGGTAACTTTCCGTTACCCTCCAATGGTACCGAGGCTTCGACCGACTCTTTAGACACTTCTGACTTCCCTGTGGCTTTGGCTACGATCCCGGCTTCTCCACATACAGTGCGTTGATTTTTGGATCATACACACAACTCAGACGGTCCGCCTCTAACCTTTCATCCAAACGACCTCGGCCTCTCACTGATGATCCTACCTCAGTTTCCTCTCAGGCTTCTAAGAAGCATCCAGCTAAGAATTCCTTCCCTTATACTTTATTTTTCAAAGTCCTTCTTTGACAAAATTCTTTGCACTCCAGCCAACTTCTATTACTGAATATCTTTCCGACCACAGCATCAGCAAGGAACTCCTTCGCCATGTTGGGCAAAACATTTCCTTCCATGTTCTTAAGAGTGGCACATGAGGTATCACAGTACAAAATGCAGAGCAGGCACATAATATTTGACTTCTTAATGTTGTTGACAATACACCAGTTACGATTCCCAAGCACACTTAGCTTAATTCTTGCAGTGGTTCTACTGTCCTTCCACATATGATCGTACAACGCGACTTTCTCACCTGAAATGAAGACATTCTAAAGCAACGCAAGCTCCAAAATCTCCTGAACATTAAACTTGACAGCTACATACTCTCTGCCCATGGGCGGAAGAGCTATCCGTGCAATATACCAAGGCTAACTTTTGACAGCCGTAAAGTGCCACCATCTGTTTACTAAGCGGGACAATGCCTACAAGTGTGGGAGCTGATCCCTACCTCACAACAAATGATGATGGCGCTTCTGTCACTGACCTGCAAAATATTGCAGGCCACTAGCAAAATGCCCTGTCTGTGGTGCAGCCGACCATAGCAGTCCATCCTGCAGTCACCCTCCCTCTTTCTTTAAGTACAAAAAGGTACATCCTGCCTATTCTAGCCATTGCCTGAATTTCTTAAGAGAAAGAGAGATACTTTGTCTTACAGAGAAGAGGAGAGCTTCTCTTAAGCTGTGGCAGTTTCCTATCTAGAGTCCCATGGCTTTCTTATTCTAGGGTTGCTAGACAGCCCCAGTCCTCGGTGGTGCCTGCTTCCACAATTGCCTCTGTGTCCCTTCTTCTGTTACGGCTGAGTCCAATCTTTTTACGGTCCTGGGTTCTGAGGTTCCATCCTCATCATCTTTTACTGTCCCTACTTCTTCACCTTCCCACATTTACCTCGAGATGCACCCATTACTGTTGTGGAAGTTCTTCCATCCCCATGTGCAGTTGCTCCCTCGCCTGTCACTCCTGAAGCTTCTGCTTGTCAAGACAACTCTTCACCCCCCTCTGGTGTCTTCCTTTGTCTCTCCACCTTTTACCCAAACTACATCTTCCTCCACTGTCAAGGTCTCTCCAACTTCTCTCTCATCTGAAACTATTGAAGTTATCTTCACGTTTATCGAGGAGACAACACCTATGATGGACACCAGTCCACCCACTGTCACTTCACATTCTCACCGCCTTCCATCAAGTCATCCCAATACTTTACTCCTTACTAGTTTCCCAATAACTCAACATGTTGACTTTATTGACCCTCCTTGTCAGTAGACATCTACAAAATGTTACTGATATACTCTATTAGCTGATCATGGCTAATTTATAGTGGAATATTCAAGGCTTCACGGGTAATCGGGGTGAGCTTCAGGTGCTTCTCTCCCAGTTTTTTCCTGTTTGGGTATGTTTAAAGAATCATAATTGTGCTCAGCTGTTTTTCGTTCCATCTTGGGCCATATTTTATTACATTCATCGGATCCTTTTCCCAATGGGACTTTTAATGAAAGTGCATTTCTCATGTGCCACGATATACCACATCATCGGGTTCTTGTCCATATTTCACTGATTTACACTGCAGCCCACACCTACGTGGACAAGTGGAATACAGTCCAGTCTTTATATCTTTCTCATCGGCCATTATCTATTCTGGATGTGGCATCTCTGATTTCTTCTCTACCTCCTCCTCTTCCTCTTCCTCCTCTCCTCTTATTAGATTTTAATGCTCATCATTTCCACTAGAGGGGGTCTCACTGTGACTCTCGTGGTGATCAGTTAGAGGCTGTTCTCACTTCTCTTCCCTTCCATGTTTTAATTACAGGTACTCCCGCTCATTTCGACTCTCCCACTCGAACTCTTACTTCCATAGATCTTTCAATTTGCTCCTCCCCATCTGCACTCAACTTTTCTGGTTAGTGCTCCCTGATTTACATGACAATGATTATTTTCCTATCTCATACATATTCTCGACCTCGTCGTATCCCACGTTGGCAGTTTGAACGAGTGAATTGCTCCATCTACTCACATCAAACTGTTTTCAGTGAAGAACCTTCTTTTTTTTCTGAACTGCTGAGCTATTACAACTATTTTTGTTTTCGGTTTTAACCGCAGCATCAAGTACAATTCCTCAATCTTCAGGTAGACACCTTCAGAAATGTGTGCCTTGATAGTCTCCTACTTGTGCTCGTACAGTGCACTGTAAAGTGCTGCATGGGGCCGATATCATCATAATAGGACAACAGAGTGACTCCTTGATTTTAAGCGGGCGAGGATGGTTGCCCGACATGTCATCCGAGAAGTTAAACGCACATTTTAGCAGATTATATTTCTAGTCACTGATTTTATGAGTGCAGTTTGGAAAAAAATACAGAAATTAAGCGGCAAAAGCTCTCCAGACTCTGCTCCGGTTCTTGATGCTGCTGGTGTTAGTATAGCAAGCTCTCTTGAAGTTGCCACAATAATTCGAAATTATCCTGTCCACACCTCTCAGAAGCTCCATCTATGCCCCTCGTTTCTTTCCTCTAAGTCTGCCAGAGAGTTACTACCTTTAGACTTTTCTTTTAGCAGAGAAGGGTTTTATAATGTGTCTTTTACACTTCCAGAATTAGAGTTAACTCTTTCCTCTTGCCGATCGTTGGCAGCTGGGCCTGATGGCATTCATATTCGTATACTTCATTATTTACATCTGTCAACCCTCGCAGTCCTCTTATGTCTTTGTAAGCTTATTTGGTCGCAAGAGGTTCTTTCCACCCGTGGAAAACTGCCGTTACTCTGCCATTTCGTAAACCAGGTACTTCAGGCCAGATACTCAAAACCTGGAAAAATCCTAGAGGGATAGTACCGAACTTGCACACGAAAATCACTCACTACGAAAGCAAAAGACTTGGCAGACGATGCACCATCCCCCCAATGAAAAGCAGGGGTGTCACTAGCACGTTAAGAGACCATACAATAAGTGTCAGGGGCCCGAGACTGTTCAACTGCCTCCCAGCACACATAAGGGGGATTACCAACAGACCCCTGGCAGTCTTCAAGCTGGCACTGGACAAGCACCTAAAGTCAGTTCCTGATCAGCCGGGCTGTGGCTCGTACGTTGGTTTGCGTGCAGCCAGCAGCAACAGCCTGGTTGATCAGGCTCTGATCCACCAGGAGGCCTGGTCACAGACCGGGCCGCGGGGGCGTTGACCCCCGGAACTCTCTCCAGGTAAACTCCAGGTAAACTACCGTTCCATTGCTCTCACCAGTACAGGTATCAAGTTGATGGAACGTCTAGTGAATAGATGTTTGGTGTGGTATTTAGAGACACACAATAGTCTCTCCACTAAAAAAGATCATACCACGGGCGGGGTTAGAACCCGCGCTCGCTGGTTCTAACCCCGCCCGTGGTATGGTTTGTTTGTAATCGTGTCATTACGACCTCGTGAGTCTCTCCACTAATCAATTTGGCTTTCGTAAGGGCCACTCTGCTATTGACGCCTTACTTCACTTAGATACCTATGTTCGTAATGCCTTTGCTAGTAACCAGTCGGTTATAGCAGTCATTTTTGATCTTTGAAAGGCATATGACACTACTTGGAAATATAACATCTTGGCCCAAGCTCATTCCTTAGCTCTCTAAAGCAATCTGTCACTTTTCCTTAAAAACTTATTGTCTTAGAGACATTTCTATGTTCAGATTAATAATTTGCTTTCTTCTTAGTTTGTCCAAGCTGAAGGTGTCCCTCTGGGATGTGTTCTTAGCACCACACTTTCTACGTGCTAAAAATGATCTGAGGCTCTGTTGTCCCATCTCCAGAATGCTATCAACCGTGTTTCTCATTGCGCCACTACTCATTGGTTTAAATTTTCTAGTGCAAAAACACACCAGATTACTTTCACGAGACGTTCTATTATCACTGATACTCCATTGTACGTGTACAGCTCCTATATCCCTGAACGTGATACGGTCAGATTTCTCGGCCTTTTGTTTGATCGCCGGCTGTACTGGAAACCTCACATTACCACCCTGAAAGCAACTTGCCATAGCCGGCTGAACCTCCTTTCGTGGCGGACGCAGATCGCCGAACTCTACTTAGACTTCATTCAGCTATAATTTTGTCGAAACTAGACTATGGAACAGATATTTCTGCAGCCCTCCCCCAACTCTTTCCAAACTTCATCCCCTCCACACAGGGTTATTTTATGTCTAGAGGTCTCGCCCCTCCCCCTGTCGAGAACCTATATGCA
>NC_069399.1:11373701-11434756 GCF_026875155.1 Cherax quadricarinatus | reverse complement strand
TGCATGAGCACACGCGGCGAGACCACCAAGGCACGCATGTAGAGAAAGCTGCGTGAGGTTGAGGAATAAAAAGTGATGCTGCAGTCAAAACTAAGGTCGAAATCTGGTGCACTTAGTTCATCAATAGAGGACGAAAGGAGGAGAATATAGCTCCCAATTCGCTAGTGCAAATGCCACGAGGGCTACGAGGAGGTCGGGTAATACGTAGTAGAAGTAAGAAGAATAGAAAAGTGATCACTGTCGTGTAAATCCGGAGAACAGAACATGTGTATTCAAGTGCAATTGACGAGAAGCAGATGAAAGATGAATGCAAGAGAGACTGGAGTGCGAGAGTCAAATGGTTAGAAGAACCAGTATTAAAAATATAGAGAAGGAGAAGCGAGAAGAGTTTCCACTGTTCACCGCCGAGAGTCAAGTGGCCCCGACCCTCCCACACAGACGATGGTTGAGCGTTAAAAATCACCAAACAGCAAGATGGGGCGGTGGTAGAGAAGGAGATAAAAAACGCAATATTCGAGAAACAGATTGACTGTGGTGAGGGAAAGATATAGAGAGCTAACTGGACACATCTGTGCAAAATAAATACGAGCTGCAGTATAATGCAGCAGAGAACGAACAAAAACTTGTTGATACAGTATGCCAATGCACACAACAAGCGCGCTAGAATTAAATGATTCATCAGGAAAGAAATCAGAAGAATGTGAAAGCACATAGCCTGAAACGGGACGAATAACAGCTGAACGAATTTTGGGCTCTTGTAACTGGGAGAGCAACACTTGGAGCTCTCCCCGATTACCCCTGAGGCCACGAATATTCCATTGTAAATAAGGCATTATTTACAAAGACAGATTTGCCAACAAGAAGAAGTGATAAAATCTATGGGCTGTTAAACGCTATCTCCAACTACATTGCGAAGGCGAAACCCTTGATGGACACCGACGCTCCTCCTTCTGCCCTTTCTTTTTCACGACCCTAACAACAATCTTTTCCTTCACAGCATTCCGATTCCTCCTTGCTTACACGCTTACCGTTGCCACCACACGTTGACTTCACTGACCTTAAGTGTCTCAGCGGATACCATGATTTCAGAGACAGGTGAGGTAGAGCAAATAGAGATCGGAGAGACTACGGAGGGAACCAAAGAGGTCTGAGAGGTGCGCCCCCCTGGAAGAGGAAAACAAATTCTACGAGTGGAGGCAATCAGTTCCTCAGCCTTGCAGAAGACAAGATAATCAGTCATTCAGCCTAGGAACAGGTGTTAAACACCTCTTTCCTAGGCAGGTGTTCAACAAGGAACAAATTGCATTATTGTTATTTAGGTACAAAAATACTCAATGTGCTTAGCCAGGATTTACTGAGATAAAGAAAGCTTACACATTGGCTACTGGAAGCAGGAGCTCACTACTTACTACATATAAACATCTCACATGTCCCCCTTAAGTTAACAAGAACAACTTAATTTTTAGTTTATTGATACAGGCATTTATGGCATAAAACATAAAGGCGTCCTTGTTGGTAGGCTTTGGGCAGGCATGATTTGGCACGAAATGAATGTATTGGGAAAGAGGGGGCCCGGGCGGGGTTGAGGCGAGGCCATGTATCCCTGGATGCCTGGGCGGTAAGTGGGTGGTAGGCGAGAGGAATGGATGTTGGGGAATTAAGGGATGTTTAATTGAATGTAGGCGGGGAGTGGTAGTAGGATTGCTCTGAGGCTATTGGGGCGGGGATTCGTTGATTGGATCGTGCGATTGACGGCGGGGGGGTGTTGTATGAGGATAGTGTATAGTATGGGGTGGTTGCCGAATGTAGGGGGATTTTATTGAGTATCTGACCTTCGGGGTGCGTATGATGTCAGGGAATAGTTTGTTGATGGGGGCAGTAAATGGATGTGGATGGGGGGGTAGTAGACGGCCAAAATAGTAATGTATGTGGGTAGGGGTAATAGTTATGGAATGGGTGGTGGTATATTTTGGGATTTATTGGTTAGAGTTGTGCTGTATTTTTATAATTTTTCGTGGGTTGGTTGGGGGTTCGTTATTGGTTTGGGGTTTAGTACTAGGATGATAAGGGGTGAGGAGGGGTTGGGAATCGGAGAGGTAATTAAGTATGGTGAAGGGACCTTGTAGTGAGTTGGAGAGAGGGTAGTGGGGGGAGTGAAATATTTCTTTAACTTCTTTGGTAGTGATGACTTAATAATGGTGGTGGTCGTCAACACTAAAGAGAGGTTTAGATAGGGTGTGAGAGTTACGAGGATGGGTAGTGTAAAGAGGCCATGGTCGTGATTTTTGGGTTTTTGTCGGGAATTGACGAGTATGAAATAAGGGAAGGGGGTCGGATGATCTATGGCCTGGGTGCGCTTATTGGGTTGGGGTCGGGAGGTAGCGTGAATGTGGCGTGGGAAAGATGGGGTGTTTCGGAGTCTTATTACGGTGGTAGTTATATTGCACTGTGTGTTTGTTGTCTTGGTGGGGGGTGGGGCCGCGGAGTGGGTATCATACGGGAAGGGCCAGGGGTCGTTTGGGCGGCACGGCCTGGGGCTCTACAGGAGCGTGGGGGGGGGAGGGTGACAGTCTGGGTAACTGCAGGACCACGAGGTCATGCGTCTTAGCCGCCCTCTCGCAGTTGCGGTACCTTCGGGCAAATCGGAACGTGCACTCTGTCATCCACGACAGTAGGGGGCGCAGTGGGTTGTTGCGAGGCAGCGAGGGTCGGACAAGAAAAGAACACAAACCAGGGAGGGGGGTTTGCACCACGGGATCTTTGTCAGGGTTGTGAGACCCCCCCCCACGATCCCCCTATCACCTATCCTGAGGTCGCTTTTCACCAAACCCCCCACCCCAACCCCCCCTACCCCCTAACTCGTGCCAGCTCTGGCTCTGGCACCTACCCTGCCCTAGAAGGGCTGGGCATGGTGTCGATCTGTACATATATGTTAGTTCAGAAATCTAGACTTTTTTCTATTATTATTATAGATATTTTCTATTATTATTATAGATATTTTCTATTATTATTATAGATATTTTCTCTTATTATTATTATAGATATTTTCTATTATTATTATAGATATTTTCTGTTATTATTATAGGATATTTTCTTTATATTATAGATATTTCTATTATTATTATAGATATTTTCTATTATTATTATAGATATTTTCTATTATTATTATAGATATTTTCTATTATTATTATAGATATTTTCTATTATTATTATAGATATTTTCTATTATTATTATAGATATTTTCTATTATTATTATAGATATTTTCTATTATTATTATAGATATTTTCTATTATTATTATATTATTATTATTATTATAATCAAGGGGGAAGCGCTAAACCCGGAGGATTATACAGCGCCTAGGGGGGGGGATGTGGAAGGCATTCAGGCTTAATTCGGAGAACTGGAGCACAGATCCAATTCCCTAAATCAAGAGCCCCTCACCAACATCAAGGAACCTTCCTTGAGGGGTATTATTATTATAGATATTTTCTATTATTATTATAGATTTAAGAGTGCCAAACTTCAATGATAGTTTTCTGTTATTAAATATAAATTATGTTCTTTATTTTACAAAAAAAGATTATTTCAGAATGCTTTTAAAAAAGTTTTACATGAGAGGTTATATTAATATTGTATAGATAAGTATAGTATGTATTATAAGTATAATATAGCACAGTATAGTATAATATACAGTATAGGTATAATATAGTACATTATAGTATAGTATACAGTATAAGTATAATATACTACAATATAGTATAGTATAGCATACAGTTTAAGTATAATATACTACAATATAGTATAGTATAGCATACAGTTTAAGTATAATATAGTACAGAACATTACAGTATACACTGTAAGTATAGTATAGTACAATATAGTATAGTATACAGTATAATTATAGTAGAGTATAGTATACAGTATAAGTATAGTATACAGTATAGTACAGTCTAGTATACAGTATTAGTATACAGTTATGTGTATAGTATAGCATCCCCCCCCCCCCCCCCCCCCCCCCCCCCCCCCCCCCCCCCCCCCCCCCCCCCCCCCCCCCCCCCGTATAATATAGTATAGTATACAGTATAAGTATAGTTTACTATATATTATAGTGTAGTATAAGTATAAGTATAGTATACTTATAGTATAGGGTAGTATTACAGTATAAGTACAGTATACTATAATAGTATAGTATAGGACAGATAGTATAGGGCAATATAGTATGCAGTATATTTTAGCACACAGTATGAGTAGAATTATTGTATACAATTTAGTGTAGAGACAGTACAGTATAGTATAACAATATAGTGAGTAGTATATTACAGTTAGTATACAATATAGATGTAGTATATTCAGTATAGTATACAATTTAGTGTGTTATTACTGTATAGTAGTACAATTAGTGTAGTATAGTACAGATTAGGATACAATATAGTGTAGTAATATATTCAGTATAGTATACAATATATGTAAGAATTACAGTTTATAGTATACTATATAGTGTAGTATATACAGATAGTATACAATATTTGTGTAGTATATTACAGTATAGTATACAATATAGTGTAATACAGTACAGTATAGTATACAATATAGTGTAGTATACTACAGTATAGTATAGTATACAGTACAAGTATACAGTACAGTACAGACATGATGGAAAAAGACATGTAGTATAATGCAATCCTTTATTGACAACATTTCGCCCACACAGTGGGGTTTTATCATGCACATTGATGTGAAGAGTCAGTTGAGGCTTGTTGAAGCTAATTGTTGCTGATGACAGGTTGGACAGATATATGCTCTGAGATGTTAGATTAAGAAGGACCTCCCTCGTGGGCCAGTGTAGGCCTGCTGCGGTGTTCTTCCATATGAATAAGAATTTACTTGCAAGGGACTAAGCTATATTGTAGAAGCCGTTGTTCTGGATGATGCTGTTTAGTGATGAAGTAATTAAATAGTGACAGGATTCCAGAATCTGCATTTTAGAAAAAACCCCCCCCCCCCATCCCCCCCCCCCCCCGACAAATGTCGTGAGCCATTGTGATGGTCAGGATGGGTCTGGGAGGTTCTATGTGGAAAACACAGGCGTTTAAGTGGTCTACATTCCTGCTGGCTTATTGTAGGTTTAGAGGAAGGCATTTATGAAACTTCTTGATGTTTCCCTCAACGATATATTTGGTCAGAAACGTTTTAAGGAATTGTGTATACCACTACCATGATCTTGACTATCCCTTACCGATGTCTTTGGTTGTAGTGGAAGCAGTGGTCAATACTTGGAATTTTGGTCGATAGACGCCAGAATGTTCGGAGATTTGTATATTATTAGGAGTTTGTTAGGGAGCCTAGTTACACTACATTCTTTCAGATGTGTGTCATTTAGCTGAGTTGAAGATGTACGCGCGGCACCTGCAGTCTGATGAAATGACGAGGATAGTGAAGTTTAGAAAAGATTTGTTCTGGGTAAGAGCATTCTTACAGGAATTCACTGTGGCAGATATGAAGGACACTTAGGAAGAAGCTTATTTATGATGCCACGTTTAAAATTGGTATTGTAGTGGAGAAGAACCTGTTGATTGGTAGATTTGCGATAGACTTTGAAATGTGGTTCACAATCAGATTTACGGAAACAGTGAACTATAAGTGCTACTTGGTCTCGCGGAGGTGTATTAATATGCTTATAGGATCTGTCCCAGCTCAACCGGATCTCAGCTCCTAGGAGAAATACCAATTTAGAGTATACAATCCGGAACATCTGAGGTACTTCAGGTGCCAAAAATATAACCACCTCAGTGCTCATTGTCACTGTAGGGAACAGTGCACTGTCTGAAGCGGGTCTCATCTGACGAAGGACTGCTTGTATAAACTAAAGCAGTCTGAGGCTACGGAATCTCGATGTCTGAACTACAGGAAGAAAAATCATGGCTGGAACCTGCAATGCCTGGAGAGCAGCATGGAAAACCCTGGTTGTCCAGCCTCCAACTGAGTAGAGTAGAAACGTTTCCACTGAGAGCAGTATCATCCACAAGGCGGCATACCACAGAACCCAGGGCCACCTTCTCTGCCATAGCGACGGAGGAAGCTGAAAAATCGTTCACAATGTTGTGCCCTTGCTCACACCCCACAACAGCAGCCAGCAGGGTCCATGCTGCAGAAACTGACTACTATCAACGTGTCTACCTGACACCACAACAGCCATTAGTTAAGAACACCCTAACCCAGGACCACCCCCCCCCCAGACAAGCAAGCCGTACTGTATTACCCCTGAATAATCAAATGATGTTGACAACTATGTCCTTCACTGAGGCCTTGTGCCACCTAATAGACTTGGTAGAATACAAAGATATTCAAAACCATTGCGAAGATGATCTTGTATATATGCATGATGGACAAAACTGAGTCAATGTGATTATTTGCAAATGTACCCGACTATCCAACACAGAGACCAGAGACAATCGTGGAGGACTGATGCCTCAGCTGCAATACATAAATTTTAGAGTGGAACATAGACACTACAGTGAGACTCGGATCATTAGCCAAAGTACAGCATATCTACCCCACAGGTTAAGATTCCATACCTGTCGATAACAGATTCAAAAAGACATATCTCCTTCGAGAGCCTCAGATGGGTCAACCGGTCATCTTAGGATTAAGACTCAAGTCAGAATACAGTCCTTGACGCATCAATAAATCTATCTTCTCTACTTTTCTCACCTCAGTGTGACTTGACAATGGTGTAGGGAAGATCGAAACGTCACCATAAGGTTTCTCTCCTAAGTGAGGATTTTTTGGTGAACTGAGGACGAAGATAAAGTTATTCCACACAAACTTTGCAATTTCAGCAACAAAACCTGGTTCATTTCTTGTTAATTACAATAATATATTTAGTTGGATTTAGAATTTTTAATTGAAACTAAAAATCGAAATTGTAACTGAAGATTAAATTTCATTTCATTTAGTGAATAAATTAAATATAAAATGCAGCTCAATTCAGTAAGTTATGAAAGGTATTTAGTGCAGTATGTATTCTTAGGTATTAATATACAGCCATTAATCTGATAGCTACAGTACACATGCCTGAATCTTTACAGTGACATTATTTTTTGAAAATTTCTACCCAAAATAGTAAAAGTGCTAAAATATTGCCTATATCAAGGATGTAGAAAGCTCCTGCCAGCTGGGCGAGGGTGACAGGCTGCGGACCTTCCAGGGTTGGCATTTCCTTATTATCTACTTCCTCCCGTCTCTTGGGGTTTTTGATAATCTGCGAGATCCACTTGCTGATGAGCCCAGCTTCCAGCAGCCGCCGGATCTGCTGGTTGAACTTGCTTCGGTACGGACACCCAGCGCTCAAGGCCCAACCGATATCCGAGGGAAAGAAGTCATTGGTGGCTATGTGTAGCTTCCGTTCTCCCGTCACAGAAGTGAACCTGTTAAAATTCACCACCACATAAAGCCGTTCACCATCTGCACCTCACCCAAGTGGGAAATTAACTTAGTATTTCATGAGTTTAAAGTTCACTGTCCGTACCCTACCACAGTATAAAGTTCACCCTCTGTATCTCACCTCTGTGTAATATTAGCAGAAAAAAAAACCCAAAAAACAAAAAACAGTTTCAAGTGAGAGTGCTAAACCCATTGGGGTCAAATAACAACTAAGGAATGAGGGGTAATAAGATATAGGGCATGAAAGGGGGTGAGAAATACCAGACCTGCTTTCAACTTTAAGTTAGTATTTAAGTGAGGCAAGATTAAAGAGGTATCAAGTCAACTTCCACCTATTCAAGGGGGAGTCCTCCTTGAAGAGGTGGGGCTTTTGGTCTGAGGAATATCTAAGAAACTTTTTAGACCTTTTTGTCTTTCTGCTCTTCCAACCGAACGACATACTCCACTCATCCCTTCCCTACCCCGCCTTCCCGCCATCCTTTCCATTCCCTATCATTCCCCTCTATCCATCCCTCTCTCCCTCTTTTCTGCTTTCGGCCTTTGGGATCTTTCGCGACTAGTTCCTATGATATTCTAGCTCCTAGTTTGGGGAAAGGGTGTTCGTTGTCTGATCCCATTCTGTTGAGGTCCTTAGTGTGGCGTTGTTTGCTGTGGAATCTGTTATCTGGGTAGTCCTGATCCCCCTTTGGAGTTCCATGGGCTGGCTAAGGGTGTCCTTCGTGTGACGGGGGTATCTCTGGAGGCAGCCTGTCGGTTCCGGGACGTGATGGCTGAAGGAGATATGCCTTGTGTTGGATTTCTGGCGCTTTCTTTTTCCTCTGAGGTGGCCTAGTGGAAAATGTGAGATTGCTGTCTGGAATTCTAGCCCCCCCCCCCCCCCACTCCCCCCCCCCCCCCCCCCCCCCCCCCCCCCCCCCCCCCCTTCGGGGGGCCCCCCCCCGCTTCACGGGCATGAGGTGTAGGGCATAGCACTGCCAATGCAAAGTTGCACTGAGAGCTTCTTGGGCGACAAGGAGAATTATACGACCCTTTCACTCCTAGAAGCTATCCCTCCACATTTCAACCCAGTACCTTCTCTGGGTAACTTTCCGTTACCCTCCAATGGTACCGAGGCTTCGACCGACTCTTTAGACACTTCTGACTTCCCTGTGGCTTTGGCTACGATCCCGGCTTCTCCACATACAGTGCGTTGATTTTTGGATCATACACACAACTCAGGACGGTCCACCTCTAACCTTTCATCCAAACGACCTCGGCCTCTCACTGATGATCCTACCTCAGTTTCCTCTCAGGCTTCTAAGAAGCATCCAGCTAAGAATTCCTTCCCTTATACTTTATTTTTCAAAGTCCTTCTTTGACAAAATTCTTTGCACTCCAACCAACTTCTATTACTGAATATCTTTCCGACCACAGCATCAGCAAGGAACTCCTTCGCCATGTTGGGCACAACATTTCCTTCCATGTTCTTAAGAGTGGCACATGAGGTATCACAGTACAAAATGCAGAGCAGGCACATAATATCTGACTTCTTAATGTTGTTGACAATACACCAGTTACGATTCCCAAGCCACTTAGCTTAATTCTTGCAGTGGTTCTACTGTCCTTCCAAATATGGTCGTACCACGCGACTTTTCACCTGAAATGAAGACATTTTTAAAGAAACGGCAAGCGTCCAAAATCTCCTTGAACATTCAACTTGTCAGCTACATACTCTCTGCCCATGGCGAAAGAGCTATCCGTGCAATATACAGGTTCTAACTTTTGACAGCCGCTAAAAAGTGCCACCATCTGTTTACTAAGCGGGACAATGCCTACAAAGTGGTGTTAGGACTGATCCCTACTCTCACCATACAATGATGATGGCGCTTCTGTCATTGTGACCTGCAAATTATTGCAGGCCACTAGGCCAAAAATGCCCCTGTCTGTGGTGCAGCGTCCATAGCAGTCCATCCTGTACAGTCACCCTCCCTCTTTCTTAAAGTACAAAAAGGTACATCCTGCCTTTCTAGGCATTGCCTGAATTTTTAAGAGAAGAGACGATATTTGTCTTACAGAGAAGAGGAGAGCTTTCTCTTACGCTGTGGCAGTTTCCTATCTAGAAAAGTCCATGGCTTTCTTATTCTAGGGTTGTATAGAACAGCCCAGTCTCGGTGGTGCCTGCTTCCACAAATGCCTCGGTGTCCCTTCTTCTGTCTACGGCTGAGTCCAATCTTTTTTTTTTTTTTCTACGGTCCTGCGTTCTGAGGTCCATCTCATCCATTTTTTCCTGTCCCTACTTTCTTCACCCATCCCACATGTACCTGAGATGCACCATTACTGTTGTGGAAGTTCTTCATCCCATGTGCAGTTGCTCACTCGCCTGTCACTCCTGAAGCTATGCTTGTCAAGACAACTCTTATTCACCCCTCTGGTGTCTCTTTGTCTCTCCACCTTTTACCCAAACTAATCTTCCTCACACTGTCAAGGTTCTCCAACTTACTTCTCTCATCTGAAAAACTATTGAGTTATCTCACGTTTATCGAGGAGACAACACCTATGATGGACACCGCAGTCCACCCACTGTCACTTCACATCTCTCCGCCTTCCATCAAGTCATCCCAATACTTTACTCCTTGCTAGTTTCCCAATACTCAAACATGTTGACTTTATTGACCCCTCCTTGTCAGTAGGACTATCTACAAAATGTTACTGATATACTCTATTGGCTGATCATGGCTAATTTTATATGGAATATTCAAGGCTTCAGGGTAATCGGGGTGAGCTTAAGGTGCTTCTCTCCCAGTTTTTCCCTGTTTGGGTATCTTTAAAGAATAATAATTGTGCCTCAGTGTTTTACGTTCCTCTTGGGGATATTATTTTATTACATTCATCGGATCCTTTTACCAATGGGACTTTTAATGAAAGTGTATTTCTCATGCCTCGGCTATACCACATCGCGGGTCCTTTCTCCATATTTCACTGATTTACACTGCAGCACACACCTACGTGACAAAGTGGAATACAGTCCAGTCTTTATATCTTTCTCATCGGCCATTATCTATTCTGGAATGTCGGCATCTCTGATTTCTTCTCTACCTCCTCCTCTTTCTCTCCTCCTCTCCTCTTATCTAGAGTTTAATGCCTCATCATTTCACTAGGGGTCTCACTGTGACTCTCGTGGTGATCAGTTACGAGGCTGTTCTCACTTCTCTTCCCTTCCATGTTTTAATTACAGTACTCCCGCTCATTTCGACTTCTCCCACTCTCAAACTCTTACTTCCATAGATGCTTTCAGTTTGCTCCTCCCATCTGCCCACTCAACTTTCTGGTTAGTGCTCCTGATTGACATGACAATGATTATTTTTCCTATTCATACATTTTCTCGACCTCGTCGTAAGCCCACGTTGGCAGTTTGAACGAGTAATTGCTCCTCTACTCACATCAAACTGTTTTCAAGGTGAAGAACCTTCTTTTTTTCATGAACTGCTGAGCTATTACAACTATTTTTGTTTTCGGTTTTAACAGCAGCATCAGTACAATTCCTCAATCTTCAGGTAGACACTTTCAGAAATGTGTGCCTTGATAGTCTCCTACTTGTGCTCGGTACAGTGCACTGTAAAGTGCATGGTGGCCGATATCATCATAATAGCGACAAGCGAGTGAAGCCTTGATTTTAAGCGGGCGAGGATGGTTGCCACGAATGTCATCCGAGAGGTAAACGCACATTTTTAGCCAAATTATATTTCTAGTCACTGATTTTATGAGTGCAGTTTGGAAAAAAACAGAAATGTAAGCGGCCAAAAGCTCTGGGTGAAAAAGGGCACCGGGGGGAAGGTGGGTGGTGGTGAGATGGTGGGAACGTCGGCGACACCAGACGGTGAGGAGACTCTGCGTAAGGAGGGACAAGTGCAAGAGGTGGTGGTCGAGGTATATCAGGAGGCCATGGAAGATGATGTCATGTATGGCGATGGTGGTTCACTGGTGCGTGGTGGTACCAATACGGTTGTGCTGAAAGGATCTCGGGCTCCAGGAGGAGGGGGTGGGGGCCGGAGGTCAGGATATGCAGAGTGCCAAAAGTGGCACCAGTCAGCTGCCCGGTGGTTCGAGTAAGCCGCAAAGGCGGCGGGGGAAACCGCCGTTACTGTAAGACTTCAAGGTAGTCACTGTCAATGTCAATGGCCTGAGGGTTGAAGTTAAGAGAGTGTGAATGATATGGTTTCTACGGAGATTTGATGTCGATAGTTGTTTTATCCAGGAGCATAATTACAAGTTCGGATGTGAGTTGCATTTGAAGGGGTATAATCTGTATGTGAGTGGCTCGTTAAGGTTGAAAGGTTGGGTAGCTGTAGCTGTGAAGGAGACCAGTCCCTTGCGCGTTTTGGGGTGGGAGGAGGGGTTGGTAGGAGGGGGTTGGGAGGTTGGTGTGGGTGGAGGGGGTGTGGGGTGCTACTCGGGTTTGTTTTATGGGAATGTATGTGCCTGTAGAAAGCAATGCTAAAGTCAAGGAAAATTTCGTGAGGGATGTGTTGATGTATTATTTTAGGGGTTTGCCTTTAATCACTGTGATAGGTGCAGATTGGAATTGTGTTATAAGACAGGGTGATGTGGACCTGCGGGGGGAGGAGTGTGTGTTGGGTCTATTGCGCAATGTGTTGAGTGATGTGGGGAATTTTGATGTGGCAGGGCGGGGTGGTTGGAGGGACGAGCATATGTTTTCTACGCAGGGGTTATGCTGCACGATTGGATAGGCTTTATGCAACGGCGAAGATCAGGGTAGTGGCGGTTCAGACTTTTGATGTGAGGTTTTCTGACCATAGAGAGGTTATTGAGAATCTGGAATGGGATGGGATGGTTAGGACCTACCCAGGTTATTGGAAGTTGAATGTGAGGCTTCTGAAGGGGGAGGGGGTGAGCAAAGTTTTTGGGGAATGGTGGCAACCTCTTTTGGGGTCACGGGGCACAGGAATGTGTGTTTTGGATTGGTGGGAGAGGTGGGCTAAACCTGGTATAGCGGGATTCTTTAAACTTCGGAGCAGGGAAGAGGCTCGGTGGAGATATGGTTTTTCAGAATTATCTGGAAGGTCAGTTGAATGATTGTTATGAGAGGGGTTGGGGGAGCAGTAATAGGACCATTGAACAACTCTGAGGTAGATTGGCTGAAATCCATAACGACCATTTTGATGCGGTGCATGTGCAGGCGGGAGTGGAGGCTGTGTTGTGGGGGGACAAGCCTTCGGGGAGCGTTTTGTGACGGTTTCGGGTGAGGCAGGAGTCAACCTTATTGCAATTGGAGGTTAGTGTGGGTATGGGTAGATACCAGAGGAGTCAGGTGCTGACAACTACGGAAGGCATGAGTAATTATGCTGATCATTGGTTCAGGGAGAAAGGGAGGCAGATGAAGGAGGGGATTGCTACAGAGGAAGTGTTGAGGGGGGGGAGCTGGTTAAGGAGGCAAGGAGGGGGGGGGTGAGTTGGGGTAGGATTAGCATAGGGGAAGTAGAGAAGCAGTGTTTTAACACTAGTACAGGCAAGGCACCAGAATAGACAGGATATCAAATGATTTCTATAGAATTCATTGGGAGTATGTTAAACATTGTCTGGTGGAAGTCATGAATTTCATGTTGCAGGAGGGGAAGCTAGAACAGACACAAAGAACGGGGGTGGTTGTTTTGGTCCGCAAGAAGCAGGAGGGGAGGGTCTTGGGTGTGTATAGAGCTATTTCACTAATGTGTTCAGACAACAAGATTTTTGCAAAGATTTTGGGTAATAGGATGAAAAAAAATTATAGGGACTGTTATCAATAGGGGTCAGTTGGGAATCCCGGGACAAAGTATGCGAGATGTTCATGGGCACATAAGGGTTTTTTTGAAGAGTTGCAAGGGGAGGGGGAACTTTTGAGACTCGATTGGGAGAGAGCGTACAACTGTGTGGATAGACAATTTTTGAGGGCTAGTTTGTTGAGTCAGGGTTTTGGGGAAGAGGTGGTGTGATGGGTTGACACGCTGTACTCATCGGCAATGGTGAGGGCCCAAGTTAATGGGATGTTGGGGAGTCTGGTAAGCATGGAGAGAGGCTTGCGGCAAGGGTGCCCGCTCTCTCAAATTTTGTTTGCATGCATGCAGAATCCGTTCTATGGGCTTGTAGAGGGGGAACGTTTCAGCGGGGAGGGACGATTGTGTCGGTATAGTGGGTATGTGGATGACACCGCTGTCCTCACAGATGGGGTTGAGGGTTTGCAAACTGTGGGAAGGGTGCTGGAGCTTTTTGGGGAGACAACGGACATGCTTGTAAATAGGGTGAAATCGAGTCTCATGGAAGTAGGTTCTTGGGTGGGGGGATTTGTGATTGGAGTTCAGGGGGTCCGTGGTGGATAGGCTAAAGATCTGTGGGGTTATATACATGGCGGATGAGCAGGAGGCCAGACGGGTAAACTCAGAGTGGGTGGTGGATAAAGCAGTGAGTAGCTAAGGGGTTTAAGGGCAGGCGATGTCACCTTGCAGCAGAGGGCGGTGATAGTTTATTCTCTTGTTTATAGCAAAAGTTTGGGGTGTGACAGAGGTATTTTCCTTTGAGAACACAAAGTACATGAGCCCAGCGGGGGGTATTACTTATTTTTGGGGGTTTTGGGGGGGCACGGTTAAAAAGGTGGTTATGTCCCAGTCAGTAGTGGGGGGGGGGGGGTCTTCCAGCTTAGGGCCGAAAGTGAAACCCCTATAGTAAAACGAGTTTTGTCGGAGGGGGGAGGGTAAAGGGATTGAGTGGAAAGAGGTGTGAGGGATGTCATAAAGGGGGGGTGGAAAGGGAAATTAAGGGAAATTTTTTGAAGATATCTGCAGTTTTTGGAAACTGGTACAGGAGGTCACGCATCTTATAGTGGGACTTTGGTGTCGAGAGTAGGAGATCGGATTATCAAGGGGAGGGGGGGTTTTCCTTTTTAAAGAGGGGGGATGATCTGAGCAATTTCCAGAACTTTGATTGAGGTCGAGAGTGCGTGAGTTAGTAAAAACAATTCCAATGGGTTTTTTAGCATCGAAATCATTTTGAATTTGATGGGCTTGGTGGGGGGAACCATACTTATACATTGTAAGAATTAAAACAGCATTTCAAGTGGTTTATTTTTTGTAAGGCATTAGGGGGGGTGAGGTCATGGTTGGGGGGGGTTTTTCGTCTTTTGGGTGGAAGTAATTTTTTTGACCCTAGGCGCTTTAACGCTCACTTGAAGGATCCCGGGAGGGGTAAAAATGGCATTAAAGTATGGAAGGGTTTTTTTCGTATTTTCAGGGGGAATGAGGGAGATTGGGGGAAAAATTTCAATTAAGGCAATAGCAGGGGGGTATATTAGGATGTTAGTAGGAATTAATTTATTTAGGGGGGAAAGGGGGGGATTTGTTTTCCCGGAGCCTTCCTGGCCTTAGGGTCAGTATACCGGGACAAGCTTTGTTTTGCGGTGGCGATGTCAGGTTGGATGGCTCATGTAATCTATATACAGAATTGCTCCATATTGTTTTTATTCGTGTATCTGGGGTTCACAAAAAACAATAAAAAACATTGGCAGTTTTGAATGATGGGTTTTTGTATTACTTTTAACTTTTTGCTGTTGTTCAAGATATCTAAAGACCCTGTAAGTTCAGGGGTGGGGCGCCCCTTTTTTCATTTTTTTTTTAATTTGTGTAATCGGGTGGAGCATTTGGGGGGGGTATCTTAAAAGGGCATTCTGAAAAACGTGTTTTACACTGTATACATTTTGGGGTTGGGGTAGGAATTGGGGATAGTTTATTTTTTTATGGGTTTAAAGGGAAACGTTTTTTTTTTTTTTAAAAGGAAATTTTTAAAGCATATGTAGTACATGTTTATGACGGGTTTATCCCGCATGGGAATGGAATTTTCTGTTTTGTACTGATGTTTTGGGGGACATTTGTCTCACGTAGACAAACGATTTCACAGGTTGAGCATTGGCCAACTTAGGGTGGGTTTTTTATGGGCATAAAACCCATTAAAGGGTTTTACTAAACCCATTAAGGTTGTACTTTTAGGTTGTGTATTTTTTTTTCCTTATTAACCCCTCGTGTATAAATGATGGTGGTGTTGTGGGTTAATTTGAAAATATTTTTTCATGTTTACGGGATTTTTCAATATGTCATTACCTTATTTTAACATGTTAGACATGGTAGCACTGGGTGGAGAGTGTCATCCCCCTGTGGGAGGATGTGCAACCTTTTCCTTTTTATCGAAATTTTTTTTTGGTTATTAAATGTGATGTTATTATGTTTTTACTATGGTTTTTAAAATAAAAAAAAAAAAAATTGTCTAAAGTGAAAATCCCCCGTTAACCAACATTTTCAATCTAACGCCTTATGAATTTTGTCCCATAAAACTTAAGCCTCCCTATCAAGGTTTGGGGGGCCCATAATCAAACCCCAAAAATTTAAATTTTTTACCCCTCTAGAAAAATTTTGCCAAACAGATTCTGTGTCCGATGTTTCTATTTTTATCATGTCTAACACAACAATTTAAATTATCTCTGACATAAACTCGCCACTCCACACCCTTTTTGTTACCCTACAGTGTGGAACGTTTTAACCCTTTAGCGATTCAGAAGGGTTTCTCTATCCTCATGTTTAAACCCGGTCTAAGTTTTAGCAATAATATCGTATTACCTCCCTTTTGATAATCCTTAGCTCATCTATCTTATTTTTAACTCCTACTATTTTTATATAAACCTTTAAGGAGCTAGCCAATCGTTGCCCCTATATCTCTCTTTGTTTTTTTCACTTCTTTGCCTTTATTAGGAACTTTTATTTTGAATATTGTCTTTTTAAAAATCCCTAAGGATCCTGGGAATATCTGCTGTTTCCAAAAATAATACTGCAGCCTGATTGTTTCCCACAAACATCCATACCTCTATAATCTATCATTTTAAAATCCTAAACAAGTCATCAGTTATCCCCTCAATCGAATTGGCTAATGCAACCACTCCAACCCCAGAGAGATGAACCCCATCCCTTGCATACATCTCATGTTTGCCATAGAATTTGTCCCAGTTATCAATGAATGGGATTGCAAGTTCCTTGCAATACCTCTCTAGCCAGCAATTTACACCAATTGCCCTAGACATCCATTTATTGCCCACTCCCTTTCTAGGCACGATGCTATATATGATAGGGATCCCTCCCTTAGACCTGACTACTTCTATGACTGACCTGTACTTATCCAGTAGCTCCTGTCTCCTGGTCTTCCAAATGTCATTTCCACCAGCACTAAGACAGATAATGGGCTTGTTCCCATTCCCTGACATAATATTATCCAACCTGCTGACTATGTCACCAACACCAGTTTCTGGGAGGCACACTGTCTGGCTTTTCTATCTCTGTTACAAAAAGCATGGTCCATATATCTTACCTGAGAGTCTCTCACAATCAGAATATTCTTACTTTGATTAGCAGCAGAGTCAGAGGTACCTTTAACCACGCTGTAAGAAGTAGTATCTTCGTCAAAGGAATTTACACAAAGATTAACTTCTCTTCGATGGTACCGTTTCAAAATATTGACGTGATACATTCTCTTTACCCTTGACATCCAAGATATAATCTACCTTATTACAGACCTTCACTACTTTTTACGGGCCGCGCCAGTAATTGTGGAGTTTGGTTTCGCTATTTCTATGACACAGTGTCTCCCTACGTATTGCAGATATAATGGCCTCTTTTAGCAGCTCTGTTAACCTTTGCCTTGCTGTAAAGGGAGCGCCCTTACTCTTTCTGCGTTTATATTTTCTCAATCTTTTTTTTTTTTTATAGAATGTCACTTGAGCAAAACATCGATTGCCACAGAGTTAATCTGTTCTAGGCATAGGTTGAAATAGGTGTTAGCTCGGCTATCTTCCCAGCTTATATCATTTAGGACTTGGTTTACTTGGTCCCACTTTATGTTCTAGTTATTGAAGTTGAATTTGGTGAAGGCTCCCTCGTGACTGATCACATTTTGTCGGTCTGGGGCTCCGAGCATGCATGTCTGAACCTCGATTATGTTGTGACCTGAGTATTTTGTTTTTGATATGGTGACATTTCGTATCAGATCATCATTGTTAGTGAAGATGAGGTCCAGTGTATTCTCCAATCTGGTATATACCTTGATGATAAATACCGACAAGTTGGTTTAGAAAGACACGTAAGCAAACACTATGACTTATTTATTAGAAAACGTTTTGGTCCTGGGACCTTTATCACTTTTATCATGTTGTTGGTTTAATGTGAATTTTGTGCAGAGATTTAAAAGTTCGTGTGTGTGTGTGTGAGTTTTCATCTGAGCTGTCTCCTGGTGTTATCTCTACAACAACATTATTTGCTATATTCCTCCATTTTAGGTGCCTTAAGTTGAAATCCCTCACTTCAGCTTGAATATAACAATCTGTCAGCAAGATCAAAAGAAAAGTACTATACCATAGGGTTTGAAGGGTCTGATTGAGAGCGTGGGCCTGGTTGAGGGGTCGAGGTTTACTGGTGCAGAAGGTGAGAGGGTCGTTGAAGTAGCCCACTGTGTAGTCCACTACCTCCTCCTTCACCTATTATGGCAATAGTTTGAGGGAGGAAATCTGCTTTATGCTTCTCCAGTTCTCCTATCACGCAATACCTACACACGGAGATCACAAGTTGTGAACAAGGAATGTGAAGGAAATGTGGAAACTAAGCAGTATTGAAGAACAAAAAAAGACAAGACCAGAGAGAAGAAAGATAGCATGAGCTACATAAATTTAAGTCAATATAAAGAAAACTCATTGCCACCATAACTGAAGTATCAGGTTTCCTACCCATATGCAGTCCCTCTTTTAAATTAAAAATAAAAGGTTTCCTATATAGTAAACTTACTGAACATTAAAAAATACTTTCAAGAGGAGGGAGGGAATCTCTTATGATGATTAATGGGCTTTTACTCTGAATAAATTAGGTAATTATCATAGTCTTCCTATGATCAAGTCTGACTATATTTCAGAAACTCGACGTCTTGGCTACTTTTTTTCAGGCCCATCTTTACATATGTTAATACAACCTGGGGTGACATAACATCCTATCTAAGGGACACTTTTACTGTACTGCCTATAATTTAGGGCTCATCTCAGCGATTACAATAAATGGAATTGAAAATAAAAATTGTGGATATGGCTTTAGGCAGTTAATGGTTGAATAAACTTCATGTATCAAACTAGCGCGGGTTTAACATTTTAAGTGACCATAGTAATAATGCTCAGCCAGTGATGGGAACAGTTTTCGAGTCGTAGGACCCACTGGCACGTTCTGGGGGGCTCCCTGATGCTGTACGTGAAGTTGAGCACTGAAGACATTGCTTGAGCATGAAATCCGTCCACACCTCCTTCAGGTGGAACCACACCTTTCTTAACTTCATAGAAGGTGAAAGGAGCGTAATCCATAGTCACGATGGTGAAAGTATGGCCATGGAAATCTGCAACAATTGAGGAAATTAATATACAACCTAGCCAAAACAGTAAGCTTCTAACCTACAATTAGTCATATCACAAGCACAAAACTAACACAAGGTGTGTTAAGTTTTCTTTGCTATCTGTTCTTGGTTAATTGATCTGTGTCCATACGCTTTTTAAACTTTATCTTTCGCCTTTATAGCTAAATAACATAAAAGTAATACTCTAGGGCTATTGTCAAGGCATAAGCATCTGATAACTGCAGTTAAAAAAAACTAGGTCCAAAATAGAGTTATTGCATGTTTTGAGGTTTGGCTTAATAGTCCCTATACCATCAAAAGCCTCTTCCAGTCCGTCTTTCAATAAGTGTATTTAAGATACTCTCCAACTGTGAGGGCATAATATCTCAAGCGTAAAATTTGAGCCTCTCTCGCAGCCAACAGACTACCACTAAATTAAATACTAAATCTACATTATGAAGTCTTACCTCATATTTCTCATTCTTATGACTGGATTACAAGCAGCTTCACTTAGTATTTTTGTGTACTAGAAAAATTATATAAACTTAAATCTTTATTATTTAAAATTGCAGACGGTTTGTGTGAAGTTTTCATTAAGCAGATTATATTACTGTACAGTGATATGTAATTTTTTCATTGGTTGTCTTCTTGGCATTTATATTATTATTTCAGCTTGAAGTTTTATGCTATCTGTTTTGACGAAAGTTATTTTTTAACACAGGATAAACCAAGAAAGCCATACACAATATGACTTTCTTTTTCAATGGAGTTTTCTCCAAAAATGCGACCCTTAATTATGTTACCACATAGGTACTTATTTCATAGCTGTTATAACAATAATAACATTTATTTCTACAAGTAAATGATAGAACTAATACAAACCTACCTAGAGAGTCCCAGGTTATACAGAGCATTTCGGGTAATTTGGTTAACTTTTGTCTCCAGGATACAACCACACCAGTCGGCTATCACCCAGGTACCTACTTGCTGCTAGGTGAACAGGAACACCACGTGTCATAAGAAAAAACGCCAAATGTTTCTAGCCATACTTGGGATCGAACCACGTACACTCATGGTATGAGCTGAGTCCTCTACCAACCTAGCTAAGAGACACCGTAAAGTTATTTCATGGATAGGTGGACTTATTTCTTACCAAGGTGGACTTATTTCATGCCTAGGTGGACTTATTTCATACCTAGGTGGAATTATTTCAAAGCTAGGTGGACTTATTTCATACCTAGGTGGACTTATTTCATACCTAGGTGGAATTATTTCATAGCTAGGTGAACTTATTTCATACCTAGGTGGAATTATTTCATAACTAGGTGGACTTATTTCATACCTAGGTGGAATTATTTCATAGCTAGGTGGACTTATTTCATACCTAGGTGGAATTATTTCATAGGGGCTAGATGTGTCATACTCGTCCGAATCTACTTACTCTTCATATATACACCCCTAGCCTGTGATAACACCTATTTGTCATAGCTGGGTGGACTTATTTCATACCTAGGTGGAATTATTTCATAGCTAGGTGAACTTATCACCAGTTTCATACCTAGGTAGGTAACAAGCCCCCCTCTCAGTACTTTATTCATAGTAACTAGGTAGGGGGACTTATTTCATACCTAGGTGGAATTATTTCAAAGCTACATGGACTTATTTCATATCTAGGTGAACTTATTTCATATCTAGGTGGACTTATTTCATACCTAGGTGGAATTATTTCATTGCTAGGTGGACATATTTCACACCTAGATGGAATTATTTCATAGCTAGATGGACTTATTTCATACATAGGTGAATTATTTCATAGCTAGGTGGACTTATTTCATACATAGGTGAATTATTTCATAGCTAGGTGGACTTATTTCATACCTAGTTGGAATTATTTCATAACTAGGTGGACTTATTTTATTCCGAGGTAGACTTATTTCATACCTAGGTGGAATTATTTCATTGCTAGGTGGACTTATTTCACACCTAGGTGGAACTATTTCATAGCTAGGTGGACTTATTTCATACTTAGGTGGAATTATTTCATAGCTAGGTGGACTTATTTCATACCTAGGTGGACTTATTTCATATCTAGGTGGACTTATTTCATAGATAGGTGAACTTATTTCATACATAGGTGGAATTATTTCATAGCTAGGTGGACTTATTTCATATTTAGGTGGAATTATTTCATAACTAGGTGGAATTATTTTATTCCTAGGTGAAATTATTTCATAACTAGGTGGACTTATTTCATACCTAGGTGGACTTATTTCAAAGCTAGGTGGACTTGTTTCATAACTAGGTGGAATTATTTCAAGGCTAGGTGGACTTATTTCATACCTAGGTGAGCTTATTTCATAGCTAGGTGGACTTATTTCATATCTAGGTGGACTTATTTCATATCTAGGTGGACTTATTTCATAGCTAGGTGGACTTATTTCTTACCTAGTGAAATTATTTCATAGCTAGGAGGACTTATTTCATACCTAGGTGGACTTATTTCATGCCTTGGTGGACTTATTTCATAGCTAGGTGGACTTATTTCTTACCTAATGGAATTATTTCATACCTAGGTGCACTTATTTCATACCTAGGTGGAATTATTTTATAGCTAGGTGGACTTTTTTCACACCTGGGTGGAATTAATTTCATAGCTAGGTGGATTTGTTTCTTTCCTAGGTGGAATTATTTAATACCTAGGTGGAATTATTTCATAACTAAGCAGACTTACCTAGGAGGATTATTTCATAGCTAGGTGTTTTTATTTCATTCCTAGGTGGACTAATTTCATAGCTAGGATAACTTATTTCATCCCTAGGTGGAATTATTTCATAGCTAAGTTGACTTATTTCTTACCTATGTTGAATTATTTCATAGCTGGGTGGACTTATTTCATAACTAAGGTGAATTATTTCACAGCTAGTGGATTATTACAAACCTACGTGGAGTTATTTCGTACCTTGGTGGAATTATTTCATAGCTAAGTGGACTTATTTCATACCTAGGTGGACTTATTTCATAGCTCAGTGGACTTATTGCATGCCTAGGTGGAATTATTTGATATTTAGGTGGACTTATTTCATACCAAGGTGGAATTATTTGATAGGTAAGTGAACCTATTTCATATCTAGGTGTGCTCATTTCATAGCTAGGTGGACTTATTTCAATGCTAGGTGGACTTATTTCATAGATAAGTGGACTTATTTCATACCTAGGTGGAATTATTTCATACCTAGGTTGACTTATTTCATTCCTAGTTGGAATTATTTCATAGCTAAGTGTTCTTAATTCATTCCTAGGTGGAATTATTTCATAGTTAGGCGGACTTATTTCATACCTCGGTGGACTTATTTCGTAGCTAGGTGGACTTATTTCTTACCTAGGTTGAATTATTTCTTAGCTAGGTGGACTTATTTCAATGCTAGGTGGACTTATTTCATACCTAGGTGGAATTATTTCATAGCAAGGTGGACTTATACCTTGGTGAACTTATTTCATAGCTAGGTGGACTTCTTTCAATGCTAGGTGGACATAGGTGGAATTATTTCATGGTTAGGTGGACTTATTTCTTATCTAGGAGGAATTATTTCATACCTAGGTGGAATTATTTCATAGCTAGTTGAAGTTAGTTCATACCTTGGTGGAATTATTTCATAGCTAAGTGGACTTATTTCATACCTAGGTGGACTTATTTCATTGCATGCCTGGGTGGAATTATTTGATAGGTGGACTTATTTCATACCTAGGTGGAATTATTTCATGGATAAGTGAACTTATTTCACATCTAGGTGTACTTATTTCATAGGCAGGTGGACTTATTTCAGTGCTAGGTGAACTTATTTCATAGATAAGTGGACTTATTTCATACCTAGGTGGAATTATTTCATAGCTAGGCGGACTTATTTCATACCTCGGTGGACTTATTTCGTAGCTAGGTGGACTTATTTCTTACCTAGGTTGAAATATTTCATAGCTAGGTGGACTTGTTTCAATGCTAGGTGGACTTATTTCATACCTAGGTGGAATTATTTCATATCAAGGTGGACTTATATCATACCTTGGTGAACTTATTTCATAGCTAGGTGGACTTCTTTCAATGCTAGGCGGACTTATATCGTACATAGGTGGAATTATTTCATAGTTAGGTGGACTTATTTCATATCTAGGTAGAATTATTTCATTCCTAGGTGGAATTGTTTCATAGCTAGGTGGAATTATTTCATACATAAGAACATAAGAACATAAGAAAGAAGGAACACTGACGCATGCGATGCAGGTCCATGCCACCCCCCAGCCTAGAACAATGACCACCTAGTCAGGTCACTTCCACTTAAGGAAGGAACACGGCACCAGACCTGGTAGCACAAGATAGTTTCAGGGTCCAACTCACACCCACCCACACCCACTCATGTATTTTTCCAACCTATTTTTAAAACTACACAAGGTCTTAGCTTCTATGACGGTACTCGGGAGTTTGTTCCACTCATCCACAGCTCTATTAGCAAACCATTACTTTCCTATATCCTTCCTGAATCTGAACTTTTCGAACTAGAAACCATTGCTACGAGTCTTGTCTTGGCTGGACATTTTCAGCACGCTATTTACATTCCCTTTATATTTATTCTTGTTTTCCATTTATACACCTCAATCATATCCCCTTAACTCTATGCCTTTCTAGAAAGTGCAGAGGGAAGATTGCTGATACATGGGATCAACTTTGTCATCCTCCTCTGTGCGTTTTCCAGTGAATTTATATCCACTCTGTAATATGGCGACCAGAACTGTGCAGCATAATCTAAATGAGGCCTAACCAAGGATATATAGAGCTGAAGAACAACCTGAGGACTTCTATTATTTTTACTTCTTGATATAAAGCCAAGGATTCTGTTAGCTTTATTGCGAGCACTTATGCACTGTTGTCTTGGTTTCAGATTACTGCTAACCAGAACTCCTAAATCCATTTTGCAATCAGTAGTATTAAGATCTATACTATTCAGTGTATAAGTGGCATGGTTATTGTCCTGTCCAACATTTAGCACTTTGCATTTGTCTATATTAAACTGCATCTGCCACTTCTCCGACCACTGCATCAGTCTATTCAAATCATCCTGGAGTGCGCTAATGTCCTCAACAGAGTGAATTGGACGGCCTATTTTGTAGTCACCATCAAATTTGCTTATGTCGCTATTTATTCCCTCATCTATATCGTTGACGTAAATTGTGAACAACAACGGGCCCAACACTGACCCCTGAGGAACACCGCTTGTGACGTGCACCCATTCTGATTTCGCCCCATTTATGCAAACTCTTTGCTGCCTATTTGTCAACCATGCCTCTACCCAGGAAAAAAAATTCTCCTCCTATTCCGTGTGCGTTAAGTTTCCTCAAAAGTTTCTGATGTGGAACTCATCGAAAGCCTTACTGAAGTCCATATACACAATATCATATTCATTACCATGGTCTACCTCCTCAAACACCTCAGTGAAAAAAAAGTTAGTAAATTCGTAAGGCAGGAACGCCCCTTAGCAAAACCCTGTTGAGATTTATTTATTAATTTATACCTATGAAGATAGCTACGAGTTGCCTCGGCAATTATTGATTCCATAAATTTTCCCACTATGGAGGTAAGGCTTATTGGTCTATAGTTCGAAGCTAAGAACTTGTCATCTGCCTTGTAAATAGGTATTACATTTGCCATTTTCCAATTATCAGGCACTATGCCAGTTTGTAGTGACATGTAAAGATTAGCCAAAGGTTTGCAAAGTTCCTCTTTACATTCCTTTAACACCCTTGCAAACAATTCATCAGCGCCTCGCCTGGGGATTTGTTAGGTTTTAATTTCCCTATTTATCTGAGGATCTTGTCACTAGTTACTGCAATCGTGCATAGTTTATTATCGACCTGTTTTACATAATTTATGTCTGGAATTTCGCTAGTATCTTCCTGAGTAAAAACTGAGAGGAAGTAAGAATTGAAAATTTCAAACATATCCTTATCACTGTCAGTGATCTGACCTGAGCTACTAGTAAGTGGGCCTATCTTGTCTCTGTTCTTACTTCTGTTTACCTGAAAGAATCCTTTTGGGTTAGTCTTCGAATCCCTTGCGACCTTAGCCTCATAATCACTTTTTGCTTTTCTTATTCCTTTCTTATTTCTCTTTTTAATTGAATATATTGATTTCTTAACTACCCATCCCCTCTTTTGATACGCCTAAAAATGCCTCTTTTTTGATCAAGAAAAAGATTTTAATTATTGTTCATCCATTTGCGATCATTTTTGTTAGATCTGATTTCACTACTCAATCAATCAATCAATCAAGTTTATTCTCTATAAGGATTACAATGCGGGGTTTACAGATTTTGGATATTGTGTGGTTTACATGTTTTAAAATACTAAATAAATAACAAAAAGGCACAATACCGTGACTGGAACGATACACAAATAACCCGCACATAAAAGAGAGAAGCTTACGACGACGTTTCGGTCCGAACTTGACCATTGACTTTGTCAATGGTCCAAGTCGGACCGAAACGTCGTCGTAAGCTTCTATCTTTTATGTGCGGGTTATTTGTGTATTTTAAAATACTAATTACAGATGGGGCCAGTAGGACACCTAGCATGGCTAGGCATTTCGGACAGACTTAGATTAATTCTTAACTTTTAAATTATCTAAGAAATATTTTATGGTATTAATGCGTAGTGACTACATTATAGTTTGTGAGATTTAGCAATGTGAATGCTTTTGTTTTTGCACATACATAGCGTCTATATTGGAGTTTCATAGGCAAACGTATGACTAGTTAGGATCATTATTTTAAGGATTAAGATTAGTATTTCTGTGTTTTATAGTCAATGGGTGAGTGAGTGTAAGTAGATGAACAACCAGGTGGCTTTCTGTAGTTAGTTGACAGGGTGTATCAGGGAGATAAGATGTTTTCTAACTGTAGTTTTGAAGTGATGAATGTGTCATGACAGTTACTAGAGTTTTCAGGTAGGGTGCTCCAGATTTTAGGCCTTTGATCACATTGAATTTTTGTAAGATTTAGTAGGACACGGGGAATGTCATAGAGATGTTTTATCTGGTGTTATGCCTGTGGATCTGTCACAGCTATCAAGAAAGCGTTTTAGTGGTCAAGGGTTAATATTGGAATTTAAGGTCTGTAGATATAGATTGCTCAGTAGTAAGTGTGGATCGGATGTTCTGAACAGGGGTAAGTTTAGATCTATTGAAGAGTGGGGGGGGGGGGTTGCCAGGGATGGGATTTAGTGATTATTTTACTGCGGGCTTTTATTGGGTTATTATTGGTTTATGTGTGTTGCTGCAGTTGATCCCCAAGCACAAATAGCATAGGTGAGGTATGGATAAATGAGTGAATGGTATAGTGTGAGAAGGGCAGTTTGCAGCACGTAATCTCGTATCTCGGAGAGGATCCCCACCGTTTTGGACACATTTTTTGTTATGTGTTGGATATGGGTGCTGAAATTTAGGTTGTTGTCGAGGTATAGACCTAGGAATTTGCCCTCATTATGTCTGGCAATTAGAGTGTTGTCTATCTTAATTCTAAGTTGCGCAACACCTGCTCTGCTACCAAACATAATGTAGTAGGTTTTGTCAGTGTTAAGTGTAAGTTTATTGGCTGTCATCCAAGTCAGGAATTTTGAGAGCTCCTCGTTGACAATGCGTTGAGGGTGGCCTAGTTAGGGTGGGAGAGACGTAAGTTCGTTTGTGTCATAGCAAAGAGAATGGGTTTCAGGTGTTGGATATGTTTGGAAGATCATTAATGTAAATGAGGAAGAGCAGGGGACCAAGGACACTTCCCTGCAGAACTTCAGTATCAAGTGGCCGTGTTGATGAGGCTGTGTCTTTCATGGTGACATACTGATACCTATTAGTAAGGTAGGATTTGAAATATGCAAGTGCATGTCCTCTTATACCTTTAATGGTTAAGTTTGTGGAGTAGTAGGATGCCGTGATCTACTCTGTCAAACGCTTTTCTTAGGTCATAAAAATTTCCTAGCGGGATATTCCTTATTTTCCAATGCTGTGTAAAGCGATCTAGCCTTTTTACAATTGCATCATTAGTGCCTTTTATTTTTCCTGAATCAAATTGCAGGGGATTGAGTATGTTTTGTGCTGTTATAATGAATAAAGTCTCCTGATGCACGGTTTCTCGAAGATTTTGGATAGCATTGGTAAGTTTGATATTGGCCTATTGTTGTTTACATCTGTAGGGTCAACACCTTTATGTATTGGTGTAACCCTTGCTGGTCTTGAGTAGTGTCGGGAAAGTGCTAGTTTCTTGTGACTTGTTAAAAAAGTAATGTAATAGCATGCGAAAGGACATGGGCCGCTCGTTTGTACAATAATGGTGGGAATGAGAAGATTCCCTGGTTATTTTTGAGTGACTTTATGATTGTGGTGACCTCCGTGGGCTCAGTTGGTACTAGATAGGAAGAAATTTGGAACAAATTCCCATCTAGGTAGTCCCCAGCACTGGCGTTGGTACGTGGGATTTACTGGCGAGATAAGATCCTATGTTTGAGAAGAAGGTCGGATTTATCTTGTTAGCTGTATCACTGGGATGCAGTGGTGTTTCATTAGGTTTAGTTTAGGACAATATTCTTTGTTTTTTTTTATGTTTTGTGGGTCCCCAGGAATCGGGAGGAAGGGAAAGCGCTTTCCAGGGTCTTTTTTTATATCTCCTCTTGTGTCAGTTAATCTGCGGAGTAGCTACACTTGTTTGGCTTTCTTTATTTATTTGGTGAGAAACTGACTGACTAGTGTTTAATATCTTTGTGTATTAAGCCTGTCTATATTGCTTATTCATATTGGTGTTTCTTATCAATTGATTTCAGAATGCTGCTGGTTGCCTGGGCAACGAGACGTTTTATTCGTGATCTGTTTCGTTTTTATAGGACAATGTTTGTTGTATGTCTAAAGGTTTTTTTGTTAAGAAAATGTCTGTCCAATCGTCAATACCATTGGCATTGGGAGAATTCTGTAGGCCAGCCAACAGTCTCTAGGTTGCTGTGAAATTCCTTCCATTATTGAGGCCTGTCTGGAGTCTAAATGAAACTTTTGTTGTATTCGAGTGGTGGCTTACTAATGTTTGTTAAGAGGAAGGTTGGGAGTGTCTGTAGTGCTGTCTGTGATTATCCTGATTTATTAAGGGGGCTAGTATATTGAGTCCATAGGTGTCAATTATGGTTTACTCTTGTCTCAGTCAGCCTGAGGGTTTAGTTATTGTTGGATATGAGAAAGTGTGGTGTTTCATATTGTTGATGGAAACAGTACAGGTGATCATCTGGAAGGCCATAGGTTGTATTGAAAGTCTCAGCTAAGAGAAGGGGGTGCTTGTTCATTTGTCTGTTTGTTATTAGTGCCTTTTTAGATTCTCATTGAAAATTTGGGATGTTTGTGTGAGGTGTCGGGATAAATGGCACCGATTTGTTACAAGGCGTCTTAAGGTTTTTTCAACAGAAAATTAGGAAATGTATTCCCCATATTCATTCAAACAAAAGCAGGTGGTGCTCATACAAGATAGTTGGTTTAGAGTAATTGATTGCATACCACCCACAATTGGTATGGTCTGCAGTTGTGGATTGCTGTGTATCCTGGTAGTGGGTAGATCTCTATTGTGTCCTGCTTAAGCCAGGTCTCAGTAAGAATAATGCAGGAGAAGGGTGTCTTTAGCGACTCATGGAGTGCTAGGAGGTCATCATAGTGTTTGCTTAAGGACCTGATGTTGTAGTTAAGAACTGATAGACTTTGAGCAGTGTTTAGGATAGTGCTGGCTTGTGACGCTGTGTAATAAAGGCAGTTACTTTCCAATAGATTTTGATTGTGTGTTAGATTATGGAGGTTTAGATCAGGGTCAACGTGATCATTCATCTTTTAGGTTAAATAGGTTAAATACTCGGAACAAATGTTGACTGAGCAGCTAGAACTTTGCTCTGAAAAACGTCATATTGGCAACCAACACCAGCTACCTGATCCATAGTCAGGTCATCCCAATTTAGCCCACCCAGGTAATTTTTCAGTCCCATGAAATCAGCCAGTCGAAAGTCTGTGACAGAGACTTGATTGCAGTTTTTGGGTGATTCCATAATGTATTGAAACTAAGTGATTTGTGATCACTTTCTCCAAGCTCATCTTTAACCTCAAGATTATTAATTAGTGAATCTTCGTTGGCAAGAACCAGGTAAAGCAGATTGTTTCCTCTAGTTGGTTATGTCACAAACTGTTTTAAAAAGCAATCCTGAACTGTATCAAGAAAATCACCTGACTCAAGATTTCCTGTCAAATTGTTCCAATAAATTTGTCTTCATTCGTCTCTCAACCCACGGGTAGGGAGGACGCTCTCTGCACTTGCCACTGTTTTTTCCTGGTGGCGGTTGGTGTACCTAGGTACCCAAAATGGCGGATCGACATGGCGAAATCGAGTCTCATGGTGGTAGGTTCTTGGGTGGGGGGGGGATTTGGGACTGGAGTTCAGGCTAAAGATCTATGGGGGATATATAATGGCCAGATGAGCAGGGGAGGCCAGATCGGTAAACTCGGAGATGGGTGGTGGGGATAAGGAGTGAGTAGGCTAGGGGTTTAAGGGAGGAGAAGATGTCACATTGGCAGCAGAGGGCGGTGATAATAGTTAATTTCTCTTGTTTATAGCAAAGTGCTGGGGTATGACAGAGGTATATCCTTTGAGGAACCACAAGATGTGCATGAGCTCAGCGTCGGGTATTACATTCTTTAAAATATTTGGGGTTTTGGGTGAGGGCATGGTATAAACAAGGAGGTGGTTATGTCCCATGTCAGTAGTGGGGGGGGGGGAGGAGGGTCTTCTAGCGTTAGGGCCGAAAAGTGAGAGCCTGTATTTAAAACAGAGATTTGTCAGGGCAGGAGGGTAAGAGGGGATTAGAGTGTGACGGAGGTGATGAGGGTGTACGTAAATTGATTGGGTGGCAAGGAAGTTAATCGAATGTGAAGATTGCCTGAGGTTTTGGTTACTGGTATGGAGGTTGCGCATTCTTAATGGGGACGTTTGGTGTCGATGAGATAGCGAGGTCGGAGATTATGTAGGGAGTAGCCGTGTTTCCCTTGTATGATTGGGGGAATGATCTGCGGGCAGATTTACAGAAGATGATTGAGGTTCTGAGAGTGCATGGGTTTAGTATACAGATTTCCTAATGGGGATTTTTGGCATCAAAATCAGTATTTGAATTTGATGGGCTATGGTGAGGGAAACCGTACTGTCTGCATTGTAGCGAATTGGATATCAGCATTTCATGTGGTATATTTTGTTGAGGCATTAGGGGAGGTGAGTTTCGTGGTTGGGGAGGGTCTTTCGTCTATTGTGGTGGGAGTAAACGTTACAACCCTACACGCTTTAGCGCTGGGACGTGAGCGGAGTTCCTGGAGAGGTGAAAATGGTGATCACGGATTTTCTGTTTTTCCTGGGGAATGAGGGAGATTGGGGAAGAATTCGGGAAGTAAGGCAATAGCGGTGGGTATATATAGGACTGTTAGTAGGATAAATTTATTTGTGGGGGGAGGGAAGGAAAGTGGGAGTCTGTTTCCAGAGACCTTCCATGGCATTACGCGTCAGTAGTCTCCTTCAATTGGGCACAGGGATGACACTGTAGGTGACTGGATCTCCTTTGTAGTGTTTTTTTTCGGACTAAGGAGGGAAAGTGTGATGTAGTGACCCATTTGACTGCAGATGAGGTGGGGGTCACGGTAGCGGTTATGAAGGCGTGCAGCGGAAGCGTGAAATGGGTTTTGTATGGTTTGGATTTGTGTAGTTTACTGGCCTTGTGATATATGTAGGTGGTTTTTCTGGACCATGTTTCCATGCCGACGGTTTATGCAGAGAAGGGCAAAATTTTGTTATAGTGAGTATGTTTGTGTGTTAACAGGTAGGGTCGGTTGGGGGAGGTGGTATCTTAGGACCACAGCTACACTGAGTGTGTTACTTGTAGAATCTTAGAGATGCAAAAGAGTTTATGGCTTGGTTCGCCCCCCCTTTCACTATACCTGGGACAGGACGTTGTTTTGCGGGGTGGCAGATGTCATGGTTGGATGGCTCATGTAATCTTTATATCAGAATTGAGCTTATTCTCTGTAACTGAGGTTCACAGAATAAATATAAACAGTGTGGCATGTTTGAATAATTAGGTTTTATATTACATTTAACGTTTTGTGTTATTCAAAATTATCATAAAGACACCTGTAAGTTCAGCGTGTAGGCCGTCCTTTATTCTAATTTTTTGAATGTTGTGTGATCGGATGGGCATTTTTTGGGGAGGTATCCTAAGCGACATTGGCTGAATTGAAAGTGTGTTTTCACACTTTTATATTTAGAGTTGGGATTGGAATTGGGGGGATAGTTTTGGTTTCATCTTGGTTAATGTCTAATCGTTCTGTTTTTTTTAAGATTCCTGGGAAAACATATGAGTAGCATGTTTATGAGGGTCATTGCATGGGAAGTGAAATTTTCTGTTTGTAGCTGATGTTGGGAGACATGTTGTCTCACAGTAGACGAATAACGATTTCACAGGTTGAGCATTGGCCCAACCTAGGGAGGTATTTATGAGATATAACCCTATTATAGGTTGTAAGTGTATTTTAATTTCTTATTCACACTCTGTGTATAAGTGATTGGTGGTGTTGTGGTTAAGTTTGAAATATTTATTCATGTTCATTGGCATTTGACAATATGTTCATCACCTTATGTTCAGATGCTGTTATGACTGGTAGCACTGGATGGAGAGTGTCATCCTCGGTGGGAGGGTGTGCACCTTTTTTTTGTATCGATTATTTTTTGTAGTTTATTATATATGTGATGTTATGTATGTTTTGTACGATAGTTTTACTAAATAAAATAAAAAAAAATGTCTAATGTTAAAAATGCCCCGTTAACATAACACATTTTCATATCTAGACGCCTTATGAATTTCGTCCCATAAAACTTACTGCATCCCTATCAAGGCTTGGGGCCTATATAATACACCCAAATAAGTTTTATACCCCTCGAGAAACTGTAGTCAAACAGATTCTCGTGTCTGATGTTTTCTATTCTCTTATTCATGTCTAACACAGCAATTAAATTATCTCTGACATACATCCGCCACTTTCACCACCCTTCCTGTTGACCCTATCAGTGTGGAAAACAGTTTATAACCCGTTATTGTTGATTCAGAAGGCATTTCTCTATCCTTATGTTTGAACCAGGTCTCAGTTATAGCAATAATATCTGTATTACCTCCACTTGTGAGTAATCTTAGCTCATCTATCTTATTTCTTAGACTCCTACTATTTGTATAGTAAACTTTAAGGAGCTGGTCACTAGTTGCTCTCTACTGTCTCTCTTTGTTTATCACTTGCTTTGCCTTTATTAGGAACTTTATTTTGAATATTGTCTTCTTTTAAACATGCCCTGAGGTATCCTGGTATTATCTGCTGTTCTCATCAATAATACTGCTGCCTGAATTGTTCCCACAAACACCCATACCTCTAATAATCTTCAGTTTAAAGTCCTAAACAAGTTATCAGTTATCCCCTCAATCGAACTGGCTAATGCAACCACTCCAACCCCAGAGAGATGAACCCCATCCCTTGCATACATATCATGTTTGCCATAGAATTTGTCACAGTTATCAATGAATGGGATTGCAGTTCCTTGCAGATACCTGTCTAGCAGCAATTTATAAGCCCAATTGCCCTAGGAACATTCCATTTATTGCCCACTCCCCCTTCTCGGCAAGATGCTATAATATGATTAGGGAATCCCTCCCTTAGACCCTAACTACCTTCTGTGATGACCTGTACTTATCCAGCAGCTCCTCTCTCCTGGCTCTTCCCAAATATCTTTCACCAGCACTAAAGACAGATAATGGCTTGTTCCCATTACCTGTCTTAATATTATCCCAACCTGCAGACTATGTCACCAACACCAGCTCCTGGGAGGCACACTGGCTTTTTCTATCTTGTTACAAAAAAAGCACGGTCCATATATCTTACCTGAGAGTCTCCCACAATCAGGAATATTCTTCCTTGATTAGCAGCAGAGTCAAAGGTACCTTTTAACCTCACTAATCACTGAAGTACCTAGTGGAATTATTTCTATACCTAGTGGATATTATATCATATCTAGGTGGGACCTTAAGAAAGAGTGTGAAAGAATAGAATTTTTTTTCTTTTCGGCTCAGCCTCTTCGAGAATATTTTTTTTCAATTGCCTCTACTTCTGAAAAAAAAAATGAAAAATAAATTTTCCCTTCAAGAAAGCAGACCCAGTCATAAGACCTGCATCTTAGGCGGGGGAAAGTGTCAGTGGAAAGGTGTACGAGGCAACAGTGGAAAACCCTCGGGGTTACAGGCAAGCAGTATCAGGGGCGACAGCATAAATCACTGTGATTACGCTCCAAGTTCATATCCATTTCGTCCAAATCAATTTTCGTCTGGAGTTTGGTTTCGCTATTTCTATGACACAGTGTCTCCCTACGTATTGCAGATATAATGGCCTCTTTTAGCAGCTCTGTTAACCTTTGCCTTGCTGTAAAGGGAGCGCCCTTACTCTTTCTGCGTTTATATTTTCTCAATCTTTTTTTTTTTTTATAGAATGTCACTTGAGCAAAACATCGATTGCCACAGAGTTAATCTGTTCTAGGCATAGGTTGAAATCGGTGTTGCTCAGGCTATCTTCCCAGCTTATATCATTTAGGACTTGGTTTACTTGGTCCCACTTTATGTTCTAGTTATTGAAGTTGAATTTGGTGAAGGCTCCCTCGTGACTGATCACATTTTGTCGGTCTGGGGCTCCGAGCATGCATGTCTGAACCTCGATTATGTTGTGACCTGAGTATTTTGTTTTTGATATGGTGACATTTCGTATCAGATCATCATTGTTAGTGAAGATGAGGTCCAGTGTATTCTCCAATCTGGTATATACCTTGATGATAAATACCGACAAGTTGGTTTAGAAAGACACGTAAGCAAACACTATGACTTATTTATTAGAAAACGTTTTGGTCCTGGGACCTTGATCACTTTTAACATGTTGTTGGTTTAATGTGAATTTTGTGCAGAGATTTAAAAGTTCGTGTGTGTGTGTGTGAGTTTTCATCTGAGCTGTCTCCTGGTGTTATCTCTACAACAACATTATTTGCTATATTCCTCCATTTTAGGTGCCTTAAGTTGAAATCCCTCACTTCAGCTTGAATATAACAATCTGTCAGCAAGATCAAAAGAAAAGTACTATACCAAGGGTTTGAAGGGTCTGATGAGAGCGAGGGCCTGGTTGAGGGGTCGAGGTTTACTGGTGCAGAAGGTGAGAGGGTCGTTGAAGTAGCCCACTGTGTAGTCCACTACCTCCTCCCTCTCACCTATTATGGCAATGTTGAGGGAGAAATCTGCTTTATACTTCTCCAGTTCTCCTATCACACCTACACACGGAGATCACAAGTTGTGAACAAGGAATGTGAAGGAAATGTGGAAACTAAGCAGTATTGAAGAACAAAAAAAGACAAGACCAGAGAGAAGAAAGATAGCATGAGCTACATAAATTTAAGTCAATATAAAGAAAACTCATTGCCACCATAACTGAAGTATCAGGTTTCCTACCCATATGCAGTCCCTCTTTTAAATTAAAAATAAAAGGTTTCCTATATAGTAAACTTACTGAACATTAAAAAATACTTTCAAGAGGAGGGAGGGAATCTCTTATGATGATTAATGGGCTTTTACTCTGAATAAATTAGGTAATTATCATAGTCTTCCTATGATCAAGTCTGACTATATTTCAGAAACTCGACGTCTTGGCTACTTTTTTTCAGGCCCATCTTTACATATGTTAATACAACCTGGGGTGACATAACATCCTATCTAAGGGACACTTTTACTGTACTGCCTATAATTTAGGGCTCATCTCAGCGATTACAATAAATGGAATTGAAAATAAAAATTGTGGATATGGCTTTAGGCAGTTAATGGTTGAATAAACTTCATGTATCAAACTAGCGCGGGTTTAACATTTTAAGTGACCATAGTAATAATGCTCAGCCAGTGATGGGAACAGTTTTCGAGTCGTAGGACCCACTGGCACGTTCTGGGGGGCTCCCTGATGCTGTACGTGAAGTTGAGCACTGAAGACATTGCTTGAGCATGAAATCCGTCCACACCTCCTTCAGGTGGAACCACACCTTTCTTAACTTCATAGAAGGTGAAAGGAGCGTAATCCATAGTCACGATGGTGAAAGTATGGCCATGGAAATTCTGCAACAATTGAGGAAATTAATATACAACCTAGCCAAAACAGTAAGCTTCTAACCTACAACTTAGTCATATCACAAGCACAAAACCTACAAGGTGTGCATAAGTTTTCTTTGCTATCTATTCTTGGTTAATTGATCTGTGTCCATACGCTTTTTAAACTTTATCTTTCGCCTTTATAGCTAAATAACATAAAAGTAATACTCTAGGGCTATTGTCAAGGCATAAGCATCTGATAACTGCAGTTAAAAAAAACTAGGTCCAAAATAGAGTTATTGCATGTTTTGAGGTTTGGCTTAATAGTCCCTATACCATCAAAAGCCTCTTCCAGTCCGTCTTTCAATAAGTGTATTTAAGATACTCTCCAACTGTGAGGGCATAATATCTCAAGCGTAAAATTTGAGCCTCTCTCGCAGCCAACAGACTACCACTAAATTAAATACTAAATCTACATTATGAAGTCTTACCTCATATTTCTCATTCTTATGACTGGATTACAAGCAGCTTCACTTAGTATTTTTGTGTACTAGAAAAATTATATAAACTTAAATCTTTATTATTTAAAATTGCAGACGGTTTGTGTGAAGTTTTCATTAAGCAGATTATATTACTGTACAGTGATATGTAATTTTTTCATTGGTTGTCTTCTTGGCATTTATATTATTATTTCAGCTTGAAGTTTTATGCTATCTGTTTTGACGAAAGTTATTTTTTAACACAGGATAAACCAAGAAAGCCATACACAATATGACTTTCTTTTTCAATGGAGTTTTCTCCAAAAATGCGACCCTTAATTATGTTACCACATAGGTACTTATTTCATAGCTGTTATAACAATAATAACATTTATTTCTACAAGTAAATGATAGAACTAATACAAACCTACCTAGAGAGTCCCAGGTTATACAGAGCATTTCGGGTAATTTGGTTAACTTTTGTCTCCAGGATACAACCACACCAGTCGGCTATCACCCAGGTACCTACTTGCTGCTAGGTGAACAGGAACACCACGTGTCATAAGAAAAAACGCCAAATGTTTCTAGCCATACTTGGGATCGAACCACGTACACTCATGGTATGAGCTGAGTCCGCTACCAACCTAGCTAAGAGACACCGTAAAGTTATTTCATGGATAGGTGGACTTATTTCTTACCAAGGTGGACTTATTTCATGCCTAGGTGGACTTATTTCATACCTAGGTGGAATTATTTCAAAGCTAGGTGGACTTATTTCATACCTAGGTAGACTTATTTCATACCTAGGTGGAATTATTTCATAGCTAGGTGAACTTATTTCATACCTAGGTGGAATTATTTCATAGCTAGGTGGACTTATTTCATACCTAGGTGGAATTATTTCATAGCTAGGTGGACTTATTTCATACCTAGGTGGAATTATTTCATAGGGGCTAGATGTGTCATACTCGTCCGAATCTACTTACTCTTCATATATACACCCCTAGCCTGTGATAACACCTATTTGTCATAGCTGGGTGGACTTATTTCATACCTAGGTGGAATTATTTCATAGCTAGGTGAACTTATCACCAGTTTCATACCTAGGTAGGTAACAAGCCCCCCTCTCAGTACTTTATTCATAGTAACTAGGTAGGTGGACTTATTTCATACTTAGGTGGAATTATTTCAAAGCTACATGGACTTATTTCATATCTAGGTGAACTTATTTCATATCTAGGTGGACTTATTTCATACCTAGGTGGAATTATTTCATTGCTAGGTGGACATATTTCACACCTAGATGGAATTATTTCATAGCTAGATGGACTTATTTCATACATAGGTGAATTATTTCATAGCTAGGTGGACTTATTTCATACATAGGTGAATTATTTCATAGCTAGGTGGACTTATTTCATACCTAGTTGGAATTATTTCATAACTAGGTGGACTTATTTTATTCCGAGGTAGACTTATTTCATACCTAGGTGGAATTATTTCATTGCTAGGTGGACTTATTTCACACCTAGGTGGAACTATTTCATAGCTAGGTGGACTTATTTCATACTTGGTGGAATTATTTCATAGCTAGGTGGACTTATTTCATACCTAGGTGGACTTATTTCATATCTAGGTGGACTTATTTCATAGATAGGTGAACTTATTTCATACATAGGTGGAATTATTTCATAGCTAGGTGGACTTATTTCATATTTAGGTGGAATTATTTCATAACTAGGTGGAATTATTTTATTCCTAGGTGAAATTATTTCATAACTAGGTGGACTTATTTCATACCTAGGTGGACTTATTTCAAAGCTAGGTGGACTTGTTTCATAACTAGGTGGAATTATTTCAAGGCTAGGTGGACTTATTTCATACCTAGGTGAGCTTATTTCATAGCTAGGTGGACTTATTTCATATCTAGGTGGACTTATTTCATATCTAGGTGGACTTATTTCATAGCTAGGTGGACTTATTTCTTACCTAGTGAAATTATTTCATAGCTAGGAGGACTTATTTCATACCTAGGTGGACTTATTTCATGCCTTGGTGGACTTATTTCATAGCTAGGTGGACTTATTTCTTACCTAATGGAATTATTTCATACCTAGGTGCACTTATTTCATACCTAGGTGGAATTATTTTATAGCTAGGTGGACTTTTTTCACACCTGGGTGGAATTAATTTCATAGCTAGGTGGATTTGTTTCTTTCCTAGGTGGAATTATTTAATACCTAGGTGGAATTATTTCATAACTAAGCAGACTTACCTAGGTAGGAATTATTTCATAGCTAGGTGTTTTTTATTTCATTCCTAGGTGGATAATTCATAGCTAGGATAACTTATGTCATCCTAGGTGGAAATTATTTCATAGTAAGTTGATTATTTCTTACCTATGTTGTTTTTAAATTATTTCATAGAACTGGGTGGACTTATTTTACCTAGGGGGAATTATTTCACAGCTAGTGGATTATTACAAACCTACGTGGAGTTATTTCGTACCTTGGTGGAATTATTTCATAGCTAAGTGGACTTATTTCATACCTAGGTGGACTTATTTCATAGCTCAGTGGACTTATTGCATGCCTAGGTGGAATTATTTGATATTTAGGTGGACTTATTTCATACCTAGGTGGAATTATTTGATAGGTAAGTGAACCTATTTCATATCTAGGTGTGCTCATTTCATAGCTAGGTGGACTTATTTCAATGCTAGGTGGACTTATTTCATAGATAAGTGGACTTATTTCATACCTAGGTGGAATTATTTCATACCTAGGTTGACTTATTTCATTCCTAGTTGGAATTATTTCATAGCTAAGTGTTCTTAATTCATTCCTAGGTGGAATTATTTCATAGTTAGGCGGACTTATTTCATACCTCGGTGGACTTATTTCGTAGCTAGGTGGACTTATTTCTTACCTAGGTTGAATTATTTCTTAGCTAGGGTGGACTTATTTCAATGCTAGGTGGACTTATTTCATACCTAGGTGGAATTATTTCATAGCAAGGTGGACTTATACCTTGGTGAACTTATTTCATAGCTAGGTGGACTTCTTTCAATGCTAGGTGGACATAGGTGGAATTATTTCATGGTTAGGTGGACTTATTTCTTATCTAGGAGGAATTATTTCATACCTAGGTGGAATTATTTCATAGCTAGTTGAAGTTAGTTCATACCTTGGTGGAATTATTTCATAGCTAAGTGGACTTATTTCATACCTAGGTGGACTTATTTCATTGCATGCCTGGGTGGAATTATTTGATAGGTGGACTTATTTCATACCTAGGTGGAATTATTTCATGGATAAGTGAACTTATTTCACATCTAGGTGTACTTATTTCATAGGCAGGTGGACTTATTTCAGTGCTAGGTGAACTTATTTCATAGATAAGTGGACTTATTTCATACCTAGGTGGAATTATTTCATAGCTAGGCGGACTTATTTCATACCTCGGTGGACTTATTTCGTAGCTAGGTGGACTTATTTCTTACCTAGGTTGAAATATTTCATAGCTAGGTGGACTTGTTTCAATGCTAGGTGGACTTATTTCATACCTAGGTGGAATTATTTCATATCAAGGTGGACTTATATCATACCTTGGTGAACTTATTTCATAGCTAGGTGGACTTCTTTCAATGCTAGGCGGACTTATATCGTACATAGGTGGAATTATTTCATAGTTAGGTGGACTTATTTCATATCTAGGTAGAATTATTTCATTCCTAGGTGGAATTGTTTCATAGCTAGGTGGAATTATTTCATACATTAAGAAATAAGGCACATAAGAAAGAAGGAACAACTGACGCATGCGATGCAGGTCATGCCACCCCCCAGCCATAGATACAATGACCACCTAGTCAGGTCACTCCATAATGGAAGGAACACGGCACCAGACCTGGTAGCACAAGATAGTTTCAGGGTCCAACTCACACCCACCCACACCCACTCATGTATTTTTCCAACCTATTTTTAAAACTACACAAGGTCTTAGCTTCTATGACGGTACTCGGGAGTTTGTTCCACTCATCCACAGCTCTATTAGCAAACCATTACTTTCCTATATCATTCCTGAATCTGAACTTTTCGAACTAGAAACCATTGCTACGAGTCTTGTCTTGGCTGGACATTTTCAGCACGCTATTTACTTCCCTTTATATTTATTCTTGTTTTCCATTTATACACCTCAATCATATCCCCTTAACTCTATGCCTTTCTAGAAAGTGCAGAGGGAAGATTGCTGATACATGGGATCAACTTTGTCATCCTCCTCTGTGCGTTTTCAGTGGATTTATATCACTCTGTACATATGGCTACCAGAACTGTGCAGCATAATCTAAATGAGGCCTAACCAAGGATATATAGAGCTGAAGAACAACCTGAGGACTTCTATTATTTTTACTTCTTGATATAAAGCCAAGGATTCTGTTAGCTTTATTGCGAGCACTTATGCACTGTTGTCTTGGTTTCAGATTACTGCTAACCAGAACTCCTAAATCCATTTTGCAATCAGTAGTATTAAGATCTATACTATTCAGTGTATAAGTGGCATGGTTATTGTCCTGTCCAACATTTAGCACTTTGCATTTGTCTATATTAAACTGCATCTGCCACTTCTCCGACCACTGCATCAGTCTATTCAAATCATCCTGGAGTGCGTAATGTCATCTAACAGGATGAATTGGACGGCCTATTTTGTAGTCACCATCAAATTTGCTTATGTCGCTATTTATTCCCTCATCTATATCGTTGACGTAAATTGTGAACAACAACGGGCCCAACACTGACCCCTGAGGAACACCGCTTGTGACGTGCACCCATTCTGATTTCGCCCCATTTATGCAAACTCTTTGCTGCCTATTTGTCAACCATGCCTCTACCCAGGAAAAAAAATTCTCCTCCTATTCCGTGTGCGTTAAGTTTCCTCAAAAGTTTCTGATGTGGAACTCATCGAAAGCCTTACTGAAGTCCATATACACAATATCATATTCATTACCATGGTCTACCTCCTCAAACACCTCAGTGAAAAAAAGTTAGTAAATTCGTAAGGCAGGAACGCCCCTTAGCAAAACCCTGTTGAGATTTATTTATTAATTTATACCTATGAAGATAGCTACGAGTTGCCTCGGCAATTATTGATTCCATAAATTTTCCCACTATGGAGGTAAGGCTTATTGGTCTATAGTTCGAAGCTAAGAACTTGTCATCTGCCTTGTAAATAGGTATTACATTTGCCATTTTCCAATTATCAGGCACTATGCCAGTTTGTAGTGACATGTAAAGATTAGCCAAAGGTTTGCAAAGTTCCTCTTTACATTCCTTTAACACCCTTGCAAACAATTTCATCAGGCCTGGCCTGGGGAAGGGGATTTGTTAGGTTTTAATTTCCCTATTTATCTGAGGATCTTGTCACTAGTTACTGCAATCGTGCATAGTTTATTATCGACCTGTTTTACATAATTTATGTCTGGAATTTCGCTAGTATCTTCCTGAGTAAAAACTGAGAGGAAGTAAGAATTGAAAATTTCAAACATATCCTTATCACTGTCAGTGATCTGACCTGAGCTACTAGTAAGTGGGCCTATCTTGTCTCTGTTCTTACTTCTGTTTACCTGAAAGAATCCTTTTGGGTTAGTCTTCGAATCCCTTGCGACCTTAGCCTCATAATCACTTTTTGCTTTTCTTATTCCTTTCTTATTTCTCTTTTTAATTGAATATATTGATTTCTTAACTACCCATCCCCTCTTTTGATACGTCTAAAAATGCCTCTTTTTTGATCAAGAAAAAGATTTTAATTATTGTTCATCCATTTGCGATCATTTTTGTTAGATCTGATTTCACTACTCAATCAATCAATCAATCAAGTTTATTCTCTATAAGGATTACAATGCGGGGTTTACAGATTTTGGATATTGTGTGGTATACATGTTTTTTTAAATTACTAAATAAATAACAAAAAGGCACAATTACCGTGAACTGGAAACGATACACAAATAACCCGCACATAAAAGAGAGAGAAGCTTTACGACGGAGTTTCGGTCCGAACTTGACCATTGACAATGTCAATGGTCCAAGTAGGACGAAACGTCGTCGTAGCTTCTGTTCTTTTATGTGCGGGGGTTATTTGTGTATTTTAAAATACTAATTACAGATGGGGCCAGTAGGACACCTAGCATGGCTAGGCATTTGGACAGACTTAGATTTAATCTTAACTTTTAAATTATCTAAGAAATATTTTATGGTATTAATGCGTAGTGACTACATTATAGTTTGTGAGATTTAGCAATGTGAATGCTTTTGTTTTTGCACATACATAGCGTCTATATTGGAGTTTCATAGGCAAACGTATGACTAGTTAGGATCATTATTTTAAGGATTAAGATTAGTATTTCTGTGTTTTATAGTCAATGGGTGAGTGAGTGTAAGTAGATGAACAACCAGGTGGCTTTCTGTAGTTAGTTGACAGGGTGTATCAGGGAGATAAGATGTTTTCTAACTGTAGTTTTGAAGTGATGAATGTGTCATGACAGTTACTAGAGTTTTCAGGTAGGGTGCTCCAGATTTTAGGCCTTTGATCACATTGAATTTTTGTAAGATTTAGTAGGACACGGGGAATGTCATAGAGATGTTTTATCTGGTGTTATGCCTGTGGATCTGTCACAGCTATCAAGAAAGCGTTTTAGTGGTCAAGGGTTAATATTGGAATTTAAGGTCTGTAGATATAGATTGCTCAGTAGTAAGTGTGGATCGGATGTTCTGAACAGGGGTAAGTTTAGATCTATTGAAGAGTGGGGGGGGGGGGTTGCCAGGGATGGGATTTAGTGATTATTTTACTGCGGGCTTTTATTGGGTTATTATTGGTTTATGTGTGTTGCTGCAGTTGTTGATCCCAAGCACAAATGCATTAGGTGAGGTATGGATAAATGAGTGAATGGGTATAGTGTGAGAAAGGCAGTTTGCAGCACGTATCTCGTATCTCGGAGAGCATCCCCACGTTTGGACACATTTTTTGTTATGTGTTGGATATGGGTGCTGAAATTTAGGATGTTGTCGAGGTATAGACCTAGGAATTTGCCCTCATTATGTCTGGCAATTAGAGTGTTGTCTATCTTAATTCTAAGTTGCGCAACACCTGCTCTGCTACCAAACATAATGTAGTAGGTTTTGTCAGTGTTAAGTGTAAGTTTATTGGCATGTCATCTCCAAGTCAGGAATTTTGAGAGCTCCTCGTTGACAATGCGTTGAGGGTGGCCTAGTTAGGGTGGGAGAGACGTAAGTTCGTTTGTGTCATAGCAAAGAGAATGGGTTTCAGGTGTTGGATATGTTTGGAAGATCATTAATGTAAATGAGGAAGAGCAGGGGACCAAGGACACTTCCCTGCAGAACTTCAGTATCAAGTGGCCGTGTTGATGAGGCTGTGTCTTTCATGGTAACATACTGATACCTATTAGTAAGGTAGGATTTGAAAATATGCAAGTTCATGTCCTCTTATACCTTTAATGGTTAAGTTTGTGGAGTAGTAGGATGCCGTGATCTACTCTGTCAAACGCTTTTCTTAGGTCATAAAAATTTCCTAGCGGGATATTCCTTATTTTCCAATGCTGTGTAAAGCGATCTAGCCTTTTTACAATTGCATCATTAGTGCCTTTTATTTTTCCTGAATCAAATTGCAGGGGATTGAGTATGTTTTGTGCTGTTATAAATGAATAAAGTCTCCTGTGCACGAGTTTCTCGAAGATTTTGGATAGCATTGGTAAGTTTGATATTGGCCTATAGTTGTTTACATCTGTAGGGTCACCACCTTTATGTATTGGTGTAACCCTTGCTGTCTTGAGTAGTGTCGGGAAAGTGCTAGTTTCTAGTGACTTGTTAAAAAAGTAATGTAATAGCATGCGAAAGGACATGGGCCGCTCGTTTGTACAATAATGGTGGGACATGAGACAGATTCCCTGAGTTATTTTTGAGTGACTTTATAATTGTGGTGACCTCCGTGGGCTCAGTTGGTACTAGATAGGAAGAAATTTGGAACAAATTCCCATCTAGGTAGTCCCCAGCACTGGCGTTGGTACGTGGGATTTTACTGGCGAGATTAGATCCTATGTTTGAGAAGAAGTCGTTTATCTTGTTAGCTGTATCACTGGGATGCAGTGGTGTTTCATTAGGTTTAGTTTAGGACAATATTCTTTGTTTTTTTTTATGTTTTGTGGGTCCCCAGGAATCGGGAGGAAGGGAAAGCGCTTTCCAGGGTCTTTTTTTATATCTCCTCTTGTGTCAGTTAATCTGCGGAGTAGCTACACTTGTTTGGCTTTCTTTATTTATTTGGTGAGAAACTGACTGACTAGTGTTTAATATCTTTGTGTATTAAGCCTGTCTATATTGCTTATTCATATTGGTGTTTCTTATCAATTGATTTCAGAATGCTGCTGGTTGCCTGGGCAACGAGACGTTTTATTCGTGATCTGTTTCGTTTTTATAGGACAATGTTTGTTGTATGTCTAAAGGTTTTTTTGTTAAGAAAATGTCTGTCCAATCGTCAATACCATTGGCATTGGGAGAATTCTGTAGGCCAGCCAACAGTCTCTAGGTTGCTGTGAAATTCCTTCCATTATTGAGGCCTGTCTGGAGTCTAAATGAAACTTTTGTTGTATTCGAGTGGTGGCTTACTAATGTTTGTTAAGAGGAAGGTTGGGAGTGTCTGTAGTGCTGTCTGTGATTATCCTGATTTATTAAGGGGGCTAGTATATTGAGTCCATAGGTGTCAATTATGGTTTACTCTTGTCTCAGTCAGCCTGAGGGTTTAGTTATTGTTGGATATGAGAAAGTGTGGTGTTTCATATTGTTGATGGAAACAGTACAGGTGATCATCTGGAAGGCCATAGGTTGTATTGAAAGTCTCAGCTAAGAGAAGGGGGTGCTTGTTCATTTGTCTGTTTGTTATTAGTGCCTTTTTAGATTCTCATTGAAAATTTGGGATGTTTGTGTGAGGTGTCGGGATAAATGGCACCGATTTGTTACAAGGCGTCTTAAGGTTTTTTCAACAGAAAATTAGGAAATGTATTCCCCATATTCATTCAAACAAAAGCAGGTGGTGCTCATACAAGATAGTTGGTTAGAGTAATAGATTGCAGTACCACCCCCAACTTGGTATGGTCTGCAGTTGTGGATTGCTGTGTATCCTGGTAGTGGGTAGATCTCTATTGTGTCCTGCTTAAGCCAGGTCTCAGTAAGAATAATGCAGGAGAAGGGTGTCATTAGCGACTCATGGAGTGCTAGGAGGTCATCATAGTGTTTGCTTAAGGACCTGATGTTGTAGTTAAGAACTGATAGACTTTGAGCAGTGTTTAGGATAGTGCTGGCTTGTGACGCTGTGTAATAAAGGCAGTTACTTTCCAATAGATTTTGATTGTGTGTTAGATTATGGAGGTTTAGATCAGGGTCAACGTGATCATTCATCTTTTAGGTTAAATAGGTTAAATACTCGGAACAAATGTTGACTGAGCAGCTAGAACTTTGCTCTGAAAAACGTCATATTGGCAACCAACACCAGCTACCTGATCCATAGTCAGGTCATCCCAATTTAGCCCACCCAGGTAATTTTTCAGTCCCATGAAATCAGCCAGTCGAAAGTCTGTGACAGAGACTTGATTGCAGTTTTTGGGTGATTCCATAATGTATTGAAACTAAGTGATTTGTGATCACTTTCTCCAAGCTCATCTTTAACCTCAAGATTATTAATTAGTGAATCTTCGTTGGCAAGAACCAGGTAAAGCAGATTGTTTCCTCTAGTTGGTTATGTCACAAACTGTTTTAAAAAGCAATCCTGAACTGTATCAAGAAAATCACCTGACTCAAGATTTCCTGTCAAATTGTTCCAATAAATTTGTCTTCATTCGTCTCTCAACCCACGGGTAGGGAGGACGCTCTCTGCACTTGCCACTGTTTTTTCCTGGTGGCGGTTGGTGTACCTAGGTACCCAAAATGGCGGATCGACATGGCGAAATCGAGTCTCATGGTGGTAGGTTCTTGGGTGGGGGGGGGATTTGGGACTGGAGTTCAGGCTAAAGATCTATGGGGGATATATAATGGCCAGATGAGCAGGGGAGGCCAGATCGGTAAACTCGGAGATGGGTGGTGGGGATAAGGAGTGAGTAGGCTAGGGGTTTAAGGGAGGAGAAGATGTCACATTGGCAGCAGAGGGCGGTGATAGTTAATTCTCTTGTTTATAGCAAAGTGTGGGGTATGACAGAGGTATATCCTTTGAGAACACAAGATGTGCATGAGCTCAGCGTCGGGTATTACATTCTTTAAAATATTTGGGGTTTTGGGTGAGGGCATGGTATAAACAAGGAGGTGGTTATGTCCCATGTCAGTAGTGGGGGGGGGGGAGGAGGGTCTTCTAGCGTTAGGGCCGAAAAGTGAGAGCCTGTATTTAAAACAGAGATTTGTCAGGGCAGGAGGGTAAGAGGGGATTAGAGTGTGACGGAGGTGATGAGGGTGTACGTAAATTGATTGGGTGGCAAGGAAGTTAATCGAATGTGAAGATTGCCTGAGGTTTTGGTTACTGGTATGGAGGTTGCGCATTCTTAATGGGGACGTTTGGTGTCGATGAGATAGCGAGGTCGGAGATTATGTAGGGAGTAGCCGTGTTTCCCTTGTATGATTGGGGGAATGATCTGCGGGCAGATTTACAGAAGATGATTGAGGTTCTGAGAGTGCATGGGTTTAGTATACAGATTTCCTAATGGGGATTTTTGGCATCAAAATCAGTATTTGAATTTGATGGGCTATGGTGAGGGAAACCGTACTGTCTGCATTGTAGCGAATTGGATATCAGCATTTCATGTGGTATATTTTGTTGAGGCATTAGGGGAGGTGAGTTTCGTGGTTGGGGAGGGTCTTTCGTCTATTGTGGTGGGAGTAAACGTTACAACCCTACACGCTTTAGCGCTGGGACGTGAGCGGAGTTCCTGGAGAGGTGAAAATGGTGATCACGGATTTTCTGTTTTTCATGGGGAATGAGGGAGATTGGGGAAGGAATTCGAATTAAGGCAATAGCGGTGGGTATATATAGGACTGTTAGTAGGATAAATTTATTTGTGGGGGGAGGGAAGGAAAGTGGGAGTCTGTTTCCAGAGACCTTCCATGGCATTACGCGTCAGTAGTCTCCTTCAATTGGGCACAGGGATGACACTGTAGGTGACTGGATCTCCTTTGTAGTGTTTTTTTTCGGACTAAGGAGGGAAAGTGTGATGTAGTGACCCATTTGACTGCAGATGAGGTGGGGGTCACGGTAGCGGTTATGAAGGCGTGCAGCGGAAGCGTGAAATGGGTTTTGTATGGTTTGGATTTGTGTAGTTTACTGGCCTTGTGATATATGTAGGTGGTTTTTCTGGACCATGTTTCCATGCCGACGGTTTATGCAGAGAAGGGCAAAATTTTGTTATAGTGAGTATGTTTGTGTGTTAACAGGTAGGGTCGGTTGGGGGAGGTGGTATCTTAGGACCACAGCTACACTGAGTGTGTTACTTGTAGAATCTTAGAGATGCAAAAGAGTTTATGGCTTGGTTCGCCCCCCCTTTCACTATACCTGGGACAGGCCGTTGTTTTGCGGTGGCAGATGTCATGGTTGGATGGCTCATGTAATCTAGTATATCAGAATTGTGCTTATTCTCTGTAACTGAGGTTCACAGAAACAATATAAACAGTGTGGCATGTTTTGAATAATAGGTTTTTGTATTACATTTAACGTTTTGTTGTTATTCAAAATTATCATAAAGACACCTGTAAGTTCAGGTGTAGGCCGTCCTTTATTCTAATTTTTTGAATGTTGTGTGATCGGATGGGGCATTTTTTTGGGGAGGTATCCTAAGGACATTGCTGAAAGTGTGTTTTCACACTTTTATATTTAGAGTTGGGATTGGAATTGGGGGGATAGTTTTGGTTTCATCTTGGTTAATGTCTAATCGTTCTGTTTTTTTTAAGATTCCTGGGAAAACATATGAGTAGCATGTTTATGAGGGTCATTGCATGGGAAGTGAAATTTTCTGTTTGTAGCTGATGTTGGGAGACATGTTGTCTCACAGTAGACGAATAACGATTTCACAGGTTGAGCATTGGCCCAACCTAGGGAGGTATTTATGAGATATAACCCTATTATAGGTTGTAAGTGTATTTTAATTTCTTATTCACACTCTGTGTATAAGTGATTGGTGGTGTTGTGGTTAAGTTTGAAATATTTATTCATGTTCATTGGCATTTGACAATATGTTCATCACCTTATGTTCAGATGCTGTTATGACTGGTAGCACTGGATGGAGAGTGTCATCCTCGGTGGGAGGGTGTGCACCTTTTTTTTGTATCGATTATTTTTTGTAGTTTATTATATATGTGATGTTATGTATGTTTTGTACGATAGTTTTACTAAATAAAATAAAAAAAAATGTCTAATGTTAAAAATGCCCCGTTAACATAACACATTTTCATATCTAGACGCCTTATGAATTTCGTCCCATAAAACTTACTGCATCCCTATCAAGGCTTGGGGCCTATATAATACACCCAAATAAGTTTTATACCCCTCGAGAAACTGTAGTCAAACAGATTCTCGTGTCTGATGTTTTCTATTCTCTTATTCATGTCTAACACAGCAATTAAATTATCTCTGACATACATCCGCCACTTTCACCACCCTTCCTGTTGACCCTATCAGTGTGGAAAACAGTTTATAACCCGTTATTGTTGATTCAGAAGGCATTTCTCTATCCTTATGTTTGAACCAGGTCTCAGTTATAGCAATAATATCTGTATTACCTCCACTTGTGAGTAATCTTAGCTCATCTATCTTATTTCTTAGACTCCTACTATTTGTATAGTAAACTTTAAGGAGCTGGTCACTAGTTGCTCTCTACTGTCTCTCTTTGTTTATCACTTGCTTTGCCTTTATTAGGAACTTTATTTTGAATATTGTCTTCTTTTAAACATGCCCTGAGGTATCCTGGTATTATCTGCTGTTCCCATCAATAATACTGCAGCCTGATTGTTTCCCACAAACACCCATACCTCTATAATCTATCAGTTTAAAGTCCTAAACAAGTTATCAGTTATCCCCTCAATCGAACTGGCTAATGCAACCACTCCAACCCCAGAGAGATGAACCCCATCCCTTGCATACATATCATGTTTGCCATAGAATTTGTCCCAGTTATCAATGAATGGGATTGCAGTTCCTTGCAGATACCTGTCTAGCAGCAATTTATAAGCCCAATTGCCCTAGGAACATTCCATTTATTGCCCACTCCCCCTTCTCGGCAAGATGCTATAATATGATTAGGGAATCCCTCCCTTAGACCCTAACTACCTTCTGTGATGACCTGTACTTATCCAGCAGCTCCTCTCTCCTGGCTCTTCCCAAATATCTTTCACCAGCACTAAAGACAGATAATGGCTTGTTCCCATTACCTGTCTTAATATTATCCCAACCTGCAGACTATGTCACCAACACCAGCTCCTGGGAGGCACACTGGCTTTTTCTATCTTGTTACAAAAAAAGCACGGTCCATATATCTTACCTGAGAGTCTCCCACAATCAGGAATATTCTTCCTTGATTAGCAGCAGAGTCAAAGGTACCTTTTAACCTCACTAATCACTGAAGTACCTAGTGGAATTATTTCTATACCTAGTGGATATTATATCATATCTAGGTGGGACCTTAAGAAAGAGTGTGAAAGAATAGAATTTTTTTTCTTTTCGGCTCAGCCTCTTCGAGAATATTTTTTTTCAATTGCCTCTACTTCTGAAAAAAAAAATGAAAAATAAATTTTCCCTTCAAGAAAGCAGACCCAGTCATAAGACCTGCATCTTAGGCGGGGGAAAGTGTCAGTGGAAAGGTGTACGAGGCAACAGTGGAAAACCCTCGGGGTTACAGGCAAGCAGTATCAGGGGCGACAGCATAAATCACTGTGATTACGCTCCAAGTTCATATCCATTTCGTCCAAATCAGGTTTAAGCCCGGCTATTGGCACTATAAAAAAGTTTGAAATGTCTACTTTTTGAGAAAATTCTCTAAAAAGGGACTTTTGCCCATGTGTGGGTTAAAAAGTTCAACAGATAGGAGTCGAGCGACAAATGGTGCTTATTTTTTTGAGATCTGCTTTTTAAGGTGGGTTAGTGTCAGCTCCCGTTCCCCCCCCCCCGACCTTTTCTCCACCTGAGAGGGACTGTGGGTTTCCCAAACCCAAAAGGGTAATCTTTTTAAAGCTCCCAAAATCGTATGTCCCTTTGCTCCTTCTTAATTATTTTTTGGTTAAAGGTGTCACTTTATTTAATTTTAGCCTTATTCTTCCTGCCTTGCTTTCATTTTTAAATTTTGTTTTTAAAACCCTCAGGGTTTTTAAATGTTTCCCTTATGGAGAGTGATTTAAGAGCGGTGGAATTTTTCTTTTCTAGCTTGGCTGCCAGTGGGGTTTATCGGGCAACTACAGGGGCCCTGAAGGGAAAAACCAACTTAGGTTCAAGATTCCCCCACGATCTATTCCCTTAAAATGCGGCAAACCAAAACAGTTTCCCCCTCATTTTTGCAGTGGTGAAAGCCCTGCTTCCTTCATCTTTGGGATATCCAAGGCAGCAGGTGGTGAATAGTCAGGGTTTTGTCAATACCACGGACACCCCTCCCCCCTATAAACAAGGGTATTTCCCAAGCGCTGTGTAAAAATTTACATTATATTCAAAATTACCTCTGTCAAATTGCGTTGAATTAATTTTTTTTTATTTCATTTTTCTTTAAATAGTGTTCTTTCTTCAATAGTGTTTTTCTTAAATAGTTTTTTTGTTTTAATTTTTTTTTTATTATTATATTTTGGAGGACACTTTGGGAATACTTGCATCAGATCTTCATGGCCCAGTAAACCTTCACCCTTCCCCCAAAACCCAAAAATCTCGCAAGTGTTTTTTCCAAACACTTTCAGGGGACAAAACTGTAAAAAAACCTATGTATATAAAACAAATTTTTTGACGTTGGTTTTATTTACACGTTTTAACCCAAGTTTAAAACATCCCTGTCTGATTTCCCCCCCCATTCGGACGTATTGGGGCAAAATACATAGTGTTATCACAACGGTTTCGAAACTCTTTTCCTTTTATTTTGTTGTAAGGCCTCTGAAATCACGTTGTTTTAACTGCCAGGTAAGCTGGGAAACCGGTGGGGGTTTAAAGGGTGAAACATGTATGGGGGTGCTGACGGGCCCGGTCCTTGTGCAAAATGGCTACCAAGTCTTTTTCTAATTTTCAGCAGCCCCGCAGATGTCACTTTTTACCCAATATCCCTCTCGTTTCTACTAATGTAACATATTAAAAAATAAAACTACAATTTTTAATTCTATTATTGTTCCCCAATTCTAACCCAAAACCTTAATCTATCAAATTTTGTGGAAACCCATCAATGATTATGTGCTGACTCATGATGCTTTTTCGGCCCTAATTCTGAGGGCCCCTACTGTTTTGTTTACAAAGCCCCTTTGGGTTTTTGAACTCAAAAATTCCCACAGGAAGTTACCTACTCGCAATAATCCTACCTGGAGTATACTTGGGAAAATTTCTGGGGGTAAAACGTTCCCGCGGCCGTAAAATGACCCTAAAATTTTTGCCCCAAACCCCCTTTTAAATTGTTTCACACCCCCCTCAAAGATTTCCCATGAATGGCCCCACCTGTCCGTCCTTCCTCGGATTTATACTTTCTCTTAGAAAAAGGATATAGAAAATTTATAAATAAATGCCAAACCACCTCAGCATTTTTTCCGCTCTCTAAATTAACTTTTTTTAAAAAGTAGTACAGTGAGAATACTAGTATTAGAAAAGTACCGAAGAAGTTGTGTTGACTAAGTGGCGGGGGGAAGCACAGATCCCGTGTAGACCAGCACATTTTTGCTTGCTTTCGGGAAACCCACTTGCCCTCTGTACGCCGTCGTCCCCCGCCACATCCTTCTCGCAAAAAATACTAATTTTTACGGGTATAAATAAAAAATTATGGTGTAAGACCTGTAAACGAGTAAATTATTTTCCCGAAAGTTTTAAGCGTGAGGGGGCTAGAGGAAGTGTATTTTAAAGATTTGATCCAGGAAGGGGAAGTAATCCAATTCCTTTCAAAAAGAGTCCTTAAAATCAAGGACCTGAGGTTTACCCGGAGGGGAGCGAGAATAACAAAAGCGACGCAGTAGGCGTGTGGTGGTGATGGGTGGTAGTGAGAAAAGGTACGGGGTGAAGTGAGCAGGAAGAGTCTTTCCCAAGTAACGTAGCACCCCACTTGACCCACAGCACCACCACTCCCAGATAGGTTCTTCCGGGGGGAACAAACCATCTGGGGTAAAAACCCTTGGGGGAAGTTCTAGTTTAAAGCCCGCGACTACACGGGAATTTTGCTTTCATTAAACATTTTCATCACTGAAAATATTTTTTCCCTAAAACATGGAGTAACGTAATCCCTCAGACACCTCTCAGTGTAAATATTTAATAGTATGCCAAAAACGGAGCGTTAAAACCGAAGAGCCACACAACACCTTGGAGATGGAAAGAAATCAGGTTTGATCCAGGACACAGAAAGTCAATATCAAAGGGTAAAGTGATAGCAACAAACGTGGAAAAAGCACTTGTGACAGTTCAGAACATTCTTTAAAAGGGAAAAACCTTTCACCATGAGCGACTTCATCAGTTATCAAGACTGAAGAAACTACTCGGAGCGAAACGTTTCCTTAAGTAAATGTCCTGAATGAGTTCCAATATCCGATTCCACACAAAGGAAGATTAAGCCTAATTCCGTGAATCAAGAGCCCCTAGCTGTGTCAAGTTAACTTCCCTTGAAGGATGGTGTGTACATAATTTTAGCAGCAACAGGTAACGTGAACATCACAAACCACTACAAGGCATTATGTTGTTTAGCAAAAGTAGCGTTTTATAAATCCTACTTTTTTTTTTGCTGTTACTGAAGTAATAAGCTATTAATGTTAGAGGAAGCGCTAAACTTGAAGAGATCATTCAGCGCCTCGAAAACGGAGACAATTACATTGGAAACAAGGACTAGGACTACAAATATTATGGGGCCCTCACCAGCATCAAGTGACCTCCCTGGAAGAGTGAACTACCTTATAGCATCCGGCTAAATGACGAGTCAGCAAGGATGAGATCATGTTGGCCACCTCTTCTGCAGGAGGATCCTCTCCCTCTCTACCGATGAAGTCTTTCTAAATTCTTCCAAGACCGCAGCGTAGGTCCTAGCTCTAGTAATACCCTCGGGGTCTGGTTCGTTCAGCTTTCGTCTTCAGTTGAACGTATTTTCCCCATTAAGCGAATCGTGGTCACGGTTTTGTTCTGCAGCTGTGATAACGGTTGCGTGAGGCTTGCAGTCTTGTAGACCTATTGTCAGGTAGAACTCGTATACGACGCCAGGAAAGCTTGGTTACTAATGACAGGTAGTCAATCGGTGGGTGATAATGACCTCTTGACTGTGTGCTGTCTGCTAGTGGAGTGTTTGCGTAGTCGTCTGCTTTTGAATTGCTTATATATCTGTTGGAAAATTATTGTATTGTTCTGTTGGTGGATTTGCTGAATAGTCTGTTTCTGTTGGTGAGTTGTTTGTATAGTCTGGTGTTGGATTATTTGTTAATTCTTCTGGTGAATTGTTTGTCTTGTAATCTGTTGGCGGATTGTTTGCATTGGTCTACTGGTGGATTGCTTATGTAATCTGCTAGTGGATTGTTTGTGTGGTCATCTCCTGGTGGATTGTTTCATCGTCTGTTGGGGTACTGTTTGCATCATCTGCTGGTTGTTTGTTTGCATCGTCTGCTGGTACACTGCTTATGTAATCTGCTAGTGGATTGTTTGTGTGGTCGTCTGCCGGTAGCTTGCTTGCATCCTCTGCTGGTTCATTGCTTATGTAATCTCCTATTGGATTGTCTGTGGTGTGGTGGTGGTGTGTGGTGTGGTAATGGAATGGGAGATGGCGAGAGGGAGGTGGTATCTGAGTGGCAAGTTTCTGTGTTGTTTTGTGCTGCAGCAGAGACGTACTGGAAGCAACATGTACCATTATCCAGATTTTAACCACCATCACACACACTCCGAACATCTTGAACTGCATCTGCAACATAAATATTTTGTTATAGTTGTACCATAAATGATGTTACTTAACGGAGGTTTGAATGAGATGATGTAGGTAAACAGGCCCTACTCTGTCCATTCATCTATGGTTCTCTGAGGCCTGTTACGGAAGTGGCACTAGTGAACAATCCTGTTTAACTACCTAAATAATCCCACTTTAAATTTTTTTGCTTTCAACCACACCACACACAACAACACACACACCACACAACGCAGGAGCAAAAGACTCGACCCCTGAACCCACAAATAGGTGAGTACACCCCCACACAGGGAAAGGCAAAGGGGGAAGAGGGGGGCAAAGTCGTTTTTATTCGGGTTTCATGAGAGCGGGGAAGGCACAATGAAAGATGGCAAGCAAAAAGACAGGAGATTAAAAAATCACAAAGAATGGGTGAAGAGGCATGTCTGAGACGAAAAAAAATTTTCAAGGAATGGGAGGGTACTTGAAGGAAAAAATGGCCAATCAATTGTTTTCCCCCTTCAAGTCCCCCCCTTTCTCTGACGGTTGAAAGAATTAAGCAACAAGGGGGTGTTTAAAAGAAAGGACAAACAAAAACAAATACAAGGGCCTGAGGGGAGGGACAAAAAAGAAAAAAGGGGTTTGGGAAGAGAGACAAGGAAGAATCAGCAAGACAACCAGAACAGGGCAGGCAACAAGGGGAAACACACACAGAACCACCCCCAGCCCCCAAACCAAAATGCTACCCCAACACAAACCCAACCCCCCTCGCCCCCACCCCACAACACGTAGGACCCACAGCACATGCCAGCCCCCCCCACTCTCACAGACAAAGGTATGCAAAACAACGCTGATGGAATAAATTAGTGGACGGTGGGAAAAAAGAGTTAAAGAGGCATCACTGGACCAAGCTCACGGGGATATCAGATGCCATTTTCCCCAATTGGATATTAAACCCTGAGGAAAGACAAGGGAACAAAGGGGGGGAGTAGGGGCACTTTTTACTAAAACCGATGAGATTTTGTTTTAGCTGGAAAAGGGGAAACAGGGAGAAGAAAGAGATTAAAAAAGGGAAAGCACTTCAGCCTTAAGCCCCAAGGATTAATTTGCATGTGTATAACCCCCCACAGAAGAACGGGAGGCCAAGCAAGAGTATGATGAAGTAATATTATGGATGACACACTGGTGAAGTGGCCAAAAAGGGCTCTTTGAGCGGGGGCAAAGCTACTGATCATGGGGCTTCAACCAAAAGGGAAAATCGACTGGGAGAACTTGGAGCCACTGGGGGCAAAGAAACGTGGGGGGCTGTGATGTGGAGGTGGATGGAAAAACCCTGTCCAACACGAAAGGGGAAACCCAGGAAGGATGAACCAGGAGATGGCCCTAGCATTCACCTTGAGTAGGCAATATTGAGGACATCAATATAAAAGCCCCCTTGGGCCATTATCATGGGGTTTTGAGCTTCGAAAAATGTAGGGTTACAGGTTGAGGGGAAGCAGAAGGGCCTGACGAAGAAGCAAACTACAAGAAGGGGGAACTATCAGGCAGAAGAACTTCCTAGGGAGTGCAGGGGGACAGAGAACGGCGGGGAAGTCTTTAAACAGAAGGAAATGAGAAAGGGGGTTTGTCCCAAGGTAACAGGAATAACAAAAAAGCCGGACGAGCCCGTGTTCCCCCCAAGGGTGCAGGGGGGAAAAACCAAGTGTGCTGGGAAGGGAAAAAATATAGAAGGAAAGGCCCCAGGGGAAAAGGGAGAGCAGTCGAGAGCCGGGGAATTCTGAGGAATCTGGGGAGACAAATACTTTGTCCACGGAAGCAAATAAAAGGAATATATAAGAGCATAGTTATGCCAACACTTTATTTTGTGAACAAGTCCGGAAAAGGGAAAGAAAAAATTTTTGTAGCAAAAACTTCGCAAAAACCTTTCTGAAAAAAACTTGAAAAAAATGTTTACGTATATTTTATTATTAAACTACCAGTAGCGTTCAGTGAAGGGGCGGGACCAGGAGCTAGTCTCGACCTTAAACCAAAATTGGGTGAGTAATTTGGGGTTTGTGTGAAAGCAAAGCAACCCATGGGGGAGGAAAATACCCTACCCTTTCATGTTGCAATCAACACATCATCAGAACTTGCAAAACCTAAATAAAGAACATGCCCAAGATGTCGTTCCAAAAAACCGTCTTACTGTAGGAAAAACACCTCAGACCAGAATGTGCTGATCCCCCATACAACGAGAATGCTTTTAGAAGTTTTCCTTTTTATAAACTTTAGAAGCCCCCCTTTAAAATTTTATTATTATTATAATAAAGGGGGGGAAGCGCTAAACCCGGAGGATTTTCAGGCCGGGGGGGGGATATGTGGAAGGATTCAGGTTAATTGGGGGAACTGGAGCACAGATCCAATTCCCAAAAATCAAACCCCCTCACCACTAAAGGGAAACCCTTTCCTTGGGGGGCCCCCTTTAAATATTATCATTTTCTCATCACTTATTGGGTTTTTTCCCGTTGGAGGCTACCGAATAAATTCCAGTAACTTGGATCACTGACAATTATTTATGTAAAGTTATTGTATAAGAGGGGAAAATGACCCTTTTTTTATTATTTTCCACGTTTTAAATTCATTTAGGTATTACATGTCAAGCTATGGGGTTTATCTAATGCATATTATTCATCCTTTTTGGGTGTGGGGATGTTGTGCCCCGGGAGAACATCCCGTTTTTCCCTTTTTTCTCCCCATCTATAAACCCCTCCATGAAGACGGTCCCCTTTTGGGGAAAGTACTTTCTTGTAACCTCCCTTTTCTACAATTTTTGCAAGTTTCTGATGATGATTTGATTGCAACAAGAGGGCCTGGGGCCATTTTCCCCCCTTTTTTTATCCCCCCTTGGTTTGGTTTTGATTTAAAAAAAAATTTTTTTTTAAATATTTTTAATATATATATAAAATTATATATAATTATAATATATTATATATATTTTTATATATATATATATATATATATATATATAAAAATTATTTATATTATATATATATATTTATAATATTATATATAAATATATATAGGGAGGCCCAATAGTGGAAATTTTCCCTCAACAATGTTTCAGAGTGTGTCGGGAAAGGATAAGCCCCCTCCTGGCATGAGAGCCCCTCAGTGGGGATTTTCTGTTGGCGTTCCCAACTCAGCCTTGGCACCATCTCGACCCCAGACCTTTCCGCATGGGTGTTGCCCTTCGACTTGCCGCCCCTATTCTCCCGAACACAGGGTTTTTTGGGGAATGAAGCAGCAACCTATTGGGTACCAGGGTTTGTGACCGTAAATCCGGGGGAAAGATTGCAAGACATAGGGGGTTTAAATAACATTATAAGAGGGCCTAAACAGCGGGACCCCGCATAAGGGGCCCCCCCAACTATCCCAGACTGATGGCAGCCAGAAGCTCCAGATGGTATACCTTAAGCCGGACAGGGGGAAGCAGGGGGGTGGGGGACTATACATGTGCATCTCCCTTGGCTGATACCTTCTCCAATCACCAGGGGGGAAGGAGGGGGACCTCCCGCTTCAGGGATCCCCAAAATTAGAAAAATTTGGGAACTTGCCCCCTCATTATTGTTTGTTCCCCCTAGGCCAAAACCCTTTGGGTCATGGGAAAGAGTGCTCTAATTTTTTTAAGGGCTGGGAAAAAGCTCTAGGGGAATGGGATCCGGGGGACAGTTTTCGTTCCCCGGCCAGGCGGCTGTTCAAAAAGGGTAATGCCTGCTGTATTTTGGGCACACGCCCCACTCTGGGGTGGATGATTTTTTTTTGCCTTTTAATCGGTGAACACACGTAACAACTGTACCCTAATGCCCCCTTTTTAAACAAAATGATCTCTTAAATCTTCTGTACCTATTATGTAATAAAAAATTCCTATTTGTAAAAAAAAAATATGAAAAGATGGGGGGGTAGGGGAAGTGGAAAATTCAAAGGCTTCAGGAAGAAATCCCAAAAATTTTCCTTAAGCCTTTTTTTCCACTTCTCCGAGGAGGGTCCCCAATTTACACCGAGGTGGACCCCATTTATTTTTATTATATTTTATTATAGAGATAGATATAGATCATAAAGGGGCAAGGGGCAGTTTAAATAAATTATAGTAGTGAAAGGGTTGCTTGTGAAATGGAAAGCATGTCTTATTTGCATTTTTTGGGAACACTAAAACCGTAGGAAAAGAAAGTTTATTAGTTTTTGAACAGAAATGGGGACAAGCTCATTAACTTCAAAAAATTTCCTTTTTACTGATAAATGTTAGACATTACAGCAACATTTATTTTTTAAAAAACTATCAATTTTTTTTTTTTCAGTCTGTTTTATTGGACATGGTTTTAATTCTTTTTGTGTTTGATCCCGCGTCCCCTTTTAATAAATATGCCCAATATTTCCCTAGGTAAAATTTCCCTGACGCTCTCCACAAGATTCCTTCAAAAATCAAAATTTTTACTATACAGATCATATATATATACCGTTTTATATACTACCGTTTGTGAAAAAGGACTGTAGTTAAAAGCCCATACCGTTCCTTTCTTTAAAAAATTGGGGCACATTTTCCCCTTCCCTACCCCCCGGTATTGCCCAGTTTCAAAGGTTTGTGTTTTAAGATCTTTGTTTTGGCACACACAGCATCCTGCTCCCTCTCTAAGAACCCCAAGGGGAGTGATTTTGGTTCCCCCCGCGTTTTTGGTTTTCAAATTCGTAAAGCAGCATCTTACCTCCCCCGGTTTTTGTTTTACCTCTTCCCAAACTTTATGGTGACCTCCCGGTTTGAAACCCGGATCCTAAGTTTCCTGTAAATACTTCTTTAACTCTCTGTTGACTCCTCACATACCCTTGGTCGTTTCTTGTGAACCCCCCACCATTTTTCCTCAGCCTGTTACCTGGCCTTGACTGTTGTTTTCCCTCCTGTTGGCTATACATCTTTGGGTCAATGATTCGATACTAGTCATTGTCGATTGTCTTTGACCCCTCCCTTCTTACAGTGTATATTCTTTTCTGGCTTTTCGGCTGATCCTTTATTTTCCTGGGCCTTAGTTTTGTCCCTTTTTCCATTCTTTAGTGCCCAGTTTTGCCCCCCTTATTTTTGGGTGAACCAAAGGACTCGTTCTGGTCTTCCCCTTTATTTTGTTTCCTTTGGGAACAAACTCTCCTTTGCCCCCTTTGCTTTTGTTGGCCATAGTCCATTTCTTTTTTTGATTTCTCCCAGTTTCTATCCCAAAAACGTCTTTTGGGAAATTCCCTCACAGCCCCTTTACTGTGACTGAGGTAGCAGTCTCTGATGCATTCCCAAAATTGTTCCTTGTTCTTTATCTTTTTCAGATTTTCAGTTCCTCTTCAAATTCGAATTAGCCTTGCTCTGTGTTTTTGTGTAATACACACCCAGAGTTGGGTAACACCCACACCAGAGCTGATAACACAAAAGGGTGGTAACCACACCCCAGGGCTGGTAACAAAACCTAGGGCTGGAAAACACACAAAACAAGAGTGAAAACAAGCAACACCAAGGACTGGAAACGTACACCACGGCGGGGCCACATCACATCGGGGTTTAAAACAACAAACACCACGACAGAGCGGGTGACACACCGGGGATGACTACACACAACATACACACACCACACAAGGATCAGAAAATACCTGCAGGAGGCAAAAACGAGTTGGTACCACGGGTGTCAGAGTGGGGCCTGTGAAAAGGGGGGTTCCCACGGGGCAGTCCGGACCTGTGCTGTTTTGGTATATGTAAACGACAAAAAACAAAGGGATAGACCAGAAGTGCCCTTGTTTGCAGAGATGTAAAAGTTAATGAGAAAAATCAAATGGGATGAGGATAGGCAGGACTAAAAAGAGCCCTGGAAGGCTAAAACCCTGGCAGCAACTGGCCCCTTGAATTTAACCCCCCAAATGCAAAGTCTGAAGATTGGGGAAGGGCAAAAAAGACCCCAGACACAATAGTTTAGATGGCCCAAAACTGCAAACCTCACTCAAGGAAAAAGATTGGGGGTGAGTATAACACCGAGCATATCTCCGAGGCGCAAAACAATCGAAACTGCTTCACATTTGGGGGCCCCGGCAAAACCTACGGATAGCGTTTCCCCATACCTTAGAAGGATTTGTTTAACTTGTATACCATTTACGTCGGCCCCTCTGGGGAGCAGCACCAGTTTGGAATCCACACCCAGTCAAGCACGTCAAAATTAGAGAAAGTGCAAAGGTTTTCAACAAATAGTCCCGAGAAGGGGGATTGTCCTAAAAGAAAGGGTTTAGGGAAAACGGCCTGAGACCTGGAGGACAGGAGGGTCAGGGGAACATGATAACGAATAAAAATACTGCGCGGAAAAGACAAGGGGACAAAGAGGGATGTTCCAGAGAAGGGACACAGACACAAAAGGTCCAATTGGAAGTTGAAGACTCAGAGAATCTAAGGGGTGTTGGAAATTTTCTTCAGTTATAGAGTAGTCAGGCCGTGGAATAGCCAGAAAAATGAGTAGTGGGGGCGGGGGGGCCATACATAGTTTTAAGGGGAGGTATGATAGACTCATGGGGCAGGGAAGAGGGACCTAGTACAATCACGAAGAGCGGGCCAGGAGCTGTGACTCGACCCTGCAGCCACAAATAGGTGAGTACAAAAAGCAAATACACACACCACAGGATGCAAAGGGAACTGGAAGGTGGGCACTGGTCCAAAATGGCTTCCGAAAATTTAGCCTGGGAAATGCAAAATCATGAAGATTGGGGAGGGGGAAGAAGACCGCGACAGAGTATAGGCAGGGGGGACAAAACTACGACCTCACTTGGGGAAAAAAAGATCTTGGGGGGACCAACCGAGCACGTCACCGGGGGGGGACCATTAACCCAAAAAAAAATGCTGCGCTACTGACGTGGGAAACCCGGGGTGGTTCCGAACCTTAATAAGGAAACGTTTTAAAAAACCCGACATTGTGTTGTTAGGCCATATGGGGTAGCAGCACCATCGGGAACCCACACCGGTCAAGACGTCAAGAAGTTAGAGAAAGTACAAGGTTTTCAAAAAAGCTGTTTCCGAGCTAAGGGGAAGTCGTACGAGGAAGGGTTTGGGGAAAACGGGCTGAGACACTGGGGGAAGAAGGGGGGGGGAGACATGATAACGACATACAAGAACTGCGGGGAATAGACAAGGTGGACAGAACAGGATGTTAAAAAAGGGACACAGAAAAAGGGGGACAAATTGGAAGTGAAGACTCAGACGAGTCACAGGGAAATTAGGAATATTTCTTCAGTCATAGAGCGGAGAATGTGGGAAAACCTAGCAAGTGTGTGGAGGCAGGAAAAATTTTTAA
>NC_069399.1:11353962-11373201 GCF_026875155.1 Cherax quadricarinatus | reverse complement strand
TTTACGGGTTTGTTCCATATTTCCTTGTTATGGGGGGTTTTTTTCTCATATTTCCTTGTCTGGACGGGTTTCCTTTTCCCTATTCATTGTTCTGGGCGGGGTTTTCCTGTCTATTTCATCGTTTTGGCGGGGTTCCTTTAATATGTTTGTTCGGACTGGTTTCCCCGTCATATTTCATTTGGGATGGACGGGTTTCCCTGTCAGGTTTTTATTTTTCTGGACGGGGTTCCCTGTCATATTTCATTATTCTGGCGGGTTTCCTTTTCATATTTTATTGTTTTTGGACGGTTTTCCCTGTAATATTTAAATTTTTCTTGACGAGTTTCCCTTTTCATATTTTATTCTTTTGGACGGGTTTCCCCTCTCATTTTTCATTGTTTTTAAGAGTTTTTCCCTTTTCTAATTTTTTGTTTGGACGGGTTTTCCCCCCCGTGATATTTATTCTTCTGGTCGGGTTTCCCCCGTCATTTTCATTTTTCTGGACGGGTTTCCCCTGTCATATTTCATTGTTCTTTAAGAGTTTTTCCCTTTTCATATTTCATTTTTTGGACGGGTTTCCCCCGTATATTTTTTATTGTTCTGGACGGGTTTCCCCGTCATATTTCTTGTTCTGGGTGGGTTTCCCGTCATATTCATTGTTCTGGAGGGTTTCCCCGTCATATTTCATTGTTTTGGGGCGGGTTCCCTGTCATTTTCATTGTTCGGACGGTTTCCCCCGTCAATTTCTTGTTCTGATGGGGGGTTTTCCCTGTTTATTTTTCATTGTTCTGGATGGGGGTTTCCCTGTCTATTTCATTGTTCTGGACGGGTTTTCCCTGTCATATTTCTTGTTTGGATGGGTTTCCCCCGTCTATTCTTTTCTGGACGGGGTTTCCGTGTCATATTTCATTCTTCTTGACTGGTTCTCTCATATTTCAATTGTTCTGGACGGTTTCCCCTGTCATATTTCATTGTTCTGGACGGTTTCCCGTCATATTTTTCGTTGTTCTGGAACGCGTTTCCTCTTATATCTCATTGTTCAGGAAGGTTTTATTCTCTCAAGTTTCTTCTCATATTTCATTGTTCTGGACGTTTTCCTGTCATATCATCGTTTCTGGACGGGTTTCCTCCTTCTCATATTTCATTGTTCTGGACGGGTTTCCCTGTCTTATTTCAATGTTCTGGACGGGTTTCCCTGTCATATTTCATTGTCATGGACGGGTTTCCCTGTCATGTTTCATTGTCATGGACAGTTTCCTCCCTGTAATATTTCATTGTTCTGGACGGATTTCCTTGTCATATTTCATTGTTCTGGACGGTTTTCCCTGTCATATTTCATTGTTCTTGACGAGTTTCCTTCTCATATTTCATTGTTCTGGACGGGTTTCCCTCTCATATTTCATTGTTCTGGACGGATTTCCCTGTCATATTTCATTGTTCTTGACGAGTTTCGTTCTCATATTTCATTGTACTGCACGGGTTTCCCTGTCTTATTTCATTGTCATGGACGGGTTTCCCTGTCATGTTTCATTGTCATGGACGGGTTTCCCTGTAATATTTCATTGTCATGGACGGATTTTCCTGTCATATTTCGTTGTTCTGGACGGGTTTCCCTGTCAAATTTCATTGTTCTGGACGGTTTTCCCTGTCATATTTCATTGATCTGGACGGTTTTCCCTGTCATATTTCGTTGTTCTCGACGAGTTTCGTTCTCATATTTCATTGTTCTGGACGGGTTTCTCTGTCATATTTCATTCTTCTGGACGGGTTTCCCTCTTATACTTTATTGTTCTGGACTGGTTTCCTTCTCATATTTCATTGTTATGGACGGGTTTCCTTCTCATATATCGTTGTTCTTACCTGGTTTCCCTGTCATATTTCATTGTTCAGGCCGGGTTTCCCGGCCATATTTCATCGTTCTGGACGGGTTTCCTTCTCATATTTCATTGTTCTTGAGGGGTTTCGTTGTTATATTTCATTGTTCTTTACGGGTTTCGTTCTCATATTTCATTGTTCTTTACGAGTTTCGTTCTCATATTTCTTTGATCTGGACTGGTTTCCCTGTCATATTTCTTTGTCCTGGCCGGGTTTCCCTGTCATATTTCATTGTCATGGACAGGTTTCCCTCTCATATTTCTTGTTTTTTACCCCCCCTGGGGAACTGGGGGGTTTTTTCCCTGTCATATTTCATTGTTTTGGACGGGTTTTCCTGACATATTTCATTGTTGTGGACGGTTTCCCTGCCATATTTCATTGTTCTTGACGAGTTTCCTTCTCATTTTTCGTTGTTCTGCACGGGTTTTCGTGTCATATTTCATTGTTCTGGGCGGGTTTCGTTCTCATATTTCATTGTTCTTTACGGGTTTCGTTCTCATATTTCTTTGTTGTGGACTGGTTTCCATGTCATATTTCATGGTTCTGGACGGGTTTCACTCTCATATTTCATTGTTCTGGACTGGTTTCCCTGTCATATTTCATTGTTGTGGACGGGTTTCCTTCTCACATTTCCTTGTTTTGAGAGTTCTTCTTCTCAATTTCATTGATCTGACGTGTTTCCTTCTCATATTTCTTTGTTCTGGACGGGTTTCGCGGCCATATTTCATTGTTCTGGACGGGTTTCCTTCTCATATTTCATTTTTCTTGATGGGTTTCGTTCTCATATTTCATTGTTCTTTACGGGTTTCGTTCTCATATTTCCTTGTTCTGGACGGGTTTCCTTCTCATATTTCCTTGTTCTAGACGGGTTTCCTTCTCATATTTCATTGTTCTGGACGGGTTTTCCTGTCATATTTCATCGTTCTGGACGGGCTTCCCTTTCATATATCATTGTTCTGGCCGGGTTTCCCGGCCATATTTCATTGTTCTGGACAGGTTTCCTTCTCATATTTCATTGTTCTTTACGGGTTTCGTTCTCATATTTCTTTGTTCTGGACTGGTTTCCCTGTCATATTTCATTGTTCTGGCCGGGTTTCCCTGCCATATTTCATTGTTATGGACAGGTTTCCCTCTCATATTTCATTGTTCTGGACTTGTTTCCCTGTCATATTTCATTGTTCTGGACGGTTTTCCTCCTCCAATAAAAATTTTTTTTCATTGTTCTTGATGGGTTTCGTTCCTCAATATTTCATTGTCTTTACGGGTTTTCGTTCTTCATGTTTCCTAGTTTCTGGACGGGTTTTCCTCTCATATTCATTGTTCTTGGACGGTTTCCCTGTCCATATTTCAATGTTCTGGACAGGTTTCCCTGTCATATTCTTTGTTCTGGACGGTTTTCCCTTTCATATCGCATGGTTCTCTACTCTGGACGGTTCCCTGTCTTATTTCATTGTCATGGACGGGTTTCCCTGTCATGTTTCATTGTCATGGACGGGTTTCCCTGTAATATTTCATTGTCATGGACGGATTTCCTTGTCATATTTCGTTGTTTTGACGGGTTTCCCTGTCAAATTTCATTGTTCTGGACGGTTTTCCCTGTCATATTTCATTGATCTGGACGGTTTTCCCTGTCATATTTCGTTGTTCTCGACGAGTTTCGTTCTCATATTTCATTGTTCTGGACGGGTTTCTCTGTCATATTTCATTCTTCTGGACGGGTTTCCCTCTTATACTTTATTGTTCTGGACTGGTTTCCTTCTCATATTTCATTGTTATGGACGGGTTTCCTTCTCATATATCGTTGTTCTTACCTGGTTTCCCTGTCATATTTCATTGTTCAGGCCGGGTTTCCCGGCCATATTTCATCGTTCTGGACGGGTTTCCTTCTCATATTTCATTGTTCTTGAGGGGTTTCGTTGTTATCTTCATGTCTTTACGGTTTCGTTCTCATATTTCATTGTTCTTTACGATTTCGTTTATATATTTCCTTTGATCTGGACTGGTTCCCTGTCATATTTCTTTGTCCTGGCCGGGTTTCCCTGTCATATTTCATTGTCATGGACAGGTTTCCCTCTCATATTTCATTGTTCTGGACGGGTTTCCCTGTCATATTTCATTGTTTTGGACGGGTTTTCCTGACATATTTCATTGTTGTGGACGGTTTCCCTGCCATATTTCATTGTTCTTGACGAGTTTCCTTCTCATTTTTCGTTGTTCTGCACGGGTTTTCGTGTCATATTTCATTGTTCTGGGCGGGTTTCGTTCTCATATTTCATTGTTCTTTACGGGTTTCGTTCTCATATTTCTTTGTTGTGGACTGGTTTCCATGTCATATTTCATGGTTCTGGACGGGTTTCACTCTCATATTTCATTGTTCTGGACTGGTTTCCCTGTCATATTTCATTGTTGTGGACGGGTTTCCTTCTTATATTTTATTGTTTTGAGAGGTTTCTTTCTCATATTTCATTGTTCTGGACGTGTTTCCTTCTCATATTTCTTTGTTCTGGACGGGTTTCGCGGCCATATTTCATTGTTCTGGACGGGTTTCCTTCTCATATTTCATTTTTCTTGATGGGTTTCGTTCTCATATTTCATTGTTCTTTACGGGTTTCGTTCTCATATTTCCTTGTTCTGGACGGGTTTCCTTCTCATATTTCCTTGTTCTAGACGGGTTTCCTTCTCATATTTCATTGTTCTGGACGGGTTTTCCTGTCATATTTCATCGTTCTGGACGGGCTTCCCTTTCATATATCATTGCTCTGGACGGGTTTCCCTGTCATATATCATGGTTCTGGACGGGTTTCCTTCTCTTTTTTCATTGTTCTGGACGGGAATCCCTTTCTTATTTCAATGTTCTGGACCGGTTTCCCTGTCATGTTTCATTGTTCTGGACGGTTTCCCTTTCATATCGCATGGTTCTGGACCGGTTTCCCTGTCATATTTCATTGTCATGGACGGGTTTTCCTGTCATGTTTCATAGTCATGGACGGGTTTCCCTGTATTATTTCATTGTTTTGGACGGATTTCCTTGTCATATTTCATTGTTCTGGACGGTTTTCCCTGTCATATTTCATTGTTCTGGACGGATTTGCCTCTCATATTTCATTGTTCTGGACGGATTTGCCTGTCATATTTCATTGTTCTTGTCGAGTTTCGTTCTCATATTTCGTTGTTCTGGACTGGTTTCCCTGTCGTATTTCATTGTTCAGGCCGGGTTTCCGGCCATATTTCATTGTTCTGGACGGGTTTCCTTCTCATATTTCAGTGTTCTTGAGGGGTTTCGTTGTTATATTTCATTGTTCTTTACGGGTTTCGTTCTCATATTTCATTGTTCTTTACGGGTTTCGTTCTCATATTTCTTTGTTCTGGACTCGTTTCCCTGTCATATTTCATAGTTCTGGACGGGTTTCCATCTCATATTTCGTTGTTCTGGACGGGTTTCCCTGTCATATTTCTTGTTCTGGGATGGGGTTTTCACTCTCAATGTTTCATTGTTCTGGACTGTTACCCTACTCATATTTCCTTGTTCTGAAATCGGGTTTTTCCTTCTCATATTTCATTGTTCTTGACGGGTTTTCCTCTCATATTATTTGTTCGGGACGGGTTTCCCTGTCATATATCATTTTTCTGGACGGGTTTCCCTGTCGTATTTCATTGTTCTGGACTGGTTTCACTGTCATATATAATGGTTCTGGACGGGTTTCCTCATATTTCATTGTTCTGGACCGGTTTCCCTTTCATCTTTCGTTGTTCTGGACGCGTTTCACTCTTATATCTAATTTTTGTAGACGGGTTTCCCTCTAATGTTTCATTGTTCTGGACGGGTTTTTTTCTCATATTTCAATGTTCTGGACGGGTTTCCTTCTCATATTTCATTATTCTGGACGGGTTTCGCGGCCGTATTTCATTGGACGGGTTTCCTTCTCATATTTCATTGTTCTTTATGGGTATCGTTCTCATATTTCATTGTTCTTTACGGGTTTCCTTCTCATATTTCCTTGTTATGGACGGGTTTCCTTCTCATATTTCCTTTTTCTGGATGGGTTTCCTTCTCATATTTAATTTTTATGGACGGGTTTCCTTCTCATATTTCATTGTTCTGGACGGGTCTCCCTCTCATATTTCATTGTTCTGGACGGGATCCCTGTCATGTTTCTTTGTTCTGGACGAGTACCTTCTCATATTTCATTGATCTGGACGGTTTTCCCTGACATATTTCATTGTTCTTGACGAGTTTCCTTCTCATATTTCATTGTTCAGGACGGGTTTCCCTGTCATATTTCATTGTTCTGGACGGGATCCCTGTCATATTTCATTGTTCTGGACGGGTTTCCTTCTCATATTTCATTTCTGGACGTTTTCCCTGTCATATTTCATTGTTCTTGACGAGTTTCCTTCTCATATTTCATTGTTCTGGACGGATTTCCCTGTCATATTTCATTGTTCTTGACGAGTTTCGTTCTCATATTTCATTGTACTGCGCGGGTTTCCCTGTCATATTTCATTGTTCTGGACGGGTTTTCCCTGTCTATTCATTGTCTGCGGGTTTTCCTTTCCCGGGCCATTATTCATTGTTCTGGACGGTTTCCCTTCCATAGTTTCATTGTTCTTTACGGTTTCGTTCTCATATTTCTTTGTTCTGGACTGGTTTCCCTGTCATATTTCATTGTTCTGGCCGGGTTTCCCTGCCATATTTCATTGTTATGGACAGGTTTCCCTCTCATATTTCATTGTTCTGGACTTGTTTCCCTGTCATATTTTCATGTGTCTGGACGGGTTTCCTTCTCATATTTCATTGTTTCTTGATGGGGTTTCGTTCTCATATTCATTGTTTCTTTAAGGGTTTCGTTTTCAGTTTCCTAGTTCTGGACGGGTTTCCTCTCATATTTTCATTGTTCTGGACCGGTTTCTTCTATATTTCAATATTCGGACGGGTTTCCTTTTCATATTTCATTTTTTTGGACGGGTTTCACGGCCTATTTTTATTGCGGACGGTTTTTTTTCTCATATTTCATGTTCTGATGGGTTTCGTTCTATTTTTATTGTTCTTTACGGGTTTTGTTTCCCTATTTTCTGTTTGGGCGGGGTTTCCCCTTTAAAATTTCCCGTTCGGAAAGGGGTTTCCTTTTCCCAATTTCATTTTTTTTGGACGGGTTTCCCTTTTTTACATCATTTTTTTGACGGTTTTTCCTTCATATATCTTATTTTGGAGTGTTTCCTTTTTCCTATTTCATTGTTCTGGACAGTTTCTTGTCTTATTTTAATGTTTTTTTACCGGTTTCCCGTCAATTTCATTTTTTCTGGAGGGTTTCCCTGTCCCTTTCATTGTTTTTGGACGGGTTTCCCCGCCCCCCCCCTATTTCCTTGTTCTGGAGGGTTTTCCCTTTTCATATTTCTTTTCTGTAGGGGTTTTCCTTTTTCATATTTCGTTTTTCTGGACGGGGGTTTCCCCGTATATTTCATTCTTTGGGGGGTTTCCCTTTTCTACTTCATTTTTCTGGACTGGTTTCCTCTTATTTCATTGTTCTGGATTGTTTTTTTCCAAATTCTTTTTCTGGACGGGTTTTTCCCTCATATTTTTTTTTTCTGGACGGGTTTTACCTTTTTTCATTTTTCTGGGGCTTGTTTCTTTCTCATATTCCTTTTCTGGGCGGGTTTTTCCCCTAAAATTCTTGTTTGGACTGGTTATTTTTCTATATAATGGTTTGGACGGGTTTCCTTTTCTATTTCATTGTTTGGATGGGTTTCCCTGTCTATTTCATTGTTTTTGGACCGGTTTCCCTGCATATTTCGTTGTTTTGGACGCGTTTCCCCTTTTAAAACCATTGTTCTGGACGGGTTTCCCTTCATGTTTCATTGTTTTTGGACGGGTTTTCCTTTATTTCAAAGTTCTGGACGGGTTTCCTTTTATATTTCTTGTTTGGGCGGGTTTTGCGGCCAATTTCATTGTTCGGAGGGTTTCCTTTCGGTTTCATTGTTCTTTACGGGTATCGTTCTCATATTTCCTTGTTCTGGACGGTTTCCTTCTATATTTCCCTTTTTTGGAGGGTTTCCCAATCAATTTCCTTGTTTGGAAGGGTTTTCCCTTTTCATATTTTATTGTTTTGGACGGTTTTTTCCTTTTTTAATTTATTGTTCTTGAAAAAGTTTTTCCTTCTCATATTTTATTGTTTTTGACGGGGTTTCCCCGTCATATTTCATTCTTTGGACGGGTACCCCCGTAAAATTTTATTGTTCGGACTGGTTTCCCCTAAAATTCGTTGTTCTGTCTGGTTTTTTTTTCACATTTTTTCTTCTGGGCGGGTTTCGTTCTCAATTTCATTGCTCTGGGGAGGTTTCCCTGCCATATTTATTTTCTAACGGTGTCCCCTTTTATATGCATTGTTGGCTGGTTTCCCTGTCACATTTCATTGTCTGGCGGGTTTCCCCCTCAATTTATTTTTCTTGCGGTTTCCTTCTCAAATTTCGTTGTTCTGGGCGGGGTTTCCTTGTCATATTTTATTTTCTGGACGGGTTTACCTTTTTTCATAGTTCGGATGGTTTTTCCCTTTTTCATTCATTGTTTGGCGGGTTTTTTCGGCCCAAATTTTTTTGTTCTGGACGGTTTCCTTCCTTTTCATGCTTTGAGGGTTTCGTTCTCATATTTCATTGTTCTTTACGGGGTTTTTTTCTCATATTTCCTTGTTTGGACTGTTTCTTTTTCTATTTCCTTGTTTGGCGGGTTTCCTTTTCATATTTCATTGTTTGGACGGGTTTTCCCCTTAATTTTTTTTTTTTTATTTTTTTTTTTTTTTTTTTTTTTTTTTTTTTTTTTTTTTTTTTTTTTTTTTTTTTTTTTTTTTTTTTTTTTTTTTTTTTTTTTTTTTTTTTTTTTTGTTTCTTTTTTTTTTTTTTTTTTTTTTTTTTTTTTTTTTGTTTTTTTTTTTTTTTTTTTTTTTTTTTTTTTTTTTTTTTTTTTTTTTTTTTTTTTTTTTTTTTTTTTTTTTTTTTTTTTTTTTTTTTTTTTTTTTTTTTCCCTTTTTCTAAATACCTCTTGTTCTTCTTTATTTTTCTTCTATTTCCATAGGTAGTGTAAAAGAATTTTTCCTCCCGTAAGCCATGCGTGTACGTAATGAGGGCGACTAAAATGCCAGGGAGCCAAATTGTGCTATAACCCCGTTCTCCTGCAGACCTTTACTAAAAAGAGAAGAAAGAAAAACTTGGTAATAAAACCGTGATGCTTAAAAGTGCGTGGATGTAGTGGCGGATGACAAGAAACATATGATTGCTGATTGTTTATGAATGAAAAGAATGTGGGAGATTCCCTGGCCCAAATTCGAAACAAAGCTGAAGGGTGTAGGAGAGTGTCAGTGGGGGGAAATAAATGGGATTAAAAATCGGAAGTATTCTGAGAGATGTCTAGTGTCAACAGGAGGAGGTAGCAAGAGTAATGATTAAAAAATGCTGCAGTTATGGAAGGAGAAAAGGAGAATATGAATGTGTAAATTCAAGAATTATGCGTGGATTAAAGTAAAGGGTTGGATGCGGAATAAGTGGGTCATAATAAGGCGAGTAAGCACCCTGAGAATAAGAGAATGCAGAGTATAGAGAGAGATTTTGGGAGATGATATTAAGTGAATGGATAGGAGCCTTTGAACAAGGTGACGAGTGTTAAGTGGGTAGGGTCCGATGCTAAAAGTAGGAAAACCTTTTAGAGAGGGTGCGGTAGGTAAGTTTGTTGTGCCAGGTGTAAATGAAATGAGCCCTTTGATTGAACTTTGAGTATAGAAAGGGGTTTAGTTATAGGTAATACATATTTTAAGAAAAAGAAGGATAAAAAATTCTACAAATATGATGCAGGGCTGAAATGACAGTAGAAGTTTGTTGGATATATGTATTGTTAGAAAAAAGACTGTTGAGTAGACTTCATGGATGAGTACATGTTTACATAGAGGGGCAACAGATATATCAGATCACTTTTCTAGTTCGTAGCTAACACTGAGAGTAAAAGGTAGAATGTATACAAGGAGAATAGAAGCATCATTTAATAAAAGAGGTGAAGGGTATTAAAACAATAAGAGGAGGCAGTTATGGTAAGATATCAAAACATCTATTTGAGATAGATGGGCCGAATGAGATGGATGTATGAGGCAAGGGCGTGTCGAAAGAGGTATGGGGTAGGTTTAAAAATGTAAGTGTTTTGAGTGGAGTTCCAGCAGAAGTTTGTGGTTTACAGGCGAAAGTGGGTGCATGGAGGGAAGAGGAGGCGAGTTTGAGGAGGAATGATGAATGTAAAGAGAGTATAAGGAAGAAAAAGTTTCTAGCATATGAAAGTTTTTTACACGAAGTAGAAATGATGCAAGGAGGTGAAGAGTTCATGGAGAAAATGAGAGAGGTAAGAAGTGTGAAGGCAATGTAAAAAGATAGCAAATCGAGAGAGTGTGTGAGATGTATTAATCAAGTCAAAATTTGTTGAAAATAAGAAAAAGGTTTTGGAGTGGAGTATAAACAAGTAAATGAAAGTCTAGAGCAACCAAATGGATTTGTCATTATAATACGGAGAGGAATAAGTTATTAAATGGAGAGTTAGCGTATTGGGAAATATGGAGGGAATATTTTTGAGGAATAGTAAAATGTAGATGAAGATAGTGGAATCTGTGTAATTTCTGTGTAAAGGGCAAGGGAGAAATAACATCTTGTATGGATTTGAGTAAAGAGCCAATTGTGAGTGTGTGGGTGAAGTTCAGTGAGGCAGTAGGTAAAATTGAAATGAGGGTAGCAGCTTGGGAATTGATGGATAAGATAGAAATGTTTAATAAATGCAGGTGTGTGATCTAGTTTTTGGAGTGGTTGGTTGCAATTATTAATAAATGTATGGAAGAGTGTAAGGTATCTAGGGATTGCATAGAGGCATGCATAGTTTCCCCTTGTATAAAGGCAAAGGGGAAAAAAGAGAGTGCAAATTAAATGTGGGATTAGTCTGTTGAGTATACCTGGTACAGTGTAGGTAGAGTTATAAATGAAAGAATTAATAGTATGACGAAAATAGGATAGCAATGAACAAGGAGGCTTTAGTAAAGGCAGGGGTTTGTGGACCAGGTGTATACAGTGAAACATATAAGTTGGAAAAAACATTATTTAATAAGGGCTAAAGAGGTCTTTTGTGGCATTTATGGATTTGGAAAAGGGCGTAGGACAGGTGGATCTAGGGGGGCAAAGGTGGCAGATTGTTTCCAGTGTAAGTGAAGGTGGTTTAGGTTACTGAAAGCAGTGAAGAGTTTTATGTTACGATGATGTGAGGCTCAAGTTAGAGTATTGTAGAAAGAGGTAATTTTTTCCCATTAAAAGTAGGCCTAAGACAAGGATGTGTCGATGTGGGGACCGTGTTGTTTTAAATATATATAGATGGGGTTGTAAGAGAAAGAAATGCGAGTGTCTTCGCAAGAGTCGTGGAGTTTTTATAAGATAAAGAATCACACACAAAGTGTGAGTTGTCAAACAGCTGGTTCATTGATGATGACTTCTGTGCTCTGGAGATTCAGAAGAGAAAGTTGCAGAGAATAGTGGAATGACTTTGGAATTGGTGTGCAAAAGAAGAAAATTAAAGGTGAATACAGGAAAGAGTTAATGTTATGAGGATAACAAAAAGATTAGGTGATGAAAGATTGAATTATCAATTGAGGAGAGAATAGTTTGAGGAGTGTGAACATTATTCATATATTTGGGAGTGGACGTGTCAGCTGAGTGGGTCTATGAAAGATGATGTGAATCCTAGAATTGATGAGGGAAAAATAGTGAGTGGTGCACTTAGGAGTCTGTGAGACAAAGAACTTTGTCCTGTAGGCAAAGAGGGGCATGTATGAGAGCGTAGTAGTTTTAACCACGCTCTTATATGAGGGTGTGAAGCATGGTTGATGAATGGTTTGCAGCGAGAGAAGGCTGGAGGCATGGATATGTCATGTTCAGCGTAGTCAATGAAGTGGTGTGAATATAAAAGGCAGAGAATTCGTAGTTTGAAGTTATGGATGAGTGTGCCGGGATTACCAAAACTCTTGTCCCAGAGGCTGAGGAAGGGTTGTTGAGGTGTGCGGACATGTACGACACGGAGAATGGAGCGAACAGAGATGACTTCAAGATTATCATTCCTTTAGTGAAGGAATGCGGGGTAGGGGTCGCCTAGAAAGGTTGGATGGGAGGGGGGTAAAGAGGTTTGATTGTGCGAGGGGCTTGGACTTCCAGCAGGCAAGCGTGAGCGTGTTTGATAGAGTGGAATATAGACAAATGGTTTTTAATACTTGACTGCTGTTGGAGTGTGAGCAAAGTAACCATTTATGAAGGGATTCTCAGGGAAACCGCCTAGATCTCTATCTCTGATAGCTGAACACCCTGGAGATGGAATGCAGTTCCGCGCTCTGAAGGAGAGGGTAGTTAATTTGCAGTTAAAAACTGTAGCGTGTAATAGCCCCTTCTGGCAAGACAGTGTGTGATTGAATGTATGGTGATCAATAAAAAAAAACAAAATAATAAAATATTTCTTTACTGGTTTCGTTCTCATATTTCCGTGTTCTGGACTGGTTCCCTAATTCATTATATCATTGTTCTGGACGGTATTCCCCTGTCTTATTTCATGGTTCTGGAAGGGTTTCCTTCTCATATTCCTTGTTTCTGGACTGGTTTCCCTATCAGTTTCATCATTGTTCTGGGAACGTCTTCCCTGTCATATTTCATTGTTCTTGGACGTGTTTCCCCCCTTATTCATTTTGTTCATGGGGGGGGGGGGGGGGGGGGGGGGGGGTGGGGGGGGGGGGGGGGGGGGGGGGGGGGGGGGGGGGGGGGGGGGGGGGGGGGTTCTTAGCGGGTTTCCCTGTCAATATTTCACTTGTTCTGGACGTGTTTTCCTGTCATTTCATTGTTCTGGCCTGGTTTCCCTGTCATATATAATGGTTACTGGACTGGGTTCCTTCTCCATATTTTCATTGTTCTTGACGTTTCCCTGTCATATGTTCATTGTTTCTGGACGCGGTGTCCTTGTCATATTTCGTTGTCTGGACGCGTTTCGCCTCTCGATGTTTCTTGTTCTGGACTTATTTCCTTCCAAATTTTCAATAATCTGACGGGGTTTTCCTTCTCAATATTTCCATAATTTCAGGACTTGATTTCACGGCCATTATTTCATTGTATCTGTACGGGTTCCTTCTCATATGTCAATTGTTCTTGATGGGTTTCTTTCCCCATATTTCATTGTTTCTTTACGGTTTCGTCTCACAAATATTTCCTGTTTCTGGACTGGTTTCCTTTATCATATTTCCTTGTTTCTGACGGGTTTCCGTTCTCATATTTATTTTTCTGAACGGGTTTCCTTCGTCATATTTCACTGTGTTCTGGACGGGGTTTTTCCTGTCATATTTTCATAGTTCTGGAGACGAGTTCTTTCTTATATCATGTTCTTGACGGGTTTCCCTTGTCATATATCCTTATTTCTGTACGTGGTGTCCTTCTCATATTTCATGTACTGGACGAGATTTCTCTCTGTCATATTTCATTGTTCTGGAGCGGGTTTTTCTGTCATAATTCAATTTGTTCTGGACGGGACTTCCCTGTCAATTTCGATTGTTCTGGACGGGTTTTTTTTCCCTGTCATATTTCATTGTTCTGGACGGGTATTCCCTGTCATATTTCATGTTTCTGGACGGTTTTTCCCCGTCATATTTCATTGTTCTGGACGGGTTTCCCTGTCAGATTTCATTGTTCTGGACGGGTTTCTTTTTTCTGTCATAGAGAGTCATCTCATGTTCTTGTGACGAGTATCCCTTCTCATATTCATTGTGCTGGACGGCTTTCCGCTCTCATATTTCATTCATTCTTGACGCGGATTTCCCCTGTCATATTTCATTCTTCTGGACGGGTTTTTCCCTTCATACTTCATTGTCTGGACTGGTTCCTTTTCTTATTCATCGTTATGGACGGTTTCCCTCCTCATATTTCATTGTTCTTTAACGGGTTTCTCTTGTCATATTTTCATTGTTCTGGACGGGTTTCACTCTATTTCATTGTTCTGGACTGGTTATCCTCCCCCTGTTACATTTCATTGTTCTGGCGGGTTTTCCCGCCATAGTTTTCTTTGTTCTGGAGTCCTATTTCAATTGCTCAGAGGGGTCTCGTTCTCATATTTCATTCTTCTTTACGGGTTTCTTTCTCAGATTTCCTTTTTCTGGACTTGTTTCTTCTCAGGATTTTTCCTTGTTCGGACGGGTTTCCTTCGTTCATATTCATTGTTCTGGACGGTTGTTTCCACTCATATATCATTGTTCTGGGACGGTGTTTCCCTGTCATATATAACGGTTTCTGGACGGTTTCCCTCTCATATTTCCTTGTCTTAACGGTTTTCTGTCATATTTCATTGGTTCTGGACGGGTTTCCCTGTCAATATATAACGGTTTCTGGACGGGTTTTCTTCTTACATTTCTTTGTTCATGACGGTGTTTCCCTGTCATATTCGTTGTTCTGTACCGGTTTTCGCTGACATAATTAGTATTGTTCTGGCGACGTATTCCTTCTCATATTTCAATGTTCATGGACGGGATTTCCTTCTCAATATTTCATTGTTCTGGCCGGGTTTCCTTCTCATATTTCACTGTTCTTTACGGGTTTTCTTGTCATATTTCATGTTCTTGACGGGTTCCACGAGTCATATATAACTATTCTGGACGGGTTTCCTTCTTACATTTTTCTTTGTTCTTGACGGTTTCCCTGTCATATTTCATTGTTCTGTACCGGTTTACGCTGACGATATTTATTTGTTTCTGGACGCGTTTCCATCTCATATTTCAAGTTCTGGACGGGTTTTCCTTCTCATATGTTCATTGTTTCTGGTTCTGGCCGGGTTACCTTCTTCTAATTTCATTGTTCTTGATGGTTTCGTTCTCATATTTTCCTTGTTCTGGACGTTTCCTTCTCCTTACTTTCCTTGTTCTGGACGGGTTTGGGGGCTTCTCATATTCATTGTTACTGGACGGGTTCCCTGTCTTTTTTTCAATGTTCTTTACCGGTTTCCTGTAATATTTCATTGTTCTGGTCGTTTCCCTGTCATAACGCATGTTATGGACTGTTTCCCTGTCATATTTCATTGTTATGACGGTTTCCTGTCATATTTTCTTGTTTATACGGGTCTTTCCCTGTCATATTATTATTGGTTGTGACGGGTTTCCCTGTAATATTTCATTGTTCTGGACGGTTTTTATCCCTGTCCTATTCATTTGTTCTTGACGAGTTTTCCTCTCATATTTCATTGATTCTGGACGGGTTTTCCTGTGGATATTTCATTGATCTTGACGAGTTTTCCTTCTCATATTTCATTGTTCTGGGACGGATTCCCTGTCATAATTCATTCTTCCTGGACACTGAGGATTCCCTGTCCTATTTCATTGCTCCGGGTAATGGTTTCTGTGATATTTTTCATGTTCTTGACTGGTTACCACTGGTCACATTTTCATTCTTCTGACGGGTTCCATCCTCCAAGTATTTATCATTGCTCTGGAAGGTTTTCTCGGCTAATCTGCATGGTCGGGACTTGTTTCCCTGTCATTATTTCATTGAGTTCTGGACGGAGTTTCCCTGTCACATTCAATTAGTTCTTGAAGAGTTTCCTCTCATATTTCTTTGTTATTGGACGGGTTTCCCTCTCATTATTATCATTTTTCTCGACGGTTTCCCTGTCATATCATTGTTCGGACCGGTTTCACTCTCATATTTTCATTTTCTGGACTGGTTTCCCTGTCATATTCATTGTTCTGACGGGTTTTTTTCTCACATTTCATTTTCTTTAGGGGTTTTGTTCTCATATTTCCTTTTTCTGGGCGGGTTTCCTTTTTTTATATTTTTCCTTTTTTTGGGCGGGTTTCTCTTTTCCCTATATCATTTTCTGGGCGGGTTTTCCCCGTCATTTCATTGTTTTTTGGGCGGGTTTCCCTGTCGTATTTCATTGTTTGGGCGGGTTTCCCTCCTATTTATTGTTCGGACGTTTCTCCCCATGTTTCATTGTTCTGGGTGGGTTTTTTCCCTTTTCTATTTCAATGTTTTGGACGGGTTTTCCCCTCTAAAATTTCATTATCTGGACGGGGTTTTGCGGCCATGTTTCATTGTTTTGGGCAGGTTTCCTTTTTCTATTTCATTGTTCTTGATAGGTTTTGTTCTAATATTTCGTTGTTCTTTACGGGTTTCGTTCTCATATTTTCCTTGTTCGGAAGGGTTTCCTTCTCATTTTTTCCTTGTTCTTTTCGGGGTTTTTTTCCATTTTCCCCTTTTTCTGGACGGGTTTTCTTCTCATATTTTTATTTTTTTGGAAGGTTTTTTCTCATATTTCATTTTCTGGACGGGTTTTCCTTTTATATATTTTTTTTGGGCGGGTTTTTCCCCCTTTATATATCATGGTTCGGCGGGTTTCTTTCATATTTCATTGCTGGACGGGTTTCCCCCTCTTTTTTTAATGTTCTTACCCGGTTTTCCCCGTCATATTTCATTTTTTGGACGGTTTCCCTGTCATATCACTGTTCGGATGGTTTCCCTGCATATTTCATTTTCTGTACGGCTTTCTTTGTCATATCACATGGTTCTGGACTGGTTTCCCTGTCTATTTCATGTTCTGTACGGGTTTCCCTGTCATTTTCATTTTTCTGGACGGTTTCCCTGTCAAAATTTCTTGTTCTGGACGGTTTCCCCGTCAATTTCATTGTTTGGACGGGTTTTTTCCCATCATTTTTATTTCTGGACGGGTTTCCCGTCATTTTTGTTGTTCGGACGCGTTTCCCTCTTATTTCATTGTTTTGGCGGGTTTCCCCCCATGTTTCATTGTTTTGACCGGGTTCCTTCTCATATTTTCAAAGTTTAGCTGGTTTCCTTTCAATTTCATTTTTTTGGAGAGGTTTCCGGCCCAAATTTTGTTTTTCTGGACAGATTTTCCTTTTCATATTTCGTTTACGGGGTTTTGTTTGCACATTTTCCCTTTTTTCTGTTTCCGTTTTTTTCCTATTTCCTTGTTTTGGCTGGTTTCCCTATCATTTTTCATTGTTCTGGACGGTTTCCCCGCATATTTTTATTGTTCTGGGGTGTTTCCCCCTCATTTTTCATTGTTATGGACGGGTTTCCCTGCATATTTTTATTTTTTTGGACGGGTTTATCTGTATATTTCATTTTCGGACGGTTTTTTTTCCCTTATTTTTCATTGTTCTGGACGGGTTTCCCTGTCATATTTCATTCTTCTGGACGGGTTTCCCTGTCATATTTCATTGTTCTTGAAGAGTTTCCTTCTCATATTTCATTGTTTTTGGAGGGTTCCCCCGTCATATTTCATTCTTCTAGACGGGTTTCCCTGTCATATTTCATTCATCTGGACGGGTTTCCCTCTCATACTTCATTGTTCTGGACTGCCTCGACGGCCGGTGAGTATCCTTTTCGTCTTTTCCCCTCCAGGATCCACCTGTTCCCTCAGGGATTTTCCCTTCCCTACTTCCCCGGGGTCTGCCTCGACGGCCGGTGAGTATCCTTTTTCGTCTTTCCCAGGTCCAGGAGTCCGCCTGTGTCCTCTCAGGCATTCTCCCTTCCCCACTTCCCCGGTGTCTGCCTCGACGGCCGGTGAGTATCCTTTTTCGTCTCTCCCAGGCCCAGGAGTCCGCCTGTGTCCCCTCAGGCATTCTCCCTTCCCCACTTCCCCGGGGTCTGCCTCGACGGCCGGTGAGTATCCTTTTTCGGCTCTCCCAGGCCCAGGAGTCCGCCTGTGTTCCCTCAGGCATTCTCCCTTCCCCCCCTCCCCGCGGTCTGCCTCGTCGGCCGGTGAGTATCCTTTTTCGGCTCTTCCAGGTCCAGGAGTCCGCCTGTGTCCCCTCAGGCATTCTCCATTCCCCACTTCCCCGGGGGTCTGCCTTGACGGCCTGTGAGTATCCTTTTTCGGCTCTCCCACGTCCAGGAGTCCGCCTGTGTCCCCTCAGGCATTCTCCCTTCCCCTCTTCCCCGGGGGTCTGCCTCGACGGGTCCGTGGTTCCAGGAGTCCACCTGTGCGAAGGCCAGGTGCTCCCCCTTCCTCACTTCCCCCACACCCCAACCTTACACCCCCCCCCCGGGTCCGTGGTTCCAGGAGTCCACCTGTGTGACGCCAGGTGCTCCCCTTTCCCCACTTCCCCCACACCCCAACCTTGCACATCCACCCCCCCCCCGGGTCCGTGGTTCCAGGAGTCCACCTGTGCGAAGGCCAGGTGTCTCCCCCTTCCCCACTTCCCCCACACCCCATCCCTGCACCCCCACGGGTCCGTGGTTCCAGGAGTCCACCTCTGCGAAGGCCAGGTGCTCCCCCTTCCCCACTTCCCCCACACCCCAACCCTGCACACCCCCCCGGGTCCGTGGTTCCAGGAGTCCACCTGTGCGAAGGCCAGGTGCTCCCCCTTCCGCCAGTACGACTGTGTGTTGCCACAACCTGGCCAGTACGACTGTGTTGCCACAACCTGGCCAGTACGACTGTGTGTTGCCACAACCTGGCCAGTACGACTGTGTGTTGCCACAACCTGGCCAGTACGACTGTGTGCTGCCACAACCTGGCCAGTACGACTGTGTGCTGCCACAACCTGGCCAGTACGACTGTGTGTTGCCACAACCTGGCCAGTACGACTGTGTGTTGCCACAACCTGGCCAGTACGACTGTGTGTTGCCACAACCTGGCCAGTTACGACTGTGTGTGCCACAACCTGGCCAGTACGACTGTGTGTTGCCCACAACCTGGCCAGTACGACGTGTCTGCCACAACCTGGCCAGTACGACTGTGTGCTGCCACAAAACCCGGCCGTACGACTGTGTGTTGCGACAACCTGGCCTTTCGACTGTGTGCTGCCACATAAACCTGGATCAGTACGACTGTTGTGTTGCCACAACCTGGCCAGTACGACTGTGTGGCTGCCACAACCTGGCCAGTAACGAACTGAGTGCTGACACATACCTGGCCAGTACGACTGTGTGTTGCCACACTCCAGGCCAAATACGACTGTGTTGACCACAACCTCGCCAATACTGACTTGTGTGTTGCACAACCTGGCCAGTACGACACAGTGTGATTGCCACAACCTGGCTCAGCACGACTGTGTGTTGCCAACATTACCTGGCCAGTATCGACTGTGTGTTGCCACAACCTGGCCAGTACGCTCTGTGTTCTGCACAACCTGGCCAGTAACGACTGTGTGCTGCCACAACCATGCCAGTACGACATGTGTTATAGCACAACCTGGCCAGTACGACAGTCTGTGTTGCCACAACCTGGCCAGTACGACTGTTTGTTTCCATCAAACCTGGCCCAGTACACTGTGTGTTCTCACCACCTGACCAGTACTCGACTTGTGTGTTTTTCCACAACCTGGCCAGTACGAC
>NC_069399.1:11343962-11348962 GCF_026875155.1 Cherax quadricarinatus | reverse complement strand
ATGGAGGTCATGCCATTCACAACATTTGGAGTTATGCCCACTCCAACATTCTGGAGGGTCATACCACTCACAAACATTCTGGAGGTCATGCCAATCACACCATTCTGGAGGTCATGCACTCACATCATTCTGTTAGTCATGCCACTCACAAAACCTTGAGGTCATGCCACTCACAACATTCTGGGGTTTGCCACTCACAAACCTTGTGGAGGTCATTCCACTCACAACCATTCAGGAGGTCTACCACTCACAACATTCTGGAGGTCATGCCAATCACACCATTCTGGAGGGTCATGCCACTTCAACATTCGGGAGGTTCCTGCCATCAAACCATTCTGGGGGTCATGCCACTCACAACATTCTGGGAGGCCATGCACTCACAACATTCTGGAGTCTGCCATCACAACATTTTGTAGGTCATGCCACTCAAACCTTGAGGTCATGCCACTCACAACATTCTGGAGGTCATGCCACTCACAACCTTGTGGAGGTCATTCCACTCACAACATTCTGGAGGTCATGCCACCCACAACATCCTGGAGGTCATGCCACTCACAACATTTGGAGGTATGGCCACTCACAACATTCTGGAGGTCATGCCACTCACAACATTCTGAAGGTCACGCCACTCACAGCATCCTGGTGGTCATGCCACTCACAACATTCTGGAGGTCATGCCACTCACAACATTCTGGAGGTCATGCCACTCACAACATTCTGGACGTCATGCCACTCACAACATTCTGGAGGTCATGCCACTCACAACATTCTGGACGTCATGCCACTCACAACATTCTGGAGGTCATGCCACTCACAACATTCTGGAGGTCATGCCACTCACAATTCTGGAGGTCATGCCACTCACAACATTCTGGAAGTCCTGCACCTAACAACATTCTGGAGGTCATGCCACTACAACATTCTGTAGGTCATGCACTCACATCATTGGAGGTCATGCCATCACTTCTGGAGGTCATGCCTCTCACATTTGGAGGGTCATGCCACTCACAACATTCTGGAGGTCATGCACTTACAACATTCTGCGAGGTATGCACTCACAACTCTCTGGAGGTCGTGCCAAAATCACAATATTCTGGAGGTTATGCACTCCCACAACATTTCTGGTGGTATGCACTCACACATTCTGGAGGTCATGCCACTCAACATTCTGGAGGTCATGCCACTCACATCATTCTGGGGTCATGCCTCTTCACATTCTGGAGGTCATGCCACTAACATTCTGGAGGGTCATGCCACTCACAACCTTGTGGGATGGTCATGCCACTAACAACATTCTAGACGTCATGCCACTCAACAAACATTTTGGGAAGTCATGCCACTCACCAACTTGTGGATATCATGACACTTAACAAAATTCTGGACGTCATGCCATCACAACATTCTGGAGGTCATGCACTACAACATTTGGACGTCATGCCCACTCACAACATTTCTGGAGGTCATTGCCACTACAACATTCTGGACGATCATGCCACTCACAACTTTCGCGGAGGTTATGCATAACAACATTTTGGACGTCATGCCCACTCCACAACTTTTGAGGTTATGCCACTCACAACCTTGTGGAGGTCATGCCACTACAACATTCTGGAGGTCATGCCACTCACAACATTCTGGAGGTCATGCTACTCACAGCATTCTGGAGGGTATGCCACTACAACATTCTGGAGGTCATGCCACTCACTATCCTTGTGGAGATCATGCCACTAACAAACATTCTGACGTCATGCCACTCACAACATCTGGAGGGTCATGCCACTAACACATTCTGGAGTGTCATGCCACTAACAACATTCTGGACGTCATGCTCATCACAACATTCTGGAGGTCTGCCACTAACAAATTCTGGACGTATGCCACTCACAACATTCTGGAGGGTCATGCCACTAAACATTCTGACGTCCATGGCCACTCCCACAACTTTCTCTAGGTTATGCCCTCTCAAACTTTTGTGGGAGGTCATTGCCACTCACAACATTCTGGAGGTCATGCCCACTCACAACTTCTGGAGGTCATGCACTCACAACAATTTGGAGGTCATGCCACTCACAAACATTCTGGGAGGTCATGCCACTCTGAAAACTTTCTGAGGTCATGCACTCACACATTCTGGAAGTCATGCCACTCACAATTTCGGGAGGTCATGCCATCACAACATTCTGGATTGGTCATTGCCATTCACAACATTCTGGAGGTTCATGCCACTCACAACATTTGGGAAGTCATACACTCAAAACATTCTGGAGGTCATGCCAATCACTCACATTATGGAGGTCATGCCACTTCACAACATTCTGGAGGTCCTGCCACTCACAACATTCTGAGGGGTATTTGCCACTCACACATTCTGGAGGCCATGCCACTCACAACATTCTGGAGGTCTGCCACTCACAACATTCTGTAGGTCATGCCACTCAACAACCTTGAGGTCATTGCCACTCACAACACGCTGGAGGTATGCACTCACAACCTTGTGGAGGTCATGCCACTCACAACCTTGTGGAAGTTCATTCCACTTCACAACATTCTGGAGGTCATGGCACCCACAACATCCTGGAGGCATGCCCTCAAACATTTCTGGAGGTCATGCCACATTCACAACCATTTTGGAGGTTATGACCACTCACAACCTGTGGAGGGTCATGCCACTCGCAACATTCTGGAGGCAATGCCACTCACAACATTCTGGAGGTCATGCCACTCACAACATCCTGGAGGTCAGGCCACTCACAACATTCTGGGGTCATTTTACTCACAAACATTCTGGGAGGTCATGCCACGCTCACAACATTCTGGAGGTCATGCCACTCACAACCATTATGGAGGTCATGTCCACAACGTCCTGGTGTCATGCCACTCACAACATTCTAGGAGGTCATGCCACTCACAACATCCTAGCGGTCATGCCACTCACAACATTCTGGACGTCCATGCAACTCACAACATTCTTGGAGGTCATGCCACTCACCACACATTCTGGAGGTCATGCTTCACTCACACATTCTGGAAGTCATGCTCTCACAACATTCTGGAGGTCATTGCCACTCACCAACATTTTCTGGAGGTCATGCACTCACAACATTCTGGAGGTCATGCCTCTCACAACATTCTGGAGGTCATTGCCATCACAAAATTTGGAGGTCATGGCATCCCATTCTGGGAGGTCATGCCCACTCGCAACATTCTGGAGGTCATGCCACTCACAACATTCTGGAGGTCATGCCACTCACAACACTCTGGGAGGTCATGCCCACTCACATCCTGGTGTTCATCGCCACTCACAACATTCTGGAGGTCATGCCAACTCACAAACATTCTGTGAGGTCATGCCACTACAACATTTGGAGGTCATGCCACTCACAACTTCTGGGGTCATGCCACTCACAACATCCAGGAGGTCATGCCACTCACAGCATTCTGGAGGTCATGCCACTCACAACATCCTGGTGTTCATGCCACTCACAACATTATGGAGGTCATGCCACTCACAACATCGGGTTGGTTCTTGCCACTCACAACATCCTGGTGGTCTTGCGCTCTCAACATCCTGGTCGGTCATGCCACTCACAACATCCTGGAGGTCAGGCCACTCACAACATCCTGGAGGTCATGCCACTCATAACATCTTGGAAGTTATGCCACTCACAACATCCTGTAGGTCATGCTACTCACAACTTTCTGAAGGCCATACCGCTCATAACATCTGGGGTCATGCCCACTGACACATCCTGGAAGTCATGCCACTCACAACATCTGGAGGTCATGCATAGTCAAGGTGGGGTGGTAGTCAGGGTCAAGGTAACGTAGGATAGTCAGGGTTCATGTAATGTGGTTGTCCAGGAGGTCAGGTAAAGTGGTAATCAGGGCCAAGGGTAAGTGGTAGTGAGGGGTCAGGTAACGTGGTAGTCAGTCAAGGTAAAACGTGGAGTAGTCAGGTCAAAGGTAACGTGGGTAGTCAGGTTAGGTAACGTAGTAGTCAGGGCGAAGGTAACGTGGTAGTCATGTCAAGGTAACGTGGTAGTCAGGGCCAGGAACGTGGTAGGTCACGGTCCAAGGCAACGTGGTAGTCAGGGCCAAGGTAACGTGGTAGTCGTGGGTCAAGGTAAACGTTTTGTAGTAAGGGTCAAGGTAAGTGGTAGTCAGGGTCAGGTAACGTAGTAGTCAGGGTCAAGGTAAAGTGGTAGTCAAGGTCCAAGGGTAACGTGGTAGTCAGGGTCAGTTAACGTCGGTGGTCAGGGTCAAGGGTAACGTGTAGTCAGGGTCAAGGTAACGTGGTAGTCAGGGTCAAGGTAACGTAGTAGTTCAGGGTCAAGGTAACGGTGTTAGTCAGAGTCAAGGTAACGTCGGTAGTCATGGCCAAGTAACGTGGTAGTCAGGGTCAAGGTAACGTGGTAGTCAGGGCCTAGGTTACGTGGTATAGGGTCAAGGCTAACGTGGGTAGTTCAGGTCAGGTAACGTGGTAGTCCGGGCCATTGTAACGTGATAGTCAGGGTCAAGGTAACGTGGTAGTCAGGGCCAAGGTAACGTAGTTAGTCAGGGGTCAAGGTAATGTGGTGGTCATGGGGGTAACGTGGTAGTAGGGTCAAGGTAACGTTGTAGTCAGGGTCTGGTTAACGTGGTAGTCAGGGTCAAGGTAACGTGGTAGTCAGGGTCAAGGTACGTGGGTAGTCAAGGGTCAAGGTAACTTGGTAGTCAGGGTCAAGGTAACGTGGTAGTCAGGGTCAAGGTAACGTGGTAGTAAGGTCAGGTAACGGTGGTAGCAGGTCAAGTAACTTGGATAGTCAGGGTCAAGGTAACGTGGCTAGTCAGGTGTCAAAGGTAGCGTGGTGGTCAAGGTCCAGGTAGGCGTGGTGGTAGGGTCAAGGTAACGTGGTGGTCAGGATAAGGTAGCGTGGTGGTCTCAGGGTCAGTGGTTAGCGTGGTGGTAGGGCAAGGTTACGTGGTGGTCAGGATCAAAGTAACGTGGTGGTCAGGATGAA
>NC_069399.1:11313962-11338962 GCF_026875155.1 Cherax quadricarinatus | reverse complement strand
AGTCCATCACCCTCACCACCAGTCCATCCCTCTCACCACCAGTCCATCACCCTAACCACCAGTCTATCACTCTCACCACAAGGCCATCACCCTCACCACCAATCCATCACCTCACCACCAGTTCATCACCCTCACCACCAGTCCATCACTCTCACCACCAGTCCATCACCCTCACCACCAGTCCATCACCCTCACCACCAGTCCATCACCCTCACCACCAGTCTATCACAATCGTCAATGTTCCTAACAAACGTCACCAGTTCACTACACTCGACAATCGTTCATCAAAAAAGTCACCCTTTTTCATCACAATCGTAAAGTCGTTCATCACAATCATAAACCTTCATCACAATCTTTTAATCGTTCATCACTATCGTCAGTCGTTCATCACAATCGTCAGTCGTTCAACACAATCGTCAGTCGATCATCACAAGAGTCACAATTTGCATCACCATTACCACTGATCCAAATCACACGCATCACTGATCCATCACCCTTACCACCAATCCATCACCCACATCACCAGTCCATCACCCTCATCACCAAATCCTTCCCCTCAAGACCAGTCCATCATTTCTCACCTCAAGTCCATTACCCTAACCTCCGATCCATCTCCCTCACCACCAGTCCATCACTCTCACCACCAGTCATCCCCTTCAGCACCAGTCCATCACCTTCTCAATCAGTCCATCACCCTCACCACCGACCCACCCCACCCTCACAAACCGATCCATCAACACTCACCAACATCCATCACCCTCACCATCGATCCCCATTACCCTCACCCCGATACATCCCCTTTCACCATCAGTCCATCACCCTCGTCACAGTCCACCACCTTTACAATCAGCCCATCACCCTCACCACGATCCAACACCCACCACCGATCCATCACCCTCAAAAACCAGCCCACCACACTCACCAAAATTCCTTTCACCTCACCATCAGTCCATCATTCTCAAAACCAGTCTATCTTTCCCTCACCAACAGTCCATCACTCACACCCCCTACATCACCGTCAGTCCATCACCCCCACCACCGCCCAAATCACCCCCACCACCAGCCCCATCACCCCACCACCAGTCCATCACCCCCACCACCAGTCCATAAACCCCCACCACCAGTCCATCACCCCCACCACCAGTCCATCCCCCCCACCCACCAGTCCATCACCCTCACGATCAGTCCATCACCCCCCCCCACCAGTCCATCACCCCCACCACCATCCATCACCCCCACCACCAGTCCATCCCCCCCCACCACCAGTCCATCACCCCCACAACCAGTCCATCACCCCACCACCAGTCCATCACCCCCCCCACCAGTCCATCACCCCCACCCCCAGCCATCACCCCCCCCACCAGTCCATCACCCTCACCATCAGTCCATCACCCTCACCATCATCCATCCACCCCCACACCAGTCCATCACCCCCACCACCATTTCCATCCCCCACCACAGTCCAATCACCCCCACCACCAGTCCATCACCCCCACCACCAGCCATCACCCTCACCATCAGTCCATCACCCTCACCATCAGTCCATCACCCCCACCACCAGTCCTCACCCCCACCACCAGTCCTTCACCCCCACCACCAGTCCATCACCCCCACCACCAGCCCATCACCCCCACCACCAGTCCATCACCCCCACCACCATCATCACCCCCACCACCAGTCCATCACCCCCCCCCACCAGTCCAACCCCCCCCCACCAGCCCATCACCCTCACCATCATCCATCACCCTCACCATCAGTCCATCACCCCCACAATCAGTCCATCACGCTCACCATCAGTCCATCACTTTCACAACCAGTCCATCACCCTCACCCTCACCTCATTCTATCACCCCACCACCAGTCCATTACTCTCTACCAGTTCATCACTCTCACCACCAGTCCTTCACCCTCACCACGAGTCCATCAAGCTCACATCAGTTCCTCACACCTCACCATCAGTCCAACACCCTCACCACAAGTCCATCACCTCACCACCAGTCCTTCACCCTCACCACCAGTCCATCACCCTCACCACCCGTCCATCACTCTCACCACGAGTCCATCACCCACACCACCGCCCATCACCTCACCACCAGTCCATCACCCTCACCACCCGTCCATCACTCTCACCACGGTCCATCACCCTACAACACCATCCATCACCCTAAACCACCAGTCCATCACCGTCACCACCAGTCCTTCACCTCACCACCAGTCCATAAACCCTCACCACCAGTCCATCACTTTCACAACGAGTCCATCCCCCCACACCATGATCCCATCCCCTCCACCAGTCCATCACAATGTCAGTTTTTCCCTAACACGCGCCATTTCGTTCGCTGCACTCCTCAATCGTTCACCACAATAGTCAGTCGTTCATCACTATCGTAAATCGTTCATCACAATCGTCAATCGTTGACCACAATCGTCAATCTTTCATCACAATCGTCAACCATTTTAGCACAATCGTCAGTCGATCGTCGCAAACGTCACAGGTGCATCACACCCTCACCATTGATCCATCACCCACACCACCTGTCCATCACACTCACCACCAGTCTATCACCTTCACAATCAGTCCACCAACCTCACCACCAGTCCATCACCCTCACCACCGAACACCCCCTCAAACCCCCGATTTCACCACCCTCACCACCGATCCATACCCTCACCACCGATCCATTACCCTCACCACCAGACCAACCCCTTTCACCAAAATTCCATCACTCTCACCATCAGTCCATCACTCTCACCACCAGTCAATCACCCTCACCATCAGTCCATCACCCCACCATCAGTCCATCAGCCTCACCATCAGGCCATCACTCCCACCACCAGTCCATCACCCTCACACCAGTCCAGCACCTTCACCATCAGTCCATCACCTTCACCCCAAAACTCCATCACCCTCACAATCATCCATCACTCTCACCACCAGTCCATCACTCTCACCACCAGTCCATCACTCTCATCACCAGTCCATTAAATCTCTCCACCAGTCATCAACCTCACCACCAGTTCATCACTCTCACCCCCAGTCCATCACCCTCACCATCGATCTGTCACTCTCACTACGAGTCCATCATCCCCCACCACCAGCTCATACTCTCACCACCAATCCACCCTCACCGCCGTCCATCACCCTCGCTACCGACCCATCATCCTCAGAACCAGTCCATCACCCTCACCACCAGTCCATCACCCCACTACCGATACATCACCCTCAGTACTGTTCCATCACTCTCATTACCAGTGCATCACCCTCACCACCCTCACCACCGATCCATCACCCTCACTGAAGTCCATCACACTCACCACCATTCCCACACTGTCACCACCAGTCCATCACCTCCACTACCAGTCCATCACTCTCTCCACCAATCCATCGCCCTCACCACCAGTCCAACACTTGCTTTACCAGTAAATTACCCTCACCACCAGTCCATCACCCTCACTACCGAAACCATCACCCTCACCACCGATCCATCACCCTCACTGGAAGTCCATCACACTCGCCGTCAGTCCCACACTGTCACCACCAGTCCATCACCTCCCCTACCAGTCCATCACTCTCTCCACCAGTCCTTCACCCTCAGCACCAGTCCATCACTCTCACCACCAAATTTATCACCCTCACTACCAGTGACATGGACTGACAGAGGGGACATGGACTGACAGGCAGAGTGACATGACTGACAGGCAGAGTGACATGGGCTGACAGGCAGAGTGACATGGACTGACAGGCAGAGTGACATGGACTGACAGGCAGAGTGACATGGACTGACATGCAGAGGACATGGGCTCACAGAGGGAAATGGACTGATATGCAGAATGACACAGACTGACAGGCAGAGTGACATGTACTGACAGGCACAGTGACATGTACTGACAGGCAGAGTGACATGGACTGACAGGCAGAGTGACATGGACTGACAGGCAGAATGACATGGGCTCACAGAGGGACATGGACTGACAGGCAGAATGACACAGACTGACAGGCAGAGTGACATGTACTGACAGGCAGAGTGACATGGACTGACAGGCACAGTGACATGGACTGACAGGCAGAGTGACATGGACTGACAGGCAGAGTGACATGGACTGACAGGCAGAGTGACATGGACTGACAGGCAGAATGACATGGACTGACAGGCAGAATGACATGGGCTCACAGAGGGACATGGACTGACAGGCAGAATGACACAGACTGACAGGCAGAGTGACATGTACTGACAGGCAGAGTTACATGGACTGACAGAGGAACATGGTAATGGGCTGACAAGAGGACCATGGACTGACAGAGGGACATGGTAATGGGCTGACAAGAGGACCATGGACTGACAGAGGGACATGGTAATGGGCTGACAAGACGACCATGGACTGACAGAGGGACATGGTAATGGGCTGACAAGAGGACCATGAACTGACAGAGGGACACGGTAATGGGCTGACAAGACGACCATGGACTGACAGAGGGACATGGTAATAGGCTGACAAGAGGACCATGGACTGACAGAGTGACATCGTAATGGGCTGACAAGAGGACCATGGACTGACAGAGGGACAAGGTAATGGGCTGACAAGAGGACGAATAACTGACAGAGGGACATGGTAATGGGCTGACAAGAGGACCATGGACTGACAGAGGGACATGGTAATGGGCTGACAAGAGGACCATTGACTGACAGAGGGACATGGTAATGGGCTGACAAGAGGACCATGGACTGACAGAGGGACATGGTAATGGGCTGACAAGAGGACCATGGACTGACAGAGGGACATGGTAATGGACTGACAAGAGGACAATGGACTGACAGAGGGACATGGTAATGGGCTGACAAGAGGACCATGGACTGACAGAGGGACATGGTAATGGGCTGTTTTGTTGCTGTTGTTTTGTTGCTGCTGCTGTTTTGATGTTGCTGTTGTTTTGTTGTTGCTGTTGTTTTGATGTTGCTGTTGTTTGTTGTTGCTGTTGTTTTGTTGTTGCTAGTTGTTTTGTTGCTGCTGTTGTTTTGTTGTTGCTGTTGTTTTGATGTTGCTTCGTTTTTTGTTGCTGTTGTTTTTTTGTTGCTGTTGTTTTGTTGCTGCGTTGTTTTGTTGTTGCGTTGTTTTGTTGTTGCTGTTGTTTTGTTGCTGCTGCTGTTTTGATGTTGCTGTTGTTTGTTGTTGCTGTTGTTTTGTTGTTGCTGTTGTTTTGTTGCTGCTGTTGTTTTGTTGTTGCTGTTGTTTTGTTTTGCTGTTTTTTGTTGTCGCTGTTGTTTTGTTGCTGCTGTTGTTTTGTTGTTGCTGTTTTTTTTGTTGCTGCTGTTGTTTTTTTGCTGCTGTTTTGTTGCTGCGTTGTTTTCTTGCTGCTGTTGTTTTTGGTTGCTGCTGTTGTTTTGTTGTTGCTGTTTTGTTGCTGCTGTTTTTTTTTTGCTGCTGTTTTGTTGCTGCTGTTGTTTTGTTGCTGCTGTTGTTTTGTTGCTGCTGTTGTTTTGTTGCTGCTGTTGTTTTGTTGCTGCTGTTGTTTTGTTGCTGCTGTTGTTTTGTTTGGCTGTTGTTTTGTTGTTGCTGTTGTTTTGGTTGCTGCTGTTGTTTTGTTGTGCTGTTTTTTGTTCTGCTGTTGTTTTGTTGCTGCTGTTGTTTTGTTGCTGCTGTTGTTTTGTTGCTGCTGTTGTTTTGTTGTTGCTGTTTTTTTTGTTGCTGCTGTTGTTTTGTTGTTGCTGTTGTTTTGTTGCTGCTGTTTTTTTGCTGCTGCTGTTTTGTTGCTGCTGTTGTTTTTGTTGCTGCTGTTGTTTTGTTGCTGCTGTTAATTTGTTTGCTGCTGTTGTTTTGTTGTTGCTGTTTTTTTTGTTGCTGCTGTTGTTTTGTTGCTGTTTTTTTTGTTGCTTTCTGTTGTTTTGTTGCTGCTGTTGTTTTGTTGCTGTTGTTTTGTTGCTGCTGTTGTTTTTTGCTGCTGTTGTTTTGTTGCTGCTGTTGTTTTTGTTGTTGTGTTTTGTTGCTGCTGTTGTTTTTTTGCTGCTGTTGTTTTGTTGCTGCTGTTGTTTTGTTGCTGCTGTTATTTTGTTGTTTGCTGTTGTTTTGTTACTGCAATTATTTTGTTGCTGCTGTTGTTTTGTTTACTGCAACTATTTTGTTGCTGCTGTTGTTTTTTTTGCTGCTGCTGTTTTTGTTGTTTCTGTTTTTTTCTTTGTTGTTGCTGTTGTTGTGTTGTTGCTGTTGTTTTGTTGCTGCTGTTGTTTTTTGCTGCTGCTGTTTTGTTGTTGCTGTTGTTTTGTTGTTGCTGTTTTTGTGTTTTTGCTGTTGTTTTGTTGCTGCTGCTGTTTTGTTGTTGCTGTTTTTTTTATTGCTGCTGTTGTTTTGTTGTTGCTGTTGCTTTGTTGTTGCTGCTGTTTTATTGCTGCTGTTGTTTTGTTGTTGCTGTTGTTTTTGTTGTTGCTGTTGTTTTGTTGTTGCTGTTGTTTTGTTGTTGCTGTTGTTTTTTTTGCTGTTGTTTTGTTGTTGCTGTTGTTTAATTTTCTGTTGTTGTTTTGTTGCTGCTGCTGTTTTGTTGTTGCTGTTGTTTTATTGCTGCTGTTGTTTGTTGTTTTGTTGCTTTGTTGTTGCTGCTGTTTTGTTGCTGCTTTGTTTTGTTGTTTCTGTTGTTTTGTTGCTGCTGCTGTTTTGTTTTCGCTGTTTTGTTGCGCTATTGTTTTGTTGCTGCTGCTGTTTTGTTGCTGCTGCTGTTTTGTTGCTGCTGCTGTTTTTTTGTTGCTGTTGTTTTGTTGCGCTGCTGTTTTGTTGTTGCTGTTGTTTTGTTGTTGCTGTTGTTTTGTTGTTGCTGTGTTTTATTGCTGCTGTTGTTTTGTTGTTGCTTGCTTTGTTGTTTGCTGTTGTTTTGTTGTTTTCTGTTGTTATGTTGCTGCTGCTGTTTTATTGCTGCTGTTGTTTTTTGGGTTTTTGCTGTTTTGTTGTTGCTGTTGTTTTATTGCTGCTGTTGTTTGTTGTTGCTGTTGCTTTGTTGTTGCTGTTGTTTGTTGCTGCTGTTGTTTTGTTGTTGCTGTTGTTTTGTTGTTGCTGCTGTTTTGTTGCTGCTGTTTTTTTGTTGTTGCTGATGTTTTTTTTGTTGCTGCTGTTGTTTTGTTGTTGCTGTTGTTTTGGTGCTGCTGCTGTTTTGTTGTTGCTGTTGTTTTGTTGTTGCTGTTGTTTTGTTGTTGCTGTTGTTTTATTGCTGCTGTTGTTTTTGTTGTTGCTGTTGGGTTTGTTGTTGCTGTTGTTTTGTTGTTGCTGTTGTTATGTTGCTGCTGCTGTTTTATTGCTGCTGTTGTTTTGTTGTTTCTGTTTTGTTGTTGCTGTTTTTTATTGCTGCTGTTGTTTTGTTTTTGCTGTTGCTTTGTTGTTACTGTTGTTTTGTTGCTGCTGTTGTTTTTGTTGTTGCTGTTGTTTTGTTGTTGCTGCTGGTTTTGTTGCTGCTGTTGTTTTGTTGTTGCTGATGTTTTGTTGTTTTCTGCTGTTGTTTTTTTGCTGCTGCTGTTTTGTTGTTGCTGATGTTTTGTTGTTGCTGCTGTTTTGTTGCTGCTGTTGTTTTGTTTGTTTTCTGATGTTTTGTTGTTGCTTGCTGTGTTTTGTTGCTGCTGCTGTTTTTGTTGTTGCGTTTTTTTTGTTGTTGCTGTTGTTTTATTGCTGCTGTTGTTTTGTTGTTGCTGTTGTTTTGTTTTCTGCTGCTGTTTTGTTGTTGCTGTTGTTTTATTGCTGCTGTTGTTTTGTTGTTGCTGTTGTTTTATTGCTGCTGTTGTTTTGTTGTTGCTGTTGTTTTATTGCTGCTGTTGTTTTGTTGTTGCTGTTGCTTTGTTGTTGCTGCTGTTTTGTTGCTGCTGCTGTTTTGTTGTTGCTGTTGTTTTATTGCTGCTGTTGTTTTGTTGTTGCTGTTGTTTGTTGCTGCTGCTTTGTTGTTGCTGTTTTTTATTGCTGCTGTTGTTTTGTTGTTGCTGTTGTTTTGTTGCTGCTGTTGTTTTGTTGTTGCTGTTTTTTTTATTGCTGCTGTTGTTTTGTTGTTGCTGTTGCTTTGTTGTTGCTGTTGTTTTGTTGCTGCTGTTGTTTTGTTGTTGCTGTTGTTTTGTTGTTGCTGTTGTTTTGTTGCTGCTGTTGTTTTGTTGTTGCTGTTGTTTTATTGCTGCTGTTGTTTTGTTGTTGCTGTTGCTTTGTTGTTGCTGCTGTTGTTTTGTTGCTGCTGCTGTTTTGTTGCTGCTGCTGTTTTGTTGCTGCTGCTGTTTTGTTGCTGCTGCTGTTTTGTTGCTGCTGCTGTTTTGTTGCTGCTGTTGTTTTGTTGCTGCTGTTTTGTTGCTGCTGTTTTGTTGCTGCAGTTTTGTTGCTGCTGTTGTTTTGTTGTTGCTGATATTTTTTTTTCAGCTGTTATTTTGTTGCTGCTGTTGTTTTGTCTTTTCTCAGACATGTTTGTTAAGGCTCCCGGATGTCAACACTTCCACATTTCCCACTTACGATTGTTTCGAAATTTTCCTTAGTTCCTTGTGTCCAGAAGTCCATCTGTGTCCCCTCACAGGAACTCTATTCTTCACCATTAAAATTTTGAAATTTTCTCTAACACTGTGTGCAGCAGTTGTGAACTGTACCAGAAATGAAGGCAGTTGTGAACTGTACCAGAAACGAAGGCATTGTGAACTGTACCAGAAACAAAGGCAGTTGTGAACTGTACCAGAAACAAACGCAGGGACAAAGGCAGTTGTGAACTGTACCAGAAACAAACGCAGGGACAAAGGCAGTTGTGAACTGTACCAGAAACAAACGCAGGGACAAAGGCAGTTGTGAACTGTACCAGAAACAAAGGCAGTTGTGAACTGTACCAGAAACAAAGGCAGTTGTAAACTGTACCAGAAACAAACGCAGGGACAAAGGCAGTTGTGAACTGTACCAGAAACAAACGCAGGGACAAAGGCAGTTGTTAACTGTACCGGAAACAAAGGCAGTTGTGAACTGTTCCAGAAAAAGGCAGTTGTGAACTGTACCAGTAACAAACGCAGGGACAAAGGCAGTTGTGAACTGTGCCAGAAACAAACGCAGGAACAAAGGAAGTAGTGAACTGTACCAAAAACAAAGGCAGTTGTGAACTGTACCAGAAACAAAGGCAAGGACAAAGGCAGTTGTGAACTGTACCAGAAGGAAAGGCAGTTGTGAACTGTACCAGAAACGAAGGCAGTTGTGAACCATACCAGAAACAAAAGGCAGGGACAAAGGCAGTTTTGAACTGTACCAGAAACAAAGGCAGTTGTGAACTGTACCAGAAACGAAGGCAGTTGTGGACTGTACCAGAAACAAAGGCAGTTGTGAACTGTACCAGAAACAAAGGCAGTTGTGAACTGTACCAGAAACAAAGGAAGTTGTGAACTGTACCAGAAACAAAGGCAGGGACAAAGACAGTTGTGAACTGCACCAGAAACAAAGGCAGTTGTGAACTGTACCAGAAACGAAGGCAGTTGTGAACTGTACCAGAAACAAAGGCAGGGACAATGGCAGTTGTGAACTGTACCAGAAACAAAGGCAGTTGTGAACTGTACTAGAAACAAAGGAAGGGACAAAGGCAGTTGTGAACTGTACCAGAAACAAAGGCAGTTGTGAACTGTACTAGAAACAAAGGAAGGGACAAAGGCAGTTGTGAACTGTACCAGAAACAAAGGCAGTTGTGAACTGAACCAGAAACGAAGGCAGTTGTTAACTGTGCCACAAACAAAGGAAGTTGTTAACTATACCAGAAACAAGGGCAGTTGTGAACTGTACCAGATACAAAGTCAGTTGTGAACAGTACCAGAAACAATGGGAGGGACAAAGGCAGTTGTGAACTGTACCAGAAACAAAAGCAGTTGTTAACTATACCAGAAACAAGGGCAGTTGTGAACTGTACCAGAAACAAGGGCAGTTGTGAACTGTACCAGAAACAAAGGCAGTTGTGAACTGTACCAGAAACAAAGGCAGTTTTGAACTGTACAAGAAACGAAGGCAGTTGTGAACTGTACCAGAAACAAAGGCAGGGACAAAGGCAGTTATGAACTCTACCAGAAACAAAGGCAGTTGTGAACTGTATCAGAAACAAAGGCAGTTGTGAACTGTACCAAAAACAAAGTCAGTTGTGAACTGTATCAGAAACAAACGCAGGGGCAAAGGCAGTTGTGAACTGTACCAGAAACAAACCCAGGGACAAAGGCAGTTGTGAACTGTACCAGAAACAAACTCAGGGACAAAGGCAGTTGTGAACTGTACCAGAAACAAAGGCAGTTGTGAACTGTACCAGAAACAAAGGCAGTTGTGAACTGTACCAGAAACAAAGGCAGTTGTGAACTGCACCAGAAACAAAGGCAGTTGTGAACTGTACCAGAAACATACGCAGGGACAAAGGCAGTTGTGAACTGTACCAGAAACAAACTCAGGGACAAAGGCAGTTGTGAACTGTACCAGAAACAAAGGCAGTTGTGAACTGTACCAGAAACAAAGGCAGTTGTGAACTGTACCAGAAACAAAGGCAGTTGTGAACTGCACCAGAAACAAAGGCAGTTGTGAACTGTACCAGAAACATACGCAGGGACAAAGGCAGTTGTGGACTGTACCAGAAACATACGCAGGAACAAAGGCAGTTGTGAACTGTACCAGAAACACAGGCAGTTGTGAACTGTACCAGAAACAAAGGCAGTTGTGAACTGTACCAGAAACAAAGGCAGTTGTGAACTGTACCAGAAACAAAGGCAGTTGTGAACTGTACCAGAAACAAAGGCAGTTGTGAACTGTACCAGAAACATACGCAGAGACAAAGGCAGTTGTGAACTGTACCAGAAACAAAGGCAGTTGTGAACTGTACCAGAAACAAACGCAGGAACAAAGGAAGTTGTGAACTGTACCAGAAAGAAAGGCAGTTGTGAACTGTACCAGAAACAAAGGCAGTTGTGAACTGTACCAGAAAGAAAGGCAGTTGTGAACTGTACCAGAAACAAAGGCAGTTGTGAACTGTACCAGAAAGAAAGGCAGTTGTGAACTGTACCAGAAACAAAGGCAGTTGTGAACTGTACCAGAAACAAAGGCAGTTGTGAACTGTACCAGAAAGAAAGGCAGGGATAATGGCAGTTCGCTATTTTGTTTTGTTTTCACTTCTTGTTTATATTTGTGTCCGTATGTGACTCTGTCTTCCCACCAAGAAAATATATATATATATATATAATATAATAATATATTATATATTATATATATATATATATATATATATATATATATAATCTATATATTAATATATATATAAATATATAATATATATATATATATGTAAGTCACTGAAACAGCCACAAGGTAACACACAAGTACACAAGCACAGTTACACACACACACAGTCGCAAATACACATAGGAAAGACAGAGGGAACAGGGGGTTGAGGAGTGGCATTACAGATCAAAAACCTCCAGACTGAATTGGTAACGCTTCACTCTGGAGGTCTCAAAGTGGTAACTGCAGTGATGTATAACCCACCACAGAACAGCAGGAGGCCAAGGCAAGAGTATGATGAGAGAAATAGAGCAATGGTTGACACACTGTCTGCAGTGGCCAGAAGAGCTCATGCATGCAGGACAAAGCTCCTGATCATGGGTGACTTTAACCACAAGGAAATCGATTGGGAGACCTTGGAGCCACATGAGGGCCAAGATACATGGAGGGCTAAGATGATGGAGGTGGTACTGGAAAACTTCATGTACCAACACATGAGGGGCACTACAAAAGAGAGAAAAGAGGATGAACCAGCAAGACTGGACCTAGTATTCACCTTGAGTAGTGCAGATATTGAGGACATCACATATAAAAGACCCCTTGGGGGTCAGTGATCATGTAGTTTTAAGCTTCGAATACACAGTAGAGCTACAAGTGGAGGGGAAAGCAGGAAGGCTAGGACGAATGAAGCCAAACTACAAGAAAGGAGACTACACGGGAATGAGGAACTTCCTGAACGGAGTTCAGAGGGACAGAGAACTGGCAGGGAAGCCAATTAATGAGATGATGGAAAATGTAACAACAATATGCAAGGAACCTGAGGAGAGGTTTGTACCTAAGGGTAACAGAAATAATGAAGAAGCCAAGATGAGCCCGTAGTTCACCCAAAGGTGCAGGGAGGCAAAAACCAAGTGCTAGGAAATGGAAGAAGTATAGAAGGCAAAAGACCCAGGAGAATAAGAAGAGCAGTCGTAGAGCCAGAAATGAATATGCACAGGTATGAAGGGAGGCCCAACGACAATATGAAAACGACATAGCAGCGAAAGCCAAATCTGACCTAAAGCTGTTATACAGCCACATAAGGAGGAAAACAACAGTAAAGGACCAGGTAATCAGGCTAAGGAAGGAAGGAGGAGAGACAACAAGAAATGACCGTGAAGTATGTGAGGAACTCAACAAGAGATTCAAAGAAGTGTTCACAGAGGAGACAGAAGGGGCTCCAGAAAGACGGAGAGGTGGGGTACACCACCAGGTGCTGGACACAGTGCACACAATCGAGGATGAAGTGAAGAGGCTTTTGAGTGAGCTAGAGTACATATATATACATTTATATATATATATATATATATATATATATATTATATATATTATATATATATATATATATATATATATATATATATATATATATATATATATATATATATGCAAAACAACCACTCTGAAAGAATAGAGAAATTCCAAGCGCTTTCGTGACTACTCATAGTTCCTTGATAATGTGAGTAGTCACGAAAGCGCTTGGAATTTCTCTATTCTTTCAGAGTGGTTGTTTTGCATATTCTGAAATCACCTGTTTACTGTGATCTTATTGCATGAAATATAGTCATTATTGGCATTATTGGAATTTCTTCATAAATGTTACCGTACTCACATTCCAACAACACGTGGTCACATAAACAATTTGTCTCCACTTCTCTCTGGCACTATGAAAATGTTTGTAAAGTTTACCTTCTTGAGAGAAGCTCTCTAGGAGTGCTCCTCGTCGTGGTAAAGGGGCTATGAAATTGGACCTTATGGTTTTCTTCCTCAGACCGAACATAATTACCCCAGAAACCCCTTCCCTATCCCATCCTCCCATCTCCTCTTTTCCCTTTCTTCCTCCCCTCCCATTCCTCCCTTTTCGCTGTCCCGTTTGTAGCCTCTGGGTTCCTCCCTTCTGGCATTACAATTTCTAGGCAGGGGGAAGTGTGCCGGATTCATCTCACTTCGTGGAGTCCCTCTGGTGTAGTTTGCCGTGGAATCTGGATTATCTGGAGGAGCTTTGTTTCTTTCCCGGATTTTCAGGTGGGGCAGGGTGTTCTGCAGATGACGAGTGTATCTCCGGAGGCTGCCTGTCGGTTCTGGAAGGTGGCAGCTGAGGGAGGTATGCTCTGTGGTGGGTATCTGGTTGCTATCCCAGAGCGCTGGTTTAGTGGTGTGAGGGGTAAGGTATGGCATGGGTTCCACGCTGCATCTGCACAGCTAGCAGTGTTGAGGTCCTCTTGGATAAGGGAGAGAACTTACGGAGTTTCATTCTTTCTAGTAATTGTCCCTACACTTGCCCTTTTTTTCTTTTTTTCTTTCCTCCTTTTTTTTAAATAATAAGAAAAAAGTACCACCATCATGGAGACTTCATTCTGTGGCCCCCCTCCTCTTTCCAGGCCCCTTTATGTTACCACATTCCTGTTCTGACCTGGCTTCATTATTGGACCATTCTCCAGACTTTTCCTATACCCCCGTACCTCCTGCTGGTGACACTTCATTACTGGCTCCAGGTGCCGAGGCTACTCTCGTTTCTTCTAGTGTCTGTGACCCTTGCACATCTTTTAACTATGCAGGTGGCTTCCCTAAATACAGTGCAATAATTTTCGTATCACCCACCTGCCTCAGGGTCAGGCCTCCCGCTGTTCTACGCCTAAACGTTCCAGACCATTTGCTGACGATGGTCCTTCGATTTCTGCTCATTCCACCCAGGACGGCCTACGTGATATCCACTTCCTTTGTGCACCATGTTTACAAGCACACTTTTCCATGCTACCGATGTCTCCTACTGATTATTTTACAGACAATAGTATCGGTAAAGCTCTCTTATATGTTGGCCATAATATATCCTTTCACGCTCTTCAGAGTGGTGTGTGCATCATTACAGTTCAGAATGTAGGCCAAGCTCATGATCTTTCCATCATACTTCTCATGATACGTTCCTGCCACAGTTCACAAGCACTTTACTCTCAATTCCTGCAGTGGTACGGTGGTCTTACCGCATATCATTGTACAGTGTGATTTTCTCTCTTGTGGTGACGATACTTTAGAGCAATTGGCCTACAGGACTTTCCGATTCTCAAAGTGGGTGCGTATGTCGTGCCCACTTGAGGGCAGAGGTGCTTTCCCAGTACCATCCCCCCACTTAACCTTTGATTGTCGTGAGCTTCTGTCCTCTGTTAATACTGCAGGACATCGCATAAGGGTCAGTACAGTGGTCCTGCCCCCCAACAGTGTCGAAACTTTTGGGCGCTTCTGAAAATCCAGCTAAATATTGCAAGTCTGTGGGGAGTGCCCAGTCTGTGGTGCCATAGAGTATGCGGATACTTTCTTGCAGTTCCCCCCCCCTTTTTTAATTGCAACAAAACTCGCCTTTCTGACGGGGAGACTGAATAAAATGATTTACTGTGTATGGAACCTCCCTATGAAGATAGACTTAAGGCCTTAAATCCCACTCCCCTGGAGAGCGTATCTTCCAGTGGGAGGGTCCCACTGTGACTCTCGTGGTGATCAGTTGGAGACTTCTCACTTTTTCATCCTCTTTATGTTTTAAACATAGGTGCTCTACCCATTTTGACTTTCACAATCAGTCTCTCTCTTGCATTGATCTTTCCATCTGCTTCTCGTCAATTTTGCACTTGATTACACTTGTTCTGTTCTCCCGGATTTGCACGACAGTGATCACTTTCCTATTCTTGTTACTTCTGCTATGTATTCCCGACCTCCTGGGTAGCCCCTGCTGGCTAATTGGGACTTAAATTTTTCATCTCACCGCCTCTATAGATGAGCTGGTGCACCAGTTTTCGCCCTTTAATTTTGACTGCAACATTACGTTCTTTTCCCTGAAATATCGGGCAGGCATTTCAGACATACCTATCTTGTGGTCTCCTATGTGTGCCTATGCAGTGCCCTTGAAACGTGCTGCATGGGGCCGTTATTAAATAATCGGACCGTAGATCAGATTTTAAGCAGTCGAGGGCAGTCGCTCACTGCGTCATACGCAATGCTAACGCAATTTTTGGAAACACCACTTTTCTACCATTACCTCAATTTCACCTATGTATGCGGTTTGGAAGAAGGTATGGAAGTTGTGCAGCAAGTACATCAGACCCAGCTCCCGTTTTACGAGTTGCTGGTTTTTGCATCGTGGAACCTCTTGAAGTTCCCAAAAAGAAATCAGGAACTATCTCGTCCATATCTACTAACGGCTTCACCTCTGTCCCTCATTTCTTGCTTCTAAGTTTTTCGGGGAGCAATCCCCCCTTGGATTTTCTTATAATGGGATGGAGCCTTATAAAGACATTTTGCTCTCTTCGAGTAGAGTTCACGTTTTCCATTTGCGGTCATCGGCAGCGGGACCTGACGGTATTCATATCATATGCTACAGTCTGCTTTCTACACCCCTTTAAACCCGTCCTTTTGAGTCTTTTCAACCAGGGTTTGGATGCGAGGGGTTTCCCTCAAAAATGGAAATCTGCCATTGTATTGCCGTTTTGCAAGCCAAGCACTTTGGGCTTGATTCTTCTCGCTATCGTCCCATTGCTTTGACTAGTTAGTCTGCAATGTGATGTAGCGGTATGTATTTGGAGACTCACGACAGTCTCCTAGACAATATGGTTTCCGCAAGGGGCGGTCTACTCTGGACCCCTTGCTCCACTTATGTGCGAAATGCCTTTGCTAATGCCACTCAGTTCTGGCGGTCTTTTTCGATCTTGAAAGGGAATTTTGAGACCACTTGGAGGCATAACATCTTACCCCAGGCCCACTCCTTAGGCCTCGTGGTAATCTGCCGTCCTTCCTTGCTGCTTTCTTATCTGAAAGACATTTTCGTGTCCGTATTGGCGCCTCGCTTTCCTCAGACTTTGTTCAGGCCGGGGGGAAGTCCCACAATGTTGTGTCCTTTACACTACCGTTTGTCTTTTGGGCTATAAATGATCTCCCGGGTCCGTTCTTCCATCACATTTTTTGGTCGTGTCTGGTCTCCCCTAATGCCATGCACTAAAAGCTCTCCTACCAACATCTGCTTCTAGATCTCTTTTTCTTGATCACTTCCGGTTGCGTGCTCGTGCAGTTGCTGTTTATACAGAATATTCTAAATCTTCTGATGGATTTGGGGTTCACTGCGGTGGTAACTGATGATTTGCCCAGGGTCATTTCTTAGAATCGGATAGTATATTTACCGCCGAGTTGTATGTCTCCTCATAGCACTTCTATGTATTACATGTCTCCTTCAAGTTTGTGATTGTTTCGGATTCCCTCAGCATTTTACAAGCCATTAAACATTTGGTTCCCCCTCGTCCCGTGGCCCTTCATTTCAACTTTGGTTGTATCGTGTAGCTAACAAAAAAAAGATGTCGTTTTCTGTTGGGTCCTGGACATGTGATGTGCAGGGAAAGGGAGCAGGCGAAATACAGGGTTTTCCCATCAGGGACTATTTACCATCATCACTGCCCGTCTTCGAAATCGTTGGCAACAACAGTGGTCAGATATGCACTATAAAAAAATTACATTCTATTAAACCGTGTTTGAGTTTCAGCCTTATCACCGTTGCTGAAACTCAGGAGACTACACTCTCCCGTTTCCGCATCGGCCATACTCGTCTTATCCATGGGTATCTTATGGAGCTACTCCTATTCCTCTCTGTGAGATTTGTTGGGTCCCAGTTTCCGTTAATCACCTTTCTTGTGGATTTTCTGGTTTACAAGCGAGCTCGCAGAATTTACCTCCGCCGTCGCTGCCGTCCTACAGTTTTTTATTTTTATCTTACCTTCTTGCAGACGGTCCTGCCTTTGACTTACGATCATGTTTTTACTTTTTGTCAGCAGCTGCTTTCTTCACACGAACTTTGATGTATGCCTCTTGTGTTCCTTCCAACCCTTTTCTTCCCTCACTTCCGATCCTCTTTCCAACTAGCTGTTTATAGGCCCTACACTATTTTCTGCCCTGCAGCTCAGTATGACCTTGTCGGTTTAAGCTTTAATTTGATTATAATAATATAATCTCGAGTTTCTCCTTGAAAATTTATCATCGGTCAAGTCTGCCAGTAGGCCCTCCCTCTAAAAACCCAACACGGTGACGAAATAGCATATTAACATAGCTTGACGGATAATGGGTGAGAAAAACTGTTGGGGATGGCGGTAATATAACATTATAAAATATTTTTTGGGTATAATAATGTACTATATGCTTCTTTAAAAATAAATTATCAGTGGCCACAAGGTCTGTTCTAGTTTAACTGAACACTTTGGAAGGAGATGACCAGTAAAAAATAGACGAAATAGAGGTGAAGGAAAGCTCCAAACAGTTTTAGTTGCAGGTACGATAAGGCCCACTCCAGTTAACATATACAATCACATCTGTAAGTTGTAGTTTGCACACTCCAGTCAATGTCTACCATAATATTTGTATGTTGTAGTTTATACATCCCCATCATCTTCCATCACATCTGTCTGTTGATGTTTTAACCCTTCAGTCAACATCTACACCTCTGAATGTTGATGTTTTAACGCTCCAGTCAACATCTACACCTCTGAATGTTGATGTCAACATCTACCATCACATCTGCATGTTGTGGTTTGTATACTCTAGTTAACTTGTGCAATATTTGGTGAGTTGTTGTGGCTAATTCCTAACCTTGTCGACTGTAATAACACAGCCGTCAACACTCACATCTTGGAATGCGATGTCAATTATTTACCATATTGGCCGATAAACCAGCAGAATATGTCTGCCAAAAGGAACTTCCACGGAGTTCTCCTGTCATTAACAACTGTGTTAACAGACATTCTCCCAGCATTCCTACCCAATAAAATATTAACAACATTAACTCACTAGTTATCATAGTAACATCTTTTCATGATCAATATCCAACACCTGGGTAACTTTCTCGCCTGAACAACAGGGCTTTCAGTCGAATACAGGTGAAAACAACTCTATTATTGTTTTCAGTTGTTTTCACCTGTATTAGAAAGAAGACGTCTTTCAGGCGAAACTTTAAGATAATAAAGTTACCCAAGTGTTGTAAATACGTCATATTGATGACTGTGTCATCACTGTGTCAGTACTGTGTCAGTATTGTCTCACTACTGTGTCACTATTTAGTTTTTATACTGTATTAGTAGGATGTACTGTGTCAGTACTGTGTCAGTACTGTGTCAACACTGGTGTTAGTACTGTGTCAGACTGTGTCAGTATTGTCTCATTTACTGTGTCACTACAGTGTTAGTACTGTATTAGTATGGATAGAACTGTGTCAGTACGGGTGTCAGTACTGTGTCACTACTGTGTCACTACTGTGTCACTACTTGTCACTAATGTGTTAGTACTGTATTAGTAAGGATAGTACTGTGTCACTACTGTGTCACTACCGTGTCAGTATTGTGTCACAACTGTCATATTGGTCAGTACTGTGTTACTACTGTGTCAGTAATGTGTCAGTACTGTGTAAGTACTGTATTAGTATTGTCAGTACTGTGCCCGTACTGTGTATGCACTGTGTAAGAATTTTGTCAGTACTGTGTCAGTACAGTGTCATTTACTGTGTCAGTACAGTGTCAGTACTGTGTCAGTACAGTGTCATTTACTGTGTCAGTACAGTGTCAGTACATGTACACACACACACACACACACTGTGGTGTGAGTGTGTGTGGTGTGGGTGTGTGTGTGTGGTGTGTGTGTGTGTGTGTGTGTGTGTGTGTGTGTGTGTGTGTGTGTGTGTGTGTGTGTGTACTCTGTTAACTATGAGTAAAGCAGAATGACACAGTGACATCCGCTATATCCCGTTAAACATATCTGAACTTTTTTTTATATTCTGAACGGCTTCAACATCAATAGGGGATGCATCATGGAGCCAGGAGAGTGCACGTTAAGTTTAGCTTATTACGTCCTGGCAAATTTGCTTGTGTAAAGCTTAGAATTAACGTAAATTTAAAGAGGTAACTGAGAATGAGAGCTCTGAGTAGCTCTTAATTACCAGCCTTGGTGTGTGTTACCAGCTTTGGTGTTGTTTACCAACTTCGGTGGGGTGTAAAGCTTTGGTGTGTGTTACCAACTTTGGTGTGTGTTTCCAGCTTTTGGGGTGTCTTACCAGCCCTGGTGTGTGTTACCAGCCCTGGTGTGTGTTACCCGCTTTGGGTGTGTGTTACCAACTTTTGGGGTGTGTTACCAACTTTGGTGTGTCTTACCAGCCCTGGTGTGTTCCAAACCCGCCCTGGTGTGTTTTTACCAGCCCTGGTGTTGCTACCAGCCCTGATGTGTGTTACCAGCTTTGGGGTGTGTTACCAACTTCGGGGTGTGTTACCAGCCTTGGTGTGTGCTACCAGCCCTGATGTGTGTTTACCAGCTTTGGTGTGTGTTACCAGCTTTGGTGTTGTGTTACCAGCTTTGGTGTGTGTTATCAGCCCTGGTGTGTGCTACCAGCCCTGGTGTGTGAGTTAACAGCCCTGGTGAGTGTTACCAGCCCTGGTGTGTGTGACCAGTCCCGGTGTTTACCAGCCCTGGTGTGTGGGTTTCCAAACCTTGAGGTGTTGCCAGCCTGGTGTATACTACCAGCCCTGGTGTATGTTACCAGCCCTGGTGTGTGTTACCAGCCCTGGTGTGTGTGTTGCAAGCCCTGGTGAGTGCTACCAACCCTGGTGTGTGTTACCAGCCTTGGTGAGTGTTACCAGCCCCGGGGAGTGTTACCAGCCCTGGTGTGTGCTAAACCCGCCTTGGTGAGTGGGTTTCCAGCCCTGGTATGTGTGTTACCAGCCCTGGTGTGTGGGTACCAGCCCTGGTATGTGTGTTACCAGCCCTGGTGAGTGTTACCAGCCTTGGTGAGTGTTACCAGCCCTGGTATGTGTGTTACCAGCCCTGGTGAGTGTTAAAAAGCCCTGGTATGTGCTAACAGCCGGGGGGTGTTGTTACCAGTTTCCCGGGTGAGTGTTACCAGCAATGTTGTGTGCTAACTAGCCCTGGTGTGTGCTACCCGTCCTGGGATGTGTTACCAAACCCCGATGTGTGCTACCAGCTCTGGTGTGTGCTAACAGCCCTGGTGTGTACTACAGCCCTGGTGTGTGTTACCAGCCCTGGTGTGGTTACCAGCCTGGTGGTGCTACCAGCTCTGGTGGTGTTCCAGTTTTTGGTGTGTGTGTTAAACCCTCCCTGGTGTGCCTGTGTTATTAGTCCTGTTGTGTGTGGGTTTCCAGCTCTGGTATGTGTGTGTTACGAACCCTGGTGTGTGTGATACCGGACCTGATGTGAGTCTTACCAGCCCTGGTGTGTGTGTTAAGGGCTTTGGTGTGTGTGTGCGTATTACCATTACTGGTGTGTGTGTGTGTTACCAGCCCTGGTGTGTGTTTACCAGTCCTGGTGTGTTACCAGCCCTGGTGTGTGTTACCAGTCCTGGTGTGTTACCAGGACTGGTGCGTGTGTTTCCAGCCCTGGTGTGTGTGTCACCAGCCGTGGTGTGTGTCATCAGCTGTGGTGTGTGTGTGTGTGTGTGTTACCTGCTCTGGTGTGCGTGTGTCAAAGGCCATGGTGTGTTTTACCAGCCCAGGTGTGCATGTGTTACTAGACCTGGTGTGTGTGTGAATGAGTGTCCGTGTCTGTTACCTGCATTACGTTGTGTGTGTGTATACAAGGCTGGGTTGTGTGTGTGACTGTGTTTGTGTGTAATCCACCTAATTTTACTCACCTAAATTTTGATTGCAGGGTCGATACTCCGTTCCCGGTGTGTGTGTGTGTGTGAGTGTGGTGTGTTGTGTTGTGTGTGTGTGTTTTGTGTGTGTGTGTGTGTGGTGTGTGTGTGTGTGTGTGTGTGTGTGTTGTGTGTGTGTGTGTGTGTGTGTTTACCAGCCCCTGTTTTGCGTTACAGGCCCTGGCGTGTTTTACCAGCATTTGGGGTGTTACCAGCCTTTGTGTATGTTACCTGCCCTAGTGTGTGTTACCAGCTCTGGTGTTTTTTGTGTGTATTACCAACCCTGGGGTGTATGTGTGTGTGTATTACAAGCACTAGTGTATGTTAACGGGCCTGGTATTGTTTACCAGCCCTGGTGTGTGGATGTTAGCAGCTCTGATGATTGTTACCACCTCTGGTGTGTGTGGTATGTGTTGCCCGCCCTTGTGTATGTGTGTTTCCAGGTTGGGGGGTGTTTGCAACTCTTGTGTGTATGTGTGTGTGTGTTGTGAGTGTGTGTGTGTGTGTGTGTATGTGTGTGTGTGTGTGTGTGTGTGTGTGTGTATGTGTGTGTGTGCGTGTGTGTGTGTGTGTGTGTGTGTGTCACCCTGGTATGTGTGCGGCATCCATTGCGTGTGTGTGTGTCACCATCTGTGGCGTGTGTACTCACCTATTTGTACTCACCTATTTGTGGTTCCCGGGGTCGATTCTTAGCTCCTGGCCCCGCCTCTTCAAATGGTTGCTACTGGGTCCTCTCTCTCCCTGCTCCACTGAGCTTTATCAAACCTCGTCTTAAAAAAGTGTATGGTTCCCGCCTCCACCACGTCACTTTCTTGGCTATTCCACTGACTGACAACTCTATGACTGAAGAAATACTTCCTAACATCCCTTTGACTCATCTGTCTCTTCAACTTCCAATTGTGACCTCTTCTTTCGGTGTCCCCTCCTGAAACATCCCGTCTTTGTCACCTTGTCTATTCCGCGCAGTATTTTTTATGTCGTAGTCATGTCTCCCCCGACCTCTGTCCTCCAGTGTCGTCAGGCCGATTTCCCTTAACCTTTCTTCATAGGACATTCCCCTTAGCTCTGGAACTAACCTTGTCGCCCAAAACCCTTTGCGCTTTCTCTAATTTCTTGACGTGTTTGATCAAGTGCGGGTTCCAAACAGGTGTCGCATACTCCAGTATGGGCCTGACGTACACGGTATACAGTGTCTTGAACGATTCCTTACTAAGGTATCGGAACAAATTTTTCTCAGGTTTGCCAGGCCCCCCATATGCTGCAGCATTTTAAACTGGTTGATGTGTCCTTCCGGAGACATGCTCGGCGTTATACTCACCCCTAGATCTCTTGAGCGAGGGTGTGTGTGTGTGTGTGTGTGTGGAGTGTGTGTGGTGGTGTGTGTGTGTGTGTGTGTGTGTGTATTATAAACCTGATGTGTATGTGGCACCAGCCCCGGGGTATGTTACCTGCTCTGGTGTGTTGCCTCCATGGTGTGTGTGTTACCCAGCCTTGGTGTGTGTTTTACCAGCTCTGGTGTGTGTGTGTGTTACTAGCAATCACAGCAGCAGAGGATAAGATACAGAGATTAGAAGAGGAACTTAAAAATTCTGAAACAGCATAAAGAACTAAAGGGAAAAATTCGGGAATGACATCAGAGACTGTTACCTCATTCACCAGCAAGGGGGCTGTGAGGAACCTCCAACAAGATGTTCAGTGGGATAGAGAACTGGCAGGGAAAACCAGTAAAATAAATGTTAGACTATGTGACAACAAAATGCAAGGAGGCAGAGGAGAGGTTTGTTCCCAATTTAAACAGAAATAATGGGAACACCAGAACGAGTCCTTTGGGTTTTCCCAAAGGTGTAGGGAGGCAAAAACTATGTGCAGTAAAGAATGGAAAAGGTACAGAAGACAAACGACCCAGGAAAATAAAGAGATCAGCCGAAGAGCCAGAAATGAATATGCACAATAAGAAGGAGGCTCAGCGACAATACAAAAAGACATAGCACCGAAAGTCAAATCTGACCCAAAGATGATAACCACATCAGAAGGAAAACAAACGTCAAGGACCAGGTAATTTAAACTGAGGAAGGATGGTGGGGAGTTCATAAGAAACGACCAAGAGGAATGGGAGGAAGCTCAACATGAGATTTAAAAAAGTATTTACAGTGGAAACAGTAGGACTCCAGGAATTCAGAACAAAGGAGGTACACCAACAAGTGTTGGGTGAGGGTATACTAACCGGAGGGGGGGTGAGAATCATGGGGAAATTGATACCCAAAGGTGGGGGGACCAACAACATCTCCTGTGGGTTCTTAGAGAGGAAGCAGAGATGCTATGTGTGCACTAACAAAGATTTTCAACACAAACCATTGAAACTGGGCAATTATCTGGGGGTATGGGAAATGGAAATGTAGTTCCCAATTTTTAAGAAAGAAAACAGGTATGGGCATTAAACTCAGTCCCTGTTTCACAAACTATAGGATATAAACGTGTATAGTAAAATATGACGTGTATAGCATATATTGATATAAAGGAAGTGCTTTGTGGAGAAGCGTCATGGCAACTTTATCTACGGAAAATTGGCATATTTATTAAAACTGGACGCTGGATCATCCACTAAACGAATTTAAAATCATGCCCAAATAAAAATAGACTGAAAATAAAAAAAATTACAGCGTTTACAAAATAAATGTTGCTGACTGTGTGTCAACATTTATCAGTAAACAAGGAAACTGTTGGAAGTTAATGAGCTGTCGTCATCTGTTTCTGTTACTCAAATCTAATCATCTTTACATTTCTCTACGGCTTTAGTGCTTCTTCAAAAAATGCAAATAAGGTATATTTTCATTTCGCAAGTAACCCTTCACTACTATAATTTAGTTAACTGACCCGGGCCCCATTATCAATCTATCTATCTATCTGTCGATGGGAGACTTCCGATTTGTAAATTATATATATAATATATATATATATATATATATATATAAAATATAAAATATATATAATATATATAATATTTATATATATAAATATTATTTATATATTATATATATATATATATATATATATATTTTATTATCCCACTGGCCGATTCCCACCAAGGCAGGGTGGCCAAAAAGAAAAACTTTCACCATCATTCACTTCATCACTGTTTTGCCAGAAGGGTGCTTTACACTACGTTTTTAAACTGCAACTTTAACACCCTCCTATATATATATAAAATATATATATATATATATATATATATATATATATAATATATATATATATATATATATATATATATATATATATATATTATATATTTATAAAATATATATATATATATTTTATTATATATATATATATATATATAATGTATGGTGTGTACTCACATAAGTATGGTTACGGGGGTCAAATCATAGCTCCTGGCCCCGCTTCTTAAATGGTCGCTACTAGATTCACTCACTCCCTGCTCCATGAGCTATATCATATCTCTTCGGAAAGATTTGTACGAATCACGCCTCCACTACACCAGTCTCTAGACTGTTCACCTTTCTGATACTCTATGAGATAACTCTATGACTGAAAAGTACTTCATAAAGTCCCTCTGACTCATCTGAGTCTTTAATTTCTGGTTGTAACCGGTTGTTGCTGTGTCCAGTTCCCCTGGAACATTTTGTTCGTCCACCTTTTCAGTTCCTTTCGGATTTTATATGTCGTTTTCATGTTTCTCCTCTCTTGTACTCCAGTGTCGTCAGCTCTATTTTCCTTAACCTCTTTTCGTAGGACATTTCCGCTTGGCTTCGGGACTAGTCTCGTTGCAAACTTTTGCACTTTCTCTAAATTTTTCCCGGGTGTGCTTCACCTGGTGTGAGTTCTGAACTGGTGCTGCATACTCCAGTATGGGCCGACGTACATTGTGTACAGAGTCTTGAACGATCCCTTACTGAGGTGGGCGGAACGCTATTCTTAGGTTTACAAGTCACCAATAAGCTGCAGCAGCTATTTAGTTAAAGTGCGTCTCAGTAGTAGTGCTAGGTATTATGCTCACTTCCTAGATATTTTCTTGAGTGAGGTTTGCAGTATTTGGCTCCCTAGACTGCACTCTCTTTGGGC
>NC_069399.1:11276617-11313462 GCF_026875155.1 Cherax quadricarinatus | reverse complement strand
ATTTATCATGCGGTAAGGGGAACAACCCCTTTATTGTTTTTGTGGGGGGGGTAATACATTGGGAAGGGCAGGAGACAGGAGCTCCTGAATAAGAACAGGTCAGCCATTGAAGTAGTTAGGTCTAAGGGAGGGATCCCAGTCATATGTAGCATCTTGCCTAGAAAGGGAGTGGGCAATGAATGGATGTCTAGAGCAGCTGGTATAAATTGCTGGCTAGACAGGTACTGCAAGGAACTTGCAATCCCATTCATAGATAACTGAGACCTATTCTATGGCAAACGTGATATGTATGCAAGGGATGGGGTTCATCTCTCTGGGGATGGAGTGGTTACATTAGCCAATTCGATTGAGAGGGTAATTGATGACTTGTCTGGGAATTTAAACTGATAGATTATAGAGGTATGGGTGCTTGTGGGAAACAATCAGGCTGCAGTATTAGGTTTAAAACAGCAGTTATTACCGGGATACCTCAGGGATATGTTTAAAAGACAATACTCAAAATAAAATTGCTAGTGATGGCAAATCAATTGATCAACAAAGAGAGATAGTAGAGGGCAAGGAGTGACTAGCTCCCTTAAGGTTTACTATACAAATAGTAGGAGTCTAAGAAATAAGATAGATGAGCTACGATTACTTGCTAGTGTAGGTAAATATAGACATTATTGGTATAGCAGAGACCTGATTCAACCTGAAAGATAGAGAAATGCTTCTGAAAGCAGCATACAAGATTATAAACTATTTCACACTGATAGGGTCAACAGGAAGGATGGTGGAGTGGCGATGTAAGTCAGAGAAAATGTAAATTGTTGTCCTAGACATGATATAATATTAGAAACATCGAACACATAATCTGTTTGGCTTCAGTTTCTCGAGGATCGTGACAAATTAATTTTGGGTGTGATGTATAGGCCACCAAACCTTGATAGGGAGTGCAGTAAGCTGTTATGGGACGAAATTCATAAGGCATCTAGACATGAAATATTGTGTTAATGGGAGATTTTTACTTTAGACAAATTGATTAGAACAATATAACAGGAAATCTTAAGTCCAGTGACTTTCTTGATACGGTTCAGGATTGCTTTTTAAACAGTATATGACAGAACCAACTAGAGGAAACAATCTTTTTGACTTGATTCTTGCCAACAAAGTGTCACTAATTAATAATCTTGACGTTAATGATGAGCTTGGGGAAAGTGATCACAAATCATTTAGTTTCAATATATCATGGAATTACCCAGATAACTGCAATAAAATCTCTGTCCCAGATTTTCGCTTGGCCGACATCATGAGACAGAAAATTACCTGGGTGGGCAAAATTGGGAGTCCTGACTATGGGTCAGGTAGGTGATCTTGTTCCCATATGACGTTTTTCAGGCATAGTTCTAGCTGCCCAGAAAAATTTTGTTCCGAGTAGGGAAATTAGATCTAACAAAAATGATCCCAAATTGGATGAACAATAGATTAAAACATCCCATTGGTCAAAAGAGAGGCCTATATAGGCGTATCAAAAGAGGGGATGGGCAGTTAAGAAATCAATAAAATTCAATTAAAGAGAGAAATAAAAAAAGGAATAAGACAAGCAAAGAGGGATTATAGGCTAAGGTCGCAAGGGGTTCGAAGACTAAACCCAAAAAGGGTTTCTTTCAGGTATACAGAGGTAAGTTTAAAGGGATAAGATGGCCCATTTAAGAGTAACTCTGGTCAGATCACTGACAGTGATAAAGGATATGTGTGAAATTTTCAGTTCCTACTTCCTCTTAGTTTTACCAGCAAAGTACTAGCGAAATTCCAGAAATAATAGGATTATGTAGAAACAGGATGATAATAAACTATGTCGATTGCGGTAAACTAGTGAATGGTCCTCAGACAAATAGAGAAACTAAACCTAAAAATCCCCAGGTCCTGATGAACTGTTTGCAGGGTGCTAAAGGAATGTAAAGAGGAACTAGCATACCTTTGGCTAATCTTTTTAACATATCACTACAAGAACGGCATAGTGCCTGATAAGTGGAAAATGGCAAATGTAATACGTATTTTTACAATGCAGGTGGACAGGTCCTTAGCTTCGAACTATAGACAATTAAGCTTACCTCCATAGTGGGAAAATTTATGGAATCAATTAATTGCAGAAGTAATTCGTTAGCAATCTTGATAGGCATAAATTGATTAATAAATCTCAAACACGGTTTTACAAAGGGGCGTTCTGTCTTTACGATTTTTTTTTTAGAATTATAAAAATAATAACTGCTATATACTGAACTTAAAATTATTACTCATTCATTGCCCCCCCCTCACCCCGAAATAAAGAATTCTCTGTAGGTACATTACCCTATTTCCCCAAAATTTCTTATATGAATAAACCTAAAATGATAATTATATAAGTTTTGGTGAAACAGTAAACACCAAAGACACTGTAAATTTAATAACAAATATTAACTTAAGGGAAACTCTGATTACATTAATACAGTAATTACTCATATTTAAATAGGTTGACACATAATGTCACATCCATATATGAATTTAATAGTATATTTCCAAGACTATCGCACTTGCTTCACAGAATAATATTAAAAAAAAATACCTGACCGATTTGATAAGCCTCCTCGCTTCTCCTGACCATCTATGTTATAAAACATTCAACAATTAAAGCTTTGCCCTATCCAAAGAGTATTCAATCAAAATTTTATGCCAATTATACACTCTTCCCCCCCCTACCCCCTCCCCCCGTATTGCAGAGACCAATCCTATCCAACCATTACCTCCATTAATTCGCGCAACCTTTTCATTCAATACCCTATACGGAACTGGAAAATTCTATATCCCACTTCGTCCATACACGACCTCATTCCTACACCTTTGTTTATAAAAATGCCCTGTTAAAGCCCTTATTGCACTTCCCCCTCCAACCCACTCATAGCCCACGATATAGTAATATAATCCACAACTAAAATGGACGCCACTTCTCACACTATCACACACTACCTCTATATCCAACTCATTGCTTTCCAAAACCATTAACTACCTCCTCCTGCCATATCAAGGACCTCTGAAACAGTAGACGTACCCATCGCGATACCCTCACAAAAATTAACACCACATGATATGCAGTATCCGCCTCCCCAAACTTAACACAACATGTGGACTTGCAAATGCCTCATGTTGACACAAACGTTTACTTTAGAGGGTAATATCCCATGTAAAAACTATACATAGTTTCCGCCACCCTGGACTCTAAACGTAAAACTTACGAAACGCACCCCCAGATACCTGCCCAATTATATAAGGAAAGACACTCCCCCTCCTTCCACTCACATTACCTCACAGTCTACCAAAACTCGCACCAACCACTTTCACGGTATGCTACCCTCCAATAATATCTCAACATACACATACATCCTCCAATTCCCTAACCCCCCCACCACTGCCGCAAATCATCCATAACCTCACTCATCCCTTACACCTGATCCCCACCCCAACCGTATATAACTATGGTTCACTACATGCTTTTCAATCTTACTACACAGTGGAATTAATCCTAATCTCCCCTCCCCAAGGATGTTGTCACAACTGTTGCTTAGGCCAATTGATAACCATATCCCCCAAATGAAAGCATACATTCTTTTGCCACAACCTCATATCATTCTTCATTCAATGGGATAAACCACTGCCTCATGCCCAATTTAGGGTAAATGATTGTATTTAAAACTAATAAACCATCTGTGGATCGTCAGCCCACTCGACCGTAATTCTCCCATAATCTCTTTAATACTCCTTGCACAAACCTTACGGAATTGGACTCGAGCTTCTTGCACTTCCGTCTGTATAATACCCACATACTTTAATTTGATTACTAACTGCCAACTAACTTTTGTCCAAGTTCCCTCTACCCATGAACCAAACTCTAACATACAATTTAGACTTAACTCCATTAAGACACATTCCTGTTGCCCGTACTAAAATTTCTCAACGGATGCGACCTACATTTCTTAATCCCTCCTCTCCCCCAACTAAAACCGGTCGTATCTAACATATCCAACTATACCAGGAGAGCCCCGCTGTCGTATTCCACCCTTCACTCACCCCAACATTAATCATCCTATACAGAGATCTTGCAGACATGCAAATAGAATTTTGGAAGACATGGTGACATTCCCTGGCTAGTTTCCCCTACCCATGCTAACTACCTTCCCACACTTCCATTGATTTGCACCTGTATTACAGCGCATTTGTATAATGCTTTCAGGCCCATCGGTAAATTCCTCGCCAAAAACCCATGCCTATCATTATCATCATATAACGTCTTTCGCTCTACACAATCATAAGCAGCCCTTCCAATCCAATGCAAGTTCACCCCTCCACTCTTCCTCCGATCATCTAAATAGTTCTTTTATCCTCCCTGTCAACTAATCCGATGACTGCCCCGGCACACCTATTTGCCCTCATTCTATCACCCTCCCAATAACACTACGCAAACCTATTACCTTAAAACCCCTTTGCAAACAATTTTAATCCAGTACATTAAGATAAACCTCTTATAATCAAGGATGCTATTCTGCACTTCCCCCTTCGTGAATCAAGACAAACAATCCTGCTCGCCCCCCCATTGCTTCATACCAATGCATCCCTTTACCTTCATTTCATTCAACAATCGTACCAAGCAATCCTTCAAGGACCTCCCAGTTACTTAATAAAAAGTCATTTAGAATGCCGTCAATCCCTGGCCGTTCTTCCTTACACTCGTCCCTGTAACGCCTTCAACACCTTGTCTCTCTTATCGGTCCCTCTATCTCACCCTGCCTTCTGATTCCAGGTTTGTGTTATCCCTTCCTCAAAGAATATGCAAGTCCCTCTTCTTCGTATTACCCCCTCTCATATATATCTCAAGCCATTTATTCGCAAAAATCACTCATAACCTTCAGTCGTTACTAACCGCTGTCCCACCGTGTACCACCCAGTCCTGATTGTACTCTCTAACTTTAAATATTCATTATATTTTGCCGGATTTTTAATCACCTCAGAACGCAAGTGATTGTGTATCACCGATAAAACATCCTCCAACCCACCCTAATCTTTCACCATCAACATTGCATTCGGCATCTCCAGCAATTGCGTATTTAATCCCTCAATCTCCGATACGGATAAAATCCTGATTATTTACATCAACACTGTTTAATGTCCTCCAAATACCTATGTAATCCATAATTTCCATTGTTTCCAACCTCCCTTCCTTTCCTCATATAAAAACTTCGGATTCCTGGTTTAGCACATTGCTCCCACCACAGTAATATATTACCTCCCTGCTTGCCTTTATTCCATTCATTTGTCCACCATTCCGCAAAACGAAGTCCACCTTCCCTATCCTCTAACAAGCTTACATTTAGCTTCCAATAACTCATAAAACGTTTTGGCAAATCACCCCAACCCACGTCCACAACCACCCCTCTATGATCCGAGAATACTACATTAACAGTTTCGATATTATTAACTTGTATCCCAGGAGAGACATCTAAGCGTGCTGCATATCCACTCCTCACATAAGTATGCTCCACCACCCACCCCTCCCCACTCGCTACATCTACTAATCCGACTCCCCCTAATACATCCCGTAGGACCCCCAACACACACCCGGCTCCTCTCGGCTCCACATCCTTCCTACAGATCACACAATTCCAATACCCCCCAAAGAATGTATGTGTAGGAAGCCCTCGCATATGATAAATAAGAACATCCCTCACAAAATCTTCCTTTATGCATATTACTGTCTGCAGGCATATAAACACTTGCTAAACACACTGGAACCCCACCCCATGTACCATCCACCCTTACTAGTCTCTCATCCTCCCCTTCTTCCCAGTGTAACATGTGAAATGGACTGATCTCCTCTATTAAAACAGCAGCACCTCCCTTGAGTTTACCTGTATACCCAGCATAAACTTTATACCCTTCAACTAATAAATCCCAACCTAACTTAAAATTATGCTCTTGTAAAAGGATAACCTGTACCCCATATCGCCTTAAAAAGGCACTGAACATCCTCCTCTTCACTTCGGCCCTGAGGCCATTTATATTCAATGTTAAACACTTAAAAATGCTAACGGGGTCTTACCAATCGATCTCTTACCATGTGTTTCTTTACGATTTTGATCAGTATTCTTTTCACTATGTCCATTTCTATTCACGTCTGTCACCTTCCACTTACCACTCCCCCCCGACTTTCCTAGCCGCATCTACTGTTTCTTTTTAACCCGAACGTTGTGCAGGTGTAAGAATATCATCGCTATCAGAGGCAACTGCCTCCCTCTTACGTGAAGCCGCAACAGTGAGCATCTCTTTCGGACTGCCTTCCTTGTGTATTTCAACTACAGTTTCACAAAGCCCTTGTGCTTGCCCATCCCTCCTACTCACATTGCCTCCCTCATGTACCCCTCCCTGATTCATATGTTGCTCATGCAAGCCTATATTCAGCATTCCAGGTTCATGCTGATCATCCAAAAATTCCTGTATAACATTATTTATGGCAGCCGACACTTCACCACCCAAATCCACTTGTTCCACCTCTTCCTCCATACATATTTTCTCAACATCCTGTGTTACCTCCGGTAACCTAGCACACTCCTCTAGATTGTCATCCACAATCTCACTCCACGTCCTACGTGCCTGAATATGTTCTCCTGTAGACTGGGACATCACCTCTCTTTCCTTTTCCCCTCCTGTCTCTGCTCCCTGTGTCCCGGTCGACGAACGTTGTGGACACTGTGCAGCCACATGTTTAAATGCACCACAGAATCGACAGGTTCTCCTTTGCCCGGCATATGTGACATATACCTGAGTTTAAAATCACTAAAAGCCAAAAATGAAGGCTTGGATCGCCGCAAGGACTTTTTTGAGGGGTGAAAGACCCCCTACGCAGTCCCACATACATCCATCTGCCCATCGTCCAATCTTTGCTTGATGTACCACTCTAGTCCTCAAACGACCAAAAATGTCGTTTCATCCGCCTAAAAGGGGCCCTTCCGTTTTTTTAAACCCAAGTTAATATTTAAACACGCCCCTCATTCTCACTTCCAAACCGGGTTCCCGGGTCATACACAAAATCCTGGAAATGATCCACCATTTTGTCATACCCCACTGAGTCACAAATTTTCCCAACGAATTTTCCGTTGGGGGCCTTTTTTAAAGACAACCCGTACAACCCCTTTTCCATTGTTGATTCATTTTTTCGTTAGATAGCGGAAGTAGAACGGGGTGCATTTGTTTTTTACCCCGCCCTTTTCCCAGCACTTCTTTTACACAGTTTTGACACGTCCCTGACAGCCTGCGCCATCTTGAAAAATCTCGCAGTGAAACCAACAGCCCAGAAGTAAAAACACCAACTCCGTCCCCACCAAGGTTGAGTAAACAAATTTGCGGGGAGCAAGGGGTAGCACAACCTCAGGCCGGGAAAACGATGGGGTTTCAATTTTTAAAAATTTTAAACTAACTTTTTCACTAAGGTTTTTGAGGGGGAAAGACCCAAGGTAATGATTTGATAGGGGGTTTTTTTTGGGACTTCAGAAAAGGGTTTTTTGATAGGTTCCACATCGAGGCTGTTGGGGAAAATTTAAAGGGCACACGAAATAGGTTTAATTTTTCCGGGGAAAGGGGCCCAGGGTTAAAAAAATAGGCAGCAGAGGGGTTTTGCATAAAGGGAAATAAAATAAAATTTTGGGGAAAGTCACAAGTGGGGTTTCCCGCATGGGTCAGTGCGGGGCCCCCCTTGTTTTTTCAAAAATTTACAAAAAATAACATAAAGAAGGGAAAAATAGCGATAAAAAGAAAATTTTTGCTGTTACATAAAAAAGGTCGCCCCAATTAAATTCTAATGAGGACCTGAGAAACCCCAGGATTTTTGAATAGACTGAGGGAAAGGGGTCGGAAAAGTGGCGATGCATTTTAAAAATATAGACAAATGAAAAGTTCTAAATGTTGGAAAAATTAAAAACCAGGCCACATATAAACAAAAAATAAGTATATTTTAAATTTACTGATTGAAAAAATTTTTTTAGGGTTAGGGTTTTAGCAGTAATCAAAAAACCAAGAAAAAGGTGCATTAGTGTTCGCAAAAAAAGCTAACGAATTCTTGTCTTATAAAAAAGAAGTAAAAAATAATAAAAGTCCCCAGGTTATTCTTAAACCCCCTATATTCCTTGGTTAGGCCCATTTAGACAATGCTGCTCATTTTTTGGTCACAGAATTACAGAAGGGATTTTTAAATGTTTGGGGAAAACGTACAGGGGGAGGGACAAGTTGATCCCATGTATCAGAACTTCCTTATTAGGATGGGACTGAGGCCCTGAATCTCCCACCCCTCTCGGAGGCTTTAAGAATTAGGGGGGAAATAGGTTTCGAGGTGTATAAAGGGAAAAAACAGGAAAAAATAAAGGGGTTGTAATTTAGCATGTAAAAAATTTCCACCCTTTAAAACAGGATCGCAGCAATGGTTTCAAAAAAATTTGGAAAAATTCAATTCGGAAGGGAAAAAGGGAAAGAAACTAGTTTGATAATGATTTGTGGATGAGAGGAACAAACTCCGATGCTTTTATAGGGGCTAAAAGTTGTGTAGTTTGGAAAAAAAAGGTTAAATAATGAGTGGGGTGGGGGGTGTGGGGTTTGGTGTGAGTTGGACCTGACTATCTTTGGTGTTGGGGTTGGTGCCGTGCTTTTTTTCCTTTAGTGGGGGTGACCAAAACCCGTGGGGGGGTCATTGGGGTAATCGGGAGGGGGGACATGGACTTTGCTCCGCATGGGGCGAAGGCCGTTGCAGTTTTCCTTCTTTTCCCTTTTGTTCTTATTCCCGCCCCAATGTGTAGCCTTTGGGGGAAACCGTCAAGTTTTAGGAAAAGCAGGGGCTTTCACACCCCTGCAGAGATGAGGGGGAGCTGCCTGGGTTTTTGAAAATTTTAAATAAGTAGACGTGGGTGACGTCTCTGAACCAAAATTGGGGTTCCCCTCTTTTTAAAAAACCCCTGTAGTTGCCAAAATGACCCTAGTGGCAGTCCTAAAATAGAAAAAAAGACAAAAATTTTCCCACCGCTCGATAAATCACATCCAAAAGGGGTTTAGGCATTGAAAAACTGGTGAGGATTTTAAAAAAAAAAAGATTTTAAAAAAGAAAGTCAGGGAAGGAAGAATTTAAAACTCAAAATTAAATGAAAGTGAAAACTTTTAACCAATAAAATCAAATTTTAAGGGAAGGAGCAGAGGCACCTGCCCTTTCAGATGTGTTGGGGGCTCTAGTCAAGTGGTTATCCAATTTGGGGTGGGGTCCCCCACCTCAAACCCCTCAGTGGGGAAAAGAGGGGGGGGGCGGGGGAAACAAGCTGGACAATGACCCTACCTTTAAAAAGCAGACCCGTCAAAAAAAACCAATTTTTTCACCATATAATTCCCCTCGCACCAAACTGTTGAACTTTTTCCCCACACGTGTCAACAGGGCCTTGCTAAAAGCTTCTCTCTAGGGAAGGGAAACTTTACAAACATTTTCATAGTGCCCGAAGAAGTGGAGGGCAAAAAGGTTTGTGTGAACCCCGTGTTGTTGGAAAGGGGGTACGGTAACATTTATGAAGAAAAATTTCCCAAAAATGCCCAAAAATGAAATATATTTTCATGCATCACTTTAGTGTTTACCCTTTTTATGAAAAAAAAAAAAAGTACGCCTTGGGTTAGCTTTGGGGCGAGGGTCGGGCTTTTGCCTTCACAGTAGGTACCCCTCTCGTACCTATCTTCCCCTCTTCCTACTTTCTCTTCCCCTATTCTTTTGTTTTTGGTAATAGTTAGTTTTTTTTTTTAAATAATTAATTTTTTTAAATATTTTGTGTACAAAAGTGTACCGGAAGCGACTCTGACCTTATTTTTTTATGTTTAAAGCCTCTTCTTGCAGCCGAGAAAATACACATTATTACGTATTATTATTATTATTATTATTATTATTATTATTATTTATTATTATTATTATTTTATTTTTATTTTTTTAAACGAAAACACTAAACCCACTGTCTGTGTAGGGTCTGGGTATGGCACTGTTATAGCCTCTTGGTTGCCCTGGGAGAAGAGTGCCCTAAGGAACACACGTCAGGTGGGAACACACGTCAGGTGATCCACAAGGACCTCCGTGTCTACCACCTGGTTTCCTCGTTCCCCTACTCTAATGGAGGTCCTCAGGTGGCTCTTGTCGACGTCTGGGTGCCTGGAGAAGGACAAGTATGGAACAACTCACTTTATACTGACAAATTTAAGGTACGTTAAATAATATCAACAGGTTGTATAACTTTTTCTCTTCCTGTATAAAATAAAAGGACACAATAGCATGGCTGGAACAACACAAAATAACCTCAACATAGCAGAATTAAACTTATGGCGAAATCTCGGCCCCACCTGGACCATTAACTAGTCACACTGTAACTAGTTGTTGGTCCAAGCACGACCGAAACGTCGTAAGTTTCAGTCTCTTCTGTGCGGATTATTTGTGCATTTCTACCTGTGCCATAATGGTAAACTATTTGAATGAACTTAAAGTCTTTGAACATATTAAAGGGTTTGGGGGGAAGTTTAAGCAGCTTTGCCTGAATAACATTCCCAAAATCTCCTTTCCATTTTTCACGGCCTAACCAATGGGAAATTTCCCCTTTCGTCAGCTAAGCTTAGTTATGATTATAACATTAATAATCCCCTTTAGTCAAAATTTACTGTCGTTTATTAACTATGGCATGGACCTGATTATGAATAAGTTTGAACTGAGGTTTTAAAGGCCTTTTCGTCGCCGCCTCTGCTGATGTCTAAAAAGACATTTTAGAAAGAAATTGATTTGGGGCGAAATTGATATGGGCTTGGAGTGTAATACACAGATTTATGCTGTCGCCCTGATACTGCTGCCCGTAACCCCCAGGTTTTCACGGTTGCCTCGTACACCTTCCACTGACACTTCCCTCACATCACCGCTTTCCTGCCTAAGATGCAGGTCTTATGAGGGGGGTCTCTTTCTGAAGGGAAAATTTATTTTTAATTTTTTTTTTCAGAAGTAGAGCAATTGAAAAAAATATTCTCTACGAGGCTGAGCCGAAAGAAAAAAAATTCTTTCACATTCTTCTTAAGTCTACCTAGATATGATATAATTTCACCTAGGTATAAAATAATTCCACCTAGGTACTTCAGTGATTAGTGAAGTTAAAGGTACCTCTGACTCTGCTGCTAATCAAAGTAAGAATATTCTGATTGTGAGAGACTCTCAGGTAAGATATATGGACCATGCTTTTTGTAACAGAGATAGAAAAGCCAGACAGTGTGCCTCCCAGAAGCTGGTGTTGGTGACATAGTCAGCAGGTTGGATAATATTATGTCTGGTTAATGGGAACAACCCATATCCTGTCTTAGTGCTGTGGAAATGCTTTGGAAGACCAGGAGCAGGAGCTACTGGAAAAGTACAGGTCAGTCATAGAAGTAGTCAGGTCTAAGGAGGGATCCCTATCATATTGGGCATCGTGCCTAGAAAGGGAGTGGGCAATAAATGGATGTCTAGGGCAATTGGTATAAATTGCTGGCTAGACAGGTACTGCAAGGAACTTGCAATCCCATTCATTGATAACTGGGACAAATTCTATGGCAAACATGAGATGTATGCAAGGGATGGGGTTCATCTCTCTGGGGTTGGAGTGGTTGCATTAGCCAATTCGATTGAGGGGATAACTGATGACTTGTTTAGGATTTTAAAATGATAGATTATAGAGGTATGGATGTTTGTGGGAAACAATCAGGCTGCAGTATTATTGTTGGAAACAGCAGATATTACCAGGATACCTTAGGGATATGTTTAAAAGACAATATTCAAAATAAAGTTCCTAATAAAGGCAAAGCAAGTGATAAACAAAGAGAGATAGTAGAGAGCAATGAGTGGCTAGCTAATTAAGGTTTACTATACAAATAGTAGGAGTCTAAGAAATAAGATAGATGAGCTAAGATTACTCACAAGTGGAGGTAATACAGATATTATTGCTATAATATATGGGAATCTTTATTCAGGAAACGTTTCGCCACACAGTGGCTTCATCAGTCCAATACAAAGAGTAAGGCGTAAGGAGAGGAGGAGAATGAGGTAATCAGTCCCTCAACCTGGAGTCGATATGTTCAGTCCATCAATCTTGTAGAATGTACAGTATAGGGCCGTAGACGTGGCTTATATACTGTAGTGAGGTGAGGTGAAGCAGGCGGAGGCGGGGTCATAGTGGTACCATCCACTAGTCAAAGTAGGTCTTCGTCCAAAGGTTGAACAAGTGTTGAAGAATTCTTTGTAACAAGATCCCATGATGCTGCTGTGTCTGACAGTTATGATGAATGGTTTGAAAAACCGACAAGTTGTATTGGACTGATGAAGCCACTGTGTGGCGAAACGTTTCCTGAATAAAGATTCCCATATGCTGCATAAGTGTCTCAATCTTCAACTTGTCGGTTTTTCAAACCATTCATCACAACTGTCAGACACAGCAGCATCATGGGATCTTGTTACAAAGAATTCTTCAACACTTGTTCAACCTTTGGACGAAGACCTACTTCGACTAGTGGATGGTACCACTATGACCCCGCCTCCGCCTGCTTCACCTCACCTCACTACAGTATATAAGCCACGTCTACGGCCCTATACTGTACATTCTACAAGATTGATGGACTGAACATATCGACTCCAGGTTGAGGGACTGATTACCTCATTCTCCTCCTCTCCTTACGCCTTACTCTTTGTATTGGACTGATGAAGCCACTGTGTGGCGAAACGTTTCCTGAATAAAGATTCCCATATGCTGCATAAGTGTCTCAATCTTCAACTTGTCGGTTTTTCAAACCATTCATCATAACTGTCAGACACAGCAGCATCATGGGATCTTGTTACAAAGAATTCTTCAACACTTGTTCAACCTTTGGACGAAGACCTACTTCGACTAGTGGATGGTACCACTATGACCCCGCCTCCGCCTGCTTCACCTCACCTCACTACAGTATAAAAGCCACGTCTACGGCCCTATACTGTACATTCTACAAGATTGATGGACTGAACATATCGACTCCAGGTTGAGGGACTGATTACCTCATTCTCCTCCTCTCCTTACGCCTTACTCTTTGTATTGGACTGATGAAGCCACTGTGTGGCGAAACGTTTCCTGAATAAAGATTCCCATATGCCGATAGAGAAATGCCTTCTGAATGCCGCATAAAGGGTTATAAACTGTTCCACACTGATAGGGTCAACAGGAAGGGTGGTGGAGTGGCGATGTATGTCAGAGATAATTTAAATTGTTGTGTTAGACATGATATAAGAATAGAAACATCGGACACAGAATCTGTTTGGCTAAGTTTCTCGAGGGGTATAAAAAGTTAATTTTGGGTTTGATATATAGGCCCCCAAACCTTGATAGGGAGTGCAGTAAGTTGTTATGGGACGAAATTCATAAGGCGTCTAGATATGAAAATGTTGTGTTAACGGGGGATTTTCACTTTAGACAATTTTTTTTTATTTTATTTAAAACCATAGTACAAAACATACATAACATCACATCTATAATAACCAACAAAATATTCGATACAAAGAAAAGGTGCACATCCTCCTCACAGAGGATGACACTCTCCATCCAGTGCTACCATGTCGTAACATGTCTGAACATAAGGTAATGACATATTGCAAATGCCAATGAACATGAATAAATATTTTCAAACTTAACCACAACACCACCATCACTTATACACAGAGTGTGAATAAGGAAATAAAATACACAACCTATAATAGTACAACCTATAATGGGTTATAGTACAACCTATAATAGGTTATAGTCCATAAATAACCACCCTAAGTTGGCCAATGCTCAACCTGTGAAATCATTATCGTCTACTGTGAGACAACATGTCTCCCAACATCAGCTACAAAACAGAAAATTCCATTCCCATGCGGGATGAACCCGTCATAAACATGCTACTACATATGCTTTACAGAATTCCTTAAAAAAACAGAAACGATTGCCATTAACCAAGATGAAATAAACTATCCCCAATTCCTATCCCAACTCCAAATGTATACAGTGTGAAAACACGCTTTCAGCAATGTCCTTAAGATACCTCCCCCAAAATGCCCCACCCGATTACACAACATTCAAAAAAACTAGAATAAAGGGCGTCCCACACCTGAACTTACAGGTGTCTTTATGATAATCTTGAACAACATCAAAACGTTAAACGTAATACAAAAACCTATCATTCAAAACATGCCACACTGTTTATATTGTTTCTGTGAACCTCAGATACACAGAATAAAACACAATATGGAGCAATTCTGATATACTAGATTACATGAGCCATCCAACCATGACATCTGCCACCGCAAAACAACAGCTTGTCCAGGTATTGTAAAAGCGAACCAAGCCATAAACTCTTTTGCATCTCTAAGATTCTATGGTAACACTACTCAGGTGTACTGTGTCTAAGATACCACCCCCCCAACCGACCCTACCTGTTACACACAACATACTCACTATAAAAAAATTTTGCCCATCTCTGAGCATACCGTCGGCTTGGAACATGTCCATGAAAAACCACCCAAATATACCACAAGGCCAGTAACTACACAAATCCAAACCATACAAACCCATTCACGCTTCCGCGGCACGCCTTCATACCGCTACCCACACTCATCCTGCAAACTAATGGCTCACTCACACTTCCACCTCCTTAGTTCTGAAAAAAAAACTCTACAAAAGGAGACCAGTCCCCTACAGTATTATCCCAGTGCCAATTGAAGACTACTGACCGTAAGGCCACGGAAGGTCTCCGGAAGACAGACTCCCCACTTTCCCCCATAAATAAATTTATTCCTACTAACAGTCCTATATATACCCACTGCTATTGCCTTAATTCGAATTCTTCCCCCAATCTCCCTCATTCCCCATGAAATATACAGAAAATCCGTTACCACATACATTAATGCCATTTTCACCTCTCCAGGGACTCCTCTCAAGTCGAGCGTTAAAGCGCGTAGGGTCAAAACATTACTCCCACCCAAAAGACGAAAGACCCTCCCCAACCATGACCTCACCTCCCCTAATGCCTTACAAAAATAAACCACATGAAATGCTGATTCCAATTCTCTACAATGTATACAGTACGGTTCCCTCACCAAGCCCCTCAAATTCAATACTGATTTCGATGCTAAAATCCCCATTAGGAATCTGTATACTAACTCACGCACTCTCGACCTCAATCAAAGCTTCTGGAAATCTGCTCAGATCATCCCCCAATCATACAAAGGAAACACGGCTACCCCTTGCATAATCTCCGATCTCCTACTCATCGACACCAAACGTCCCACTTTAAGATGCGTGACCTCCTGTACCAGTACCAAAACCTGCAGCATATCTTCACATTCCATTAATTCCTTGCCACCCCACCATTTATGTACATCCCTCATCACCTCTGCCACTCTAATCCCTCTTACCCCTCCCACCCTGACAAATCTCTGTTTTACATATAGGGCTTTCACTTTCGGCCCTAACGCTAGAAGACCCCCCTCCCCCACTACTGACATGGGACATAACCACCTCCTTATTTAACCGTGCCCTCCCAAAACCCCAAATATAATGTAATACCCGATGCTGGAGCTCATGTACATCTTGTGTTCTCAAAGGATATACCTCTGTCACACCCCAAACTTTGCTATAAACAAGAGAATAAACTATCACCGCCCTCTGCTGCAAGGTGACATCGCCTGCCCTTAAACCCCTTAGCCTACTCACTGCTTTATCCACCACCCACTCTGAGTTTACCCGTCTGGCCTCCTGCTCATCCGCCATGTATATAACCCCACAGATCTTTAGCCTATCCACCACGGACCACCTGAACTCCAATCACAAATCCCCCCACCCAAGAACCTACTTCCATGAGACTCGATTTCACCCTATTTACAAGCATGTCCGTTGTCTCCCCAAAAAGCTCCAGCACCCTTCCCACAGTTTGCAAACCCTCAACCCCATCTATGAGGACAGCGGTGTCATCCACATACCCCACTATACCGACACAATCGTCCCTCCCCCGCTGAAGCGTTCCCCCTCTACAAGCCCATAGAACGGATTCTGCATGCATGCAAACAAAATTTGAGAGAGCGGGCACCCTTGCCGCAAGCCTCTCTCCATGCTTACCAGACTCCCCAACATCCCATTAACTTGGGCCCTCACCATTGCCGATGAGTACAGCGTGTCAACCCACCACACCACCTCTTCCCCAAAACCCTGACTCAACAAACTAGCCCTCAAAAATTGTCTATCCACACAGTTGTACGCTCTCTCCCAATCGAGTCTCAAAAGTTCCCCCTCCCCTTGCAACTTCAAAAAAAAACCCTTATGCGCCCATGTACATCTCGCATACTTTGTCCCGGGATTCCCAACTGACCCCTATTGATAACAGTCCCTATAATTTTCTTCATCCTATTACCCAAAATCTTTGCAAAAATCTTGTTGTCTGAACACATTAGTGAAATAGCTCTATACACACCCAAGACCCTCCCCTCCTGCTTCTTGCGGACCAAAACAACCACCCCCGTTCTTTGTGTCTGTTCTAGCTTCCCCTCCTGCAACATGAAATTCATGACTTCCACCAGACAATGTTTAACATACTCCCAATGAATCCTATAGAAATCATTTGATATCCTGTCTATTCCTGGTGCCTTGCCTGTACTAGTGTTGAACACTGCCTTCTCTACTTCCCCTATGCTAATCCTACCCCAACTCAACCCCCACCCTCCTTGCCTCCTTAATCAGCTCCCCCCCTCAACACTTCCTCTGTAGCAATACCCTCCTTCATCTGCCTCCCTTTCTCCCTGAACCAATGATCAGCATAATTACTCATGCCTTCCGTAGTTGTCAGCACCTGACTCCTCTGATATCTACCCATACCCACACTAACCTCCAATTGCAATAAGGTTGACTCCTTCTGCCTCACCCGAAACCGTCACAAAACGCTACCCGAAGGCTTGTCCCCCCACAGCACAGCCTCCACTCCCGCCTGCACATGCACCGCATCAAAATGGTCGTTATGGATTTCAGCCAATCTACCTCAGAGTTGTTCAATGGTCCTATACTGCTCCCCCAACCCCTCTCATAACAATCATTCAACTGACCTTCCAGATAATTCTGTAAACCATATCTCCACCGAGCCTCTTCCCTGCTCCGAAGTTTAAAGAATCCCGCTATACCAGGTTTAGCCCACCTCTCCCACCAATCCAAAACACACATTCCTGTGCCCCGTGACCCCAAAAGAGGTTGCCACCATTCCCCAAAAACTTTGCTCACCCCCTCCCCCTTCAGAAGCCTCACATTCAACTTCCAATAACCTGGGTAGGTCCTAACCATCCCATCCCATTCCAGATTCTCAATAACCTCTCTATGGTCAGAAAACCTCACATCAAAAGTCTGAACCGCCACTACCCTGATCTTCGCCGTTGCATAAAGCCTATTCCAATCGGCAGCATAACCCTGCGTAAAAAACATATGCTCGACCCCCAACCACCCCCCTGCCACTAAAACCCCCCCACTTCATCAACACTTTGCGCAATAGACTCAACACACACTCCTCCCCCCGCGGTCCACATCACCTGTCTTATAACCAATTCCAATCTGCACCTAACAGTGTTTAAAAGGGAAACCCCTAAAAATACATCAACAATCCCCGAAATTTTCCTTGACTTTGCATTGCTTTCTACAGGCACAACATTCCCTAAAAAAAAAACCCCGAGAGCACCCCAACCCCCCACCCACCCCACCCCCCAAACCCCCCCTCCTACCACCCCCCTCCCCCCCCAAAACGCGAAAGGGCGGCCCTTCACAGTACAGCCCCCAACCCTTTCAACCTTAACGAGCCACTCACATGAGATTATCCCCCTTAAAATGAAACTCACATCCAAATTTGTAATTTGCCCCGGTAAAACAACTACGACATAAAATCTCCGTAGAAACCAATATTCACACTCTCTTAACTTAAACCCCTCGGGCCCATTGACATTGACAGTGCTACCTTAAAAGTTTTACGTAAGGGCGTTTCCCCCGCCGCCTTTGCGGCTTCTCGAACCCCCGGGGGCTGCTGGGCCACTTTTGGCACTCTGCATACCCTGACCCCCGGGCCCCCCCCCCCCTTTCCTGGACCCGATCCTTTCAGCACAACCTTTTGGGTCCCACCACCACCAGTGAACCACCATCCCCATACATGACTCATTTTCCAGGGCCCCTGATATACCTCGACCACCCCCTCTTCACTTGTCCTCCTTACGAAAAGAGTCTCCCTCACCTTTGGGTGTCGCCGACGTTCCCACCATCTCACCCCACCCACCTTTTCCCCCAGGCGCCCCTCTTCACCCAGGAATCTTTGCAAGACCGCCTCCAACCCCCCATCTTATGCAATTCACTGTTCGACAGTCTCAATGTGGGTGTCGGCTCCATCCGCCCCCGTTAATAGCACGGGGGCCCCCGGGTCCAGGTCCCCCCTGTCCATTTCGTTCCAATGGGGGCCCCTCCCCTTCGGGGGCACCTTTCCCAGGCACTAAAGTGCCCGCTGTGGTCTACTGGCATGGGTTTGGGCACCCATCGTCCCCCCCTTCTTGACACGGGGTGCCATATGGTCGTAAGACCCGCAAAAACATGCAAGTCCCCCGTTGTCCAGCATAATATACTAGACCTGCATCCTGTAACCACCGGGAACATATGAAGATCTCCTGCCCAACGACATCTTCATTTGGGGAAAGGACCTTCTGGCAACCCCCAAAGGCCCCTGTTTCCTACCCCAATTCACCGACAAACCCATGACATACCTGCAAAAATACCCCCAAAAAGATCTATTCCTTGCCTCGAAAGGAATTCCTGTTTTTACCCCCGTTACCTATTGAGAATCAGAAGGCAGACATCAACGGCTGTTTTAATTTTTCACCCTCCTCCTCCTGGAAACGTGGGACTGTTTTGGGATAAACCAGGCCTCTTGACTTGCAAAAAATCCTCGACGTCCATTAACGAAACTCCATACAGTTCTTTTTTGGGAATGCCAACACACATAGATAACTAAAAAAACCATTTTCTGTAGAACTTGGGTAAGCTTCCCGGTGCCGGCGTTTTCAGCTTTTTGGGACGGGACCCCCCGGGAAAAAAAACGGGGCGTCCCCAATTTTTTCGATCCGCAAAATATTGGGGTTTTTAATTTTTTTAAAAGGTTTTTTAAGAACCAAACTCACCACCTTGGAAAAAAAAAGATTTTGGGCAAATTCCAAAAAAGAAAAAAAAAAAACCCCCCGCCCTTTTTCCCACCCCTTCTTTTTTGGGAGTTTGGGGGGCAAAGGGGAAGACAAAATTGAGGAAAATTTTTTTCTGAACCCGGGGGAAAAAGCTTTTTTTCCCCAAAGGGTGAACTTTCCTTTTTTGGAAAAAAAAAACCGGGGGGAAAGGGATTAGGCTATTTTTTTAAAAAAAAAAAAAAAAAAAAAAAGTTTTGGGGTACGCAAGGGAAAAAATTCCCCAAAGGGTTCTTTTGCAACGAATTTTAAAAAAACGAGAAAGATGGAATTTTTGGAAATGTCACAATCACTATTTTCCAAAAATGTTAAATTTCAATTCTTACCCCCTTCTTTTTTCAGGGAAAAACTGGAAATTCCGTAAATTATGTAACAAGGTCGAAAATTTTTAATATGACGATTCAGTAATAGTGCCAACCCCTAGTAAATGGGAAAAATTTAAAAATCAAAAAAATTTAGAGCTGTTTAATTTTGCAAGGGTTTTGGGAAATTAAGAGGAATCTTTGAAATTTCATTTTCATTAAAAAGGTTTTTTTAAAAAGGAAAAGGGAAGAAAAATATTTACAAGGGTGCAGGATTCGAAATAACCAAAGCCTTACCTCCATATGGGAAAATTTTAGGCAATTTGGGAAAGTAATCGTCACCTTCTAGGTTAAAATTTTTTTAAATAAATCTCCTTTTTACTAAGGGGGTTTTTACGAATTTTAATTTTTTCACTGAAATTTTTGAGGAGGTAACATGAAGAATTTGGTAATGGAAAATTTTAATTTTCAAATTCCCCAGAGCTTTTGAGGAAATTTTAAGAAGGAAAGGGAGAATTTTTTCCGGGTGACTTTACAATACACAAGGGTTTGAAAGGGGGAAAACAAAGACCTAAAGCGGTGACGGGGGTCAGTGGGTTTTTTTCCCCTTGTTTTACAATTTCAACAACGATTAAGGGGGGAAAAAAATAAAAAAAAAAAATTTGTTGATAAAAAGGGTCAATTCTTCTTTTAGACTTTTCACTAGGTGTTTTGAAAGAATCGGGGTTGGGAAAAGGGGAATTTTTTAAATATGGACAAAGCTTGTAAGTTGGACAGGAAATAAAGCCACAAAAGGAAATTTCTTAAATATCGGGTTGAAAAGGAAGGAGTTTGTTAAGAGAATCGAAAAAGAAACGTCAAAGTGTTCCAATGTCAAAAACCTTGTTTTCATATCAAAAAGCATAAAAAAATAGAATCCTGGGTTTGGGTTTCGTTTTTTATTTTGGGTTAGGCCCTTTTTAGTTTCCCGAAAATTTGGCCCCCAATTTTCGGGGAAAATTAATTTTCATAAAATACAAAGGGGATGCAAATTGTTTGACAGAAATTTTCCCCCTTGCCCTTAAAAGGAATGGAGTTAGGGGGTTTGTTGAGGGAAATTGGGAAAACAAGAAAATAAAGGGGTGTAACGTCTAAAATTAATCAAAAAAAAGGATTAAAAAAATTGGTTTTCAAGTTAAAAATTTGTTAGGAAGGGAATTTGGAAAGCACTTTTGGAAAAATAATTGGGAGGGGGAAAAACCCCCAGTACCATTTGGTAAACCTTGGTAGTTTTAAAATTTAGGTTAAATAACAGATGGGTGTGGGGGGTTGTGATTAAACCGAAATCTGGCAAAGGTTGGGACAGTGTTCCTTTTTATTTTAAAGGGAAAAGGACCTTAAAAAATAAGACTAGTGATTTTTGTTCTGGGGGTGGGGGGTGGATGGACCTTTCGGGGCTCAGGTTCCTTTTTAGTTTTTTTCTTATTTTTTAATGTATAAATAACCACTTTTGAAAAGCCCCCTATATGAATGTTCAGGTGGAATAAACCCCTGTTTTGGAAAATTCCCCTTAATAAATTAATGTAGGGAAAATTCCACCAGATAAAAAAGTCCCCCTATTTATGAAATAATTCCTTTTATGAATAAGTCCCCAAGAAATAATTTTTAAAATCCCTTTTTATGAAAAATTTCCCCACCTAGGTATGAAAATTCCACCTAGTAGAAATAATTCACCGGGAAAGAAAAAAGTCCCCCAAGATAAAAATTTCCCCTGCTATGAAAAAATTCCACCTAGGAATGAATAAGCCCTTAGTAGAAAATTCCCAACGGTAGAAATAATTCCCCTTTGCTTGAAATTCCCTTTAGTATGAAATTTCCACCTAGATAAATAACCACTGGGTATGAAATAATCCCCTAGTTGAAATTTCCACCTACTTGAAATAACCACCAGTTAAATAATCACTAGTATAAAAAATTTTACCTTTGATGAAAAAATTTCACTACTATAAATAATTCCACCTAGGTTAAAATTAAGTCCCCTACTATAAATAATTCCACTAGGATGAAAATTCCCCCTTTTAAAAAAAAAGTCCACCGGGTTGAAAAAAAGTCCACTAGTATGAAATAATTCCCCCTGGGTATGAATTTCGCAGTTTTTTTGGGGGTTTCTGAAAAATTTTTTGGAAAAATGAAAAAAGTTACCTAGCGGGAAATAATTCCACATATGAAATAATTCCCCCTATTTGAAAAACCCACTTATGAAATAATTCCACCTATAGAAATAACCCACTAGTTGAAATAACCCCCTATATGAAAAAAATTTCCCACTAGGTATAAAATAATTACCAGAGAAATTTAGTCCCCTAGTTGGAAAAAAATTTTCACCTAGAGAAAAAAAAGTCCTTAGCTATAAATAATCCACCTAAAATGAATAAGTCCTTAGCAGAAATAAGTCCACAGCAATAAAATAATCCCACCCTTGAAAAAAATCCACTGTAGAAATTTCCACCAAAGTTGAAATAATCCCCTAGCTTGAAATAATTCCACCAAGGGATAAAAATAGGTCCCCAAGAATAAAATTAATTTCCCCTAGCAATGAAAAAATCCACCTAGAGAAATGTTCCACTAGTAGAAATAAGTCATAGCATGAAATAATTCCACCTTGGAAGAATAAGGGCCCCTACCCATGAAAAAATTTCCAAAACTAGTTTGAAATAAGTCCACCTAGCATGAATAATTTCCCCCGGGATGAAATAAGTCCCTAGGAAATTTCCCACCTTTAGAAAAAAAGCCCCCTAGTTGAAAAATTCCACCAGCTTGAAATGGGTCCCCCTAGTAGAAAATAATTCACCTAATTCCCCCGGGATAAAAGCTCATAATTAAAAAAACCCCGTCCGTAAAAATAGCCCTAGCCAAAAAATTTTTCCAACTGGGTATATTTCCCAACCAAAGGATTACACAGGATTGGAAAAAAGCCAAGTTTTTAAAAATTCCACTGGTGGGTTTACAACTTTGCCAACCCCTTTTCACCCCTTGAAATTACATTTCTTAATAATTTCCACCAGGAGTGAAATAAGTCCATCAGATATGAAATAGTCCACCTAGCAAAAAATGGGTCCCCCTGGTATGAAATAAGTCCACCTAGAAATAAAAATAAGTCCCCTAGCAATGAAATAAAGTCCCCCAGCTATGAAATGTTCCACCTAAAAATTAAAGAAAATGTAAAACCCTACCCTTTGAAAAAATTTTCCCCAAAGCATGAAATAGGTCCACCTAGGAAAGAAATAAGTCCACCTAGCAATGAAATAAGTCCATCTAGCTATGAAATGCTTCCACCTAAGTATGAAATAAGTGCACCTAGCTATGAAATAATTCCACTTTGGTAAGAAATAAGGCCACCTAGCTATGAAATAATTCCAACAGGATAAATAAGCCATTTGTTTTGAAAAAATCCCTGCCATGAAATAACTTTACGGTGTCTCTTAGCTAGGTTAGTAGCGCACTCAGCTCACACCATGAGTGTACGTGGTTCGATCTCAAGTATGGCTAGAAACATTTGGCGTTTTTTCTTAGGGACGGGTGTCCGTTCCCTGGACAGTGGGTACCTGGGTGAAAGCCGATGGTTGGTTGCATCCTGGGGACAAAATTAAACCAAATTTACCCGAAAGCTCTGTAAAACCTGGGACCTTGGTATGTTTGTATTAGTTCTATCATTTATTGTGAAAAAAATTTATTATTTTTTAAAACACCCTTTGAAATAAGTACCAATTTGGGAAAAACTTATTCTGGGTCTATTTTTGGAGAAAAATCCATTGAAAAAGAAAGTCATATTTTTTATGGCTTTCTTGGTTTATCTGTGTTAAAAAAAATTTCGTCAAACAGACAGCATAAAAACTTCAAACTGAATTATTAAAGCAAATGCCAAGAAACAACAAAAAAAAATTCATATCATGTACAGAATATAATTTCAAGTGAAAACTTCACACAAACCTTCTGCAATTTTAAAAAAAAAAAATTTAAGTTTTTTTAAAATTTTTTTGTACATAAGAATGAAAATTGAGGGAAGATTCATAATTGATTCATATTTAAATTTGGGTAGTTGTTGGCAAAGACAGGGATTCAAATTTTTCGCTTGGTATTATCCCCCACAGTGGAGATATCTTAAAAAACTTATTGAAAAACGGACTGGAAGGGCTTTTGATGGTATAGGGCATTAAGCCAAACCCCAAAACATGCAATAAAAACTTTTTTGGGCCTAGTTTTTTTTAACTGCATTATTAGATGCTTAAGCCTTGACAATAGCCCTAGATATTTCTTTTATGATTTTAGCTATAAAGGGAAGAAAAGTTTAAAAAAACTATTGACCAGTCAAATTTTCCAAAAATAGATAGCAAAGAAAAAATTACGCACCCCCTGTAGGTTTGTGCTTGTCATATGACTAAGTTGTAGGTTTGAAGCTTACCTGTTTGTGGCTGGTTCTATATTAATTTTCCCCATTGTTGCAAATTTCCAGGCCTATTTTACCCTCCCTGATTGGATTACGCTCCTTTCACCTTTATGAAGTTTAAAAAGAAAGGTGTGGTCCACCTGAAGGGGTGTGTGGACGATTTAGCCGGCAATGTCCATCTCAACTTCACGTACAGATCAGGGGGCCCCCCCGACGGCCAGTGGGTCTACGACCCAAAACGGTTCCCCCCCCCTGGTCTGAACATTTTACGGTCACTTAAAATGTTAAACCCGCGCATTTGATACATGAAATTATTCGGCCATTAACTCCTAAAACCATACCCATTTTATTTTCATTTCATTATTTTAATCCTGAGATAGCTAAATTAATAGCATAAGTAAAAGTTTTTCCCTTTGTAGGGAGTTTAACATATGTATAGAGGGGTTGAAAAAAAAGTTGTAAGACGTCTAGTTTTTGAAAAAATAGTCGGCTTGATCCCAGGAAAAACTATGATAATTCTAATTTTTCAGAGTAAAACCCATCATCTACATAAGAATTCCCTCCTCTCTCTTTAAAGTATTTTTAATTTCAGCAAAATTACATAATGGGAACCTTTTTTTTAATTTTTAAAAAGACTGCAAAGGGAGGAAACCTGATACTTCAGTTTATGGGGCAATTTTTCTTTATATTGACTTTTAAAAATATGTACACAGCATCTTTTTTCCTGGGGCTTCCTTTTGTTCCAATTATGCATAGTTCCCCTTTTCTCACATTTCCCTTTTCATTACTTGTGATCTCCTGTGTAGGGGTGATTTAGAAAAAGGGGGAAGTACAAAGAGATTTCTCCCTCAACATTGCCCTAAAAGGTGAGAGGGAGGAGGTAGTGGACTACCAAAAGGGGTACTTCAACGACCCTCTCACCTTCGCACCAGTAAACCCGACCCTAACCAGGGGCCCTCGCTCTCTCAGACCCCTTTAAACCCCCGGTATAGTTACTTTTTTTTGATCTTGCTGACAGATTTTTATTTCATGCGAAATGGGGGATTTCAACTTAAGGCACCTAAAAAGGAGGAATATGGCAAAAAATGGTGTGTAGAGAAAAACCAGGAGACGCTCAATGAAAAAAACACACACACACGAACTTTTAAATCTCTGCACAAAATTCATATTAAACCCCAAAATGTTAAAAGTGTCAAAATCCCGGACCAAAAATTTTCTAATAAAAATGTTTATAGTGTTTGTTAGTGTCTTTCTAAACCAAATTTTCGGGATTTATCAACAAGGTAATACCCGATTTGGGTAATCCTGTACCCCATCTTTACAACAATGATGATCTGATACAAAGTCACCATATAAAAAAAAAAATATCGATCACAACATAACGAGGTTTGACAGCATGCCGGGCCCAGACCCACAAAATGTGATCAGTCACGAGGTAGCCTTCACCAAATCCCAAATTTTAATAAAAAGAAAAAAGAGGGACCAAATAAACCAAGTTTTAAATGATATAAGTGGGAAGATACCGACAACACAGGGCTTCAGCCTATGCCAGAACGATTAACTCTGTGGCACTCGATGTATGCTCAAGGGACATTTTTTTAAAAAAAAAAAATGAGAAAAATAAATTAGAAAGAAAAGGCTCTCCCCCTTACAGGCGAAAGGGCCCAAAACAGAGCGGCTAAAAGGGTTTTTTTATCTGAATACGTAGGAGACACTGGGCAGAGAAAAAGCAAACATTTGAACAAGCAAAAAAATCCAAGGACAAGAAACGCGCGGAAACTAAAAGCCTAAATGAAATCGAAAGAAACCCCAAAATATTCTTCTCTTTGCCAAATCAAAATCGAGAACAAATCCGTTTTAGGCCCCTACTTAAAAAGATGGGTCCTTCACAGATGACGGCAAGGAAATGAGTGAGCTACTCAAGTTCTAGTATAACTCGCTTACAGCGGCCCCTAACCGGAAATGGATCGAAGATCTAAAAGAATTTTTTATGGAGCCCCAGGTTTGGGGAAGCACAAGACATCTGGGCATTATCCTGACGCCAAAAAGCCCTTTGAACAGGAGAACATGACAGGCCCCGCACTCTTCCCCCGGCGCAGATAAAGAAATCCGTGTCCACATGAATGCATGAAGCCATATCACGTGCTTTTAACATCTATGGAGAGGGAGCATGGACCTAAGGGTCGTCCACAGTTACTAAAGGAACAGACATAGCCTCCTCCCCGAAGGTGCGAAAGCAAAAGCAAAAAACACAGCCCCATAGCGCTAACGTCCTATACATAAAAAACCTTTAAGGGTTCCAAGAAAGCAAGATCGCCACCCATCTAGATAAACCCCCTCAGTTTCCTAACCCCGGAACTGGGTTTAGAGCAGGCGCCTCTCTGTCTCAAACTGGACCAACGACAAGGTCCTGGATGTCTAGAAGACAAAATGAGATGTAATAAACTCAGTTTGCAAAAAGCCTTTTGATAAGGGTTATCATGGTTAATAGCCACAAAAATCGTAAAAAAGAAATAAAAGGAAAAGTTTGGTAGATGGATCTATATTTCTTGCAAATAGAACACAAGAGTAGTAGTCTGAGGGGGGGCTACGGGGGAAAAGCCTGTTTCCCAAGGCACAGTATCGCTCCATTTCTTCCTCTCCCCATACGGACATAGGGGTATAACCACGTGCCGTGTTTTCTTTTTCGTTAACCCGAAACGGCATGAAGTGTCCTCCCTTTTAAGACGCAAGGCTCCAGGCGGCATCAACCAAATTTTAAATGGGCTGCAGAAAACAATATGAAGTTCAATGTGGGAAATTTTAATCCTCCGTTGGAAAAGTGAGAAAATTAAAAATTTATCGGGTAAAAAACAAATTCCAACACACAAGGAACGTAAACTAAAGTCAAAGAACTTGGGGTGATCATGTTTTAGGATCCACCTTCAAGGGCCCCAACATTGTATCAGTAAAATTCTAGAAAAATTTTCATGATGGATAATGAAACCTTCAAAACTAGGGATGCCAAAACCCATGAGAACTCTTCGGCGCATGTTCTATCTAGGGTGGAATATTGCGCACATAAAAGCACCTGTCAAGGAGGGGTAAAATTGCTGCCCAGGAAATGTACAGAGAACCTTCACGGTCCCATAACTGAGATAAAAACCCCAATTACTGGGAACGCGGAAGTTCCTAAACCCTTTACTAAAGAGGCGGGGGGGGATACATAATTTATACATTGGAAAATCCCGAAGGATTAGACCCAAAATTACCACAAATCTCTCCGTACGAAAGCAAAAAAAAAATGGCAGACGAGCAACATCCCCCCATGAAAAGCAGGGGTGGCACTAGGATTTAAGAGACAAAACAAAATGTTAGGGGCCAAAACTGTCACTGCCTCCCCCAAAACATAAAGGGGGGTTTCCGATGACCCTTTTGGGTTTTTCAAGCGGCACTGAACAAGCACCTAAAGTCAAGACCTGACCAGCCGGGTTGGGGGGTTCGTACGTTGGATTTAGCCAGCAGTAAAGCCTGGAGATCCCTTATGATTCACCTTCTTGAAGTTGTTAAAAAAAAAACCACATGAGTAAGACCAGAGTGAGATGTGTTTCCCGGTAAAGGGAAACTTTAAAACCCGGGATGATGAGTCCTGGGGGAAAGTGAAGCTTAGAGAACCAGGGATGATGTAGTACCCGGGTAATGTAGCTTTGAAACCAGGGGGGATTAGTACCTGGGGAATTGAGTTAAAACCAGGGGTGGTTTGTACTGGGTAAATTGAAGCTTGACAACCAGGGGGATTAGTACCTGGGGGAATGTGAAGTTAGAAACAGGGATATGTAGACCTGGGGAATTGAAGCTTAGACAACCAGGGTATGTAGTACCTGGGTTTAAGTGAAACTTAGACAAAACCAGGGATGATGTAGTACCTGGGTAATGGAAACTTGACAACCGGGATGGTGTACCTGGGTAATGTGAAACTTAACAACCAGGGGGATGTAGTACCGGGAATGTGAAGCTTTGACAACCAGGGATGGTAGTACCCGGGAATGTGAAGCTTAGAAAAAGGGGTGTGTAGTACTGGGTAATTGTAGCTTAAAAGAAAAAAAATGAGAAAAACCGGGGGGAATTGAGTTTTGACAACCAGGGGTATGAGTCCTTTGGTGAAGCTTGACAAACCGGGGGTTTTAGACCCGGGTAATGTGAAATTAACAACCCGGGAAAGATGAGACCCTTTAAATTTAAACTTAGACAACCAGGGGGATGTAATTTCTTTTGAATTAAAAAGTTTGTTATACCGGGTTTTGTGAAGCTTGCCCAAAGATGTATATTTAAAAATTTCTTAGAACCGGGATTTTTTTAGTCCTGGGAATGTAAGCTTGGAAACCAAAATTAATATTATTGAATAATTTGGTTCCCAGATTTGACTTAAAAAGATTATGCAGAAAAAAAAAAACGTTTTTTTTTTTGGGGTTTTAAATTTTGGGTTCCCAAAGAAAGATTCCCGGTTTAACCACCGGCCCTCAAACCTTTTTGGTTGATGCCCGATCAACCGTTTTTAGAAACGCATGCGCAAATACCCGCCTCTGATCAAAATAACTACTTGTCCCTTTTGAAGAAACTAGAAGTCTGTGTAATTTTTCCCAGAAGGTATCAAAAATTTTTCCTTTACACTTGAGTTTATTCCGTTTTCGGGCTTTTTTCCCCCCCATGGGTTTATATTAAAGTTTTCCCTCAGTTATGTGCTTGCTTGTTATTGTTTTGTGCCCCTGAGGACTTTTAAGACCTGGGGAATTTTAATAAAAAAAGGAATTTAAATTGGTGTGTTTTTTGCGGTATGAAAATTTTTTTGTAATGGTTTTGCGGCTTTTTTTGTTTGTTAAACTTTCTTGTTTTTTATTTTTGAAATTTTTCTAAGGGCTTCGGGGAGTTCAACGCCCCACGGCCCGGTCTGAGACCAGGCCTCGGGTGGATCAGTGTCTGCATCAACCAGGGGTGTTACTACTGGCCACACGCTCAAAATGACGTAGAATCACAAGCCCATGCTGATCAGGTACTGACTCTAGGTGCAATTTTATGACTGAGTACTGAGTGACCTACGTAGTCAAAGTGTTCTGTAAATGTCACTACAACTGCTGCTACTCACTTAATACCTGCTTTACGTCGGAGATGTTTTGCAGCGTCTACCGAGCCTCTTGCTCGGAGTGCAGAGTTAGTACAAAAACTACTAAAATAAAATTACTCAAGCAAGAACGTTATTGCATGTACAACAATTGTTATTGTGCTGTAGGTGTTGTGCCACACATGTTATTGTGCTACACATACTGTTCTACAAGTGTTGTTGCATGTGTGTTGCAGATGTGGGTGGGAATCACAGGAACATTAGTGGTGATATGTGTGATGTATTACGTCGCCTGCCAGGTTACTCGCCCACACACCCCCACTTGCTTCTCCCTAGTGCTACTCAACATCTTCGGCGCCTTCCTCTCGTACGCAGCCTTTACCACTTTACCTGTCTCGCCAATAATAAAAAAACAAAACTTATACTTGTTAACAATAATCTGCACTTTAAAAAAGAGGTTACCTCGAAGTTTATGTTTAAAGTCAGTTGATTTTGTACATGGGTCATTTAGCCGGCAATTCACCTGTTGTCACCAAAAATACTCAAATTTTATTTATTATTTTTATGTAAAGTGAAAATATTGAGCAATTCAAGTACATGCAGTCTATGTACTTTGTATTTGTGCTGAAATGTATATAAATTAAAAGTTTGATAATTTTGCCCATCAACAGTTTAACAATAACATTTAGGTCTATTGATATATGTAGTCTTAATCGTTCATTATATTTCATTACTATTGTATCACTATATGCTTATTAGTATCTACAGTCTACTGGAAGAATATACACTTACACCATTATTGTTCAATCATCCTTTTTTACATATATTAATATTATCCCTTATCTCCCTTCTTCAATTCATAATCCCTTTTATATATGTACCAGTTAACCCTAAATGCTCAAATGCTGACAATCGACCTGAATCTGAACCTTTATAATCTAAATCCCGTAAACATTTAATGACAGCACTGTCATTACTATACAGATACAGAAGCCAGTAATGTCACAGTAATGCTAGAAATATACAAATTTTGAATTACTTATTAGATCCCTAAAAAATCATATGATGGCCTGGCACTCGTAGATTCGTTAAAGTCAACTTCTCGGTATATTTTATGAATGAATAAACTGGCTTAAGCATGACACATTATAACATCTACACACTACCAGGATACACAACAATCCACAACTGCAGCCACAACAAATTGAGGGAGATATTATCATTTATTATTCTAATCAGTTATCATGTAGTAACACCATATCCTTCAATGATGAATATGGTGAATATATATTTGCAAACTTCTCTGTAAAAAACTTAGAAAACCCTACAGCAATTGCGGCTATATACAGGATGCCCCATACTAATATTCCTGCCTTTAGTGCTAAACTTAACACACTGATTACGGATACACAAATGAATAAGCACCACCTACTACTAGCAGGAGACATCAACATCAACCTTGGCCTAACAGATGACCAACCTGTATCTGACTTCATTAACAATATAAACAATATACTACTAATACCAGCAATTACAAAACCAACAAGACTAACGGAGACAAATGAAACCATAATTCACCATATGTAAACAAACATACTGGCCTCCCTAAAGCGGGGATAATCAGGGACAACACTGCTACTGACCACTACCCAACTTTCCTCCTAACAAACATTTTTAGGCAACCCATGGAATATAATAAATTCTCTTTTCGACTCCATGCAGAACTAAGCTCAGAACTAAGCAACATAATTTTCCAATGCTGTTGGTATCAATGAAAGGGTGGACATACTTCTTAACAAAACACATAGACTATATAACAAACATTGTCCATAAAAACTAAACAGACCACTAGTAAAAGACTAAGTTGCCCATGGCTTACTAACAGCGTCCTAAGATCCATCAATATGAAACATCAATATGATAAACAATATAGAAGGGGCTTAATAACTAAAGAATTTATCAAACACTATACATCAGTCCTCACTAAATTAATCAGAGAAAATCCAGGGCAACTGTACTATTCTAATTTGATTCACTGTAAACGAGAGGAATATAAAAAGACCTGAAAGACATTCTCAGATCTGGGCACCATAAAAACGAACAGACGTAGTTATTATTGTACTAGTAACCAAAAGATCCGATAACTCTAGCCTGTTGATACAGCTAACAAGAAATTTATATGTCCTAACATAGATCAATCTCGCAAGTAAAATGCCAATTACCCAATGCTCGAGCTAATGATTATCTAGATGGGAAACTTAACTGCATCTTCTTACCTTGCTCAACCAGAGCCCACTGTGTTACCAGAGTATTAAACTCTCATAAATACCAAATCAGAAAATGTATAACTCAAGTGCCACACTATGTAAAACGGCAGTTCAAATCCTGTCACTGTCATTGCATTACCCCCTCTTTTTTAAATAACAGGGAAACCAACGCTTTCTCGGCATCACTCAAAAATAGATCGATTACTACAATACTCAAGTTGGTGACCCAACAGATATACGATTTTAGGCCAATATCATGCCTTGCCCTTATTTTTCTAAATCCTGGAGAAGCTTATGGCACATAAGCTTATACTCTTCATAATTCACAAATGTCCTGAAACCCGGCCAGTTGGCTTTCAGGAGAAACAAAAGCACAACTGACGCAATATAAATTTACTAGTCCTACTTTACACGCACTTGAAACTAAAACGAATATCCGCTTGGACTTTTTATCGACCTTAAGAAGCTTTTGATACAGTAGACCACAACATCCTACTCCTCAAGGTTAATCATTACGGTAAAAGAGGCCAAGCACTTGCATACTTCAAGTCATACCTTACTAATAACAATACTTCTCTATCAAGGACACAACCTCCTCAATAAGACCCCTGGACACTGGTGTACCACAGGGTAGCGTTCTTCTCCCCCTCTTTTTCCTTTTATACATCAACGACCTTCCAAGCGCATCACAAAAACGACACGACTTTTGTCATCTTCCACCCTAATCTAGCCTAACTCAGTACTATTGTTAATGAAGAGATCACTTTTCAAAGACCTAAACTTAGTGTACAAAACATTCACTCGTACTACTGTGTCACCAACCTGAAGCACTTGCTTGACAGTTGCAATAGGACCCATAGATACAATACTAGGCAAAAAAATCTCTGACATCCCACGTGTCAGGCTAATTTTTTTCAAAAACTCAATACCTGGAGTATACCTGGAGAGGGTTTCGGGGGTCAATGCCCCCGCCTCATGGTGGATCAGGACCTGATCAACCAGGCTATTACTGCTGGCCGCACGTAAACCTACGTACGAACCACAGCAAGGCTGGTCAGGTACTGAATTTAGGTGCCTGTCCAGCGCCATCCTTGAAGTACAACCAGGGTCTATTTGGTATCACCTGATGTATGCTTGGGAGGCAGTGAGGTTGATCAGTTTGGTTCCGTGACACCTTATTGTGTTTGTCTCTGCTCGTGCTTTATTGGGGGAAGGGGGTGTTGCATCAACCTGCTGAGCCTTTTTTTTCACTGGGAATGATTTTTCGTGTGCCAAGTTTTAAAAAACTAATATATCTAGGATTCCTAAGTGGATATAGATCAGGTATCTCTCCGTTGCGTTCCATGGGAATACAAGTCGAGGAACTTTTAAACCGTTCCTAGTAATTCAGTGTTTTATCGTTTATGTTTACCATGTAGGTCTCTTCTACATTTTCTAAGTCACTACCTTGAAGGCGTGTTAGTGTTCCATCATGGGGCTTGAGCATCCCTAGTTTTGAAGGTTCTCATTATCCATCCTGTCATTTTTCTAGCAGATGCGATTGATACAATGTTTTGGACTTTTAAAGTGAGATCCTCTGACATTATCACTCCCAGGTCCTTTACATTAATTTTTCCCCTCTATTGTGTGCTTGAAATTTATTTATACTCCATTATAGTTTTAATTTCCTTACGTCTTCCACATCGGAGTAATTGAAATTTCTCATCATTGAACTCCATATTGTTTTCTGCGGCCCATTTTAAGATTTGATTAATGTCTTCCTGGAGTCTTGCAGTGTCTTCAATGGAGGACACTGTCATACAAATTCGGGTGTCATCTGCAAAGGAAGACACGGTGCTGTGGCTTACATCCCTGTCTATGTCAGTTAAGAGGATGGGGAACAGGATGGGAGCGAGTACTGTGCCTTGTGGAACAGATTTTCGCAGTTGCCGCCTCATACTTTAGTCTCTTTACTATTACCCTTTGTGCTCTATTTGTTAGGACACTATAGAGCCATCTATCAACTTTTCCTGTTATTCCTTCATCACGCATTGTGTGCTCTATTACACCATGGTCACACCTGTCAAAGGCTTTTGCGAAATCTGTGTATACTACATGTGCATTTTGTCTTCTAGAGCATCCACGACCATGTCATAGTGGTCCAGTAGTTGGGACAGGCAAGATGGGGACCTGCTCTAAACCCTTGTTTGCTGGGTTGTGTAGCTGGATGGGTATCTTGTGAAGTTGCGATCTTGCTTCTTAGAACCCTTTATGGAGGGGTGGTTGTATGTTGATTTAGTAGATGGGCGAATGACTCCTGTGTCAATGCTCACTCTCCAATAGAATGTTAAAAGTACATGATACTTTTATACACTGTACATATAAGGGCTAAAATCTGGAATCTACCAAGAATCTCCTGCTGCACTGGCTCGGCTAGCATTTTTGAAACTAAGTTAGGAGAACACTATATTCTTAACTATTCCAGCCCATTCATAAATACATACGTTAAAACATATACGTTCATTTGGCTCAATATTATGACATAGTAAAAACATTGTAATTAATATATAGTTACTCTCACATATCTGTAATCCTCTCTAATTTTATATAAAACTGTAATCTCCTCTACCATACTTTTTAAAGACATTTAGCATGATTCTATAGATATGTTCAAATTCATTATATTCATTAACTCACCTAATGCCATATGTACAATTAGTGAACTGTTATTACCTTATTATTCTGTATGTAAGTTGCCCGAAAATACTCTGACATTTATAAAGGGCTTTTGGCTTATACACACCGTTGTTATACTCTTTGACAACATGTATCATGCTAGAATAAAATTATTTTATTGTTTATATTGTATTTCAGTTGTATATAAATCTTGCAGAAGGTTAAAACACAAACCCTATATGTTTTATTATTTATTCTATTTTTTTTTTAGGCAGGGATGTCATTGGTGGGTTGCGAACGTGCCGCGGGTGTGCTGGTAGCCACCTGGATAATTGTGTCTCTTGGTGTCTTACCTCGTTTGTCTGTAGACATTTGCTTTATTGCCTCCTCACTCTGCCCCAAGCTGACCCCGACTCTGAACTCCTTTGAGGATCTTGTACTGTCAGACCTTGCCTGGTGGCATCCAGGTACACCAGTCCTTGCCTGGGGCATCAAGTACACTCAGACCTTGCCTGGGGCTCCAGGTACACTCAGACCTTGCCTGGGGATCCAGGTACACTTCAGGACTTGCCTGGGGCATCCAGGTACACTCAGACCTTGCCTGGGGCATCCAGGTACACTCAGTCCTTGCCTGGGGCATTCCTGGTACACTCAGACCTTGCCTGGGGCATAAGTTAGGGTATAAAATGTATTGTAGTGCCTTGTGTATTTACATTATATTTAGAGGTCATCGCAAAGCTCTATGTGGCTCATTATGTATGGTCAATAAATGAAAATAAATATTTTCGGAACATTGTACATGAACACATTTGAAACTCCCAGAGTATGCACAACATACATTGGACAAGTAATATAAATAATATTAAGAAAAACCACCACAGCAAACTTACTTTACCATGCTAGCCAGACCCTTCTCCTGCCCATCAATTATCATGTATTTATCTGACCAGTTTTTAATTATACGTATTAACAAAAAGCACTAAACTCTTATTCCAATTTTTAAGTAAAGACAATCAGACTATTAGCTTCAGCGACATAACTTGGCGCTTAGCTTCACTAACTTCAATTCATTATTAATCATTTATCTTTTCTACATGTTGCATTTTCTAAATTTGAGTTTATCTCTCCTGTATCTATTATTCTGAGTTTCGTTTTGATTATGTAATTTTCGCACCTTATAATACTAGGCTTTAACTATCACTATACAAGGAGTGATGTTTTTCAGTTATTACATAAACTGTAGAACAAAACCTGTAATCTTACCGCTAGTTATGCCTACGGTGACAATGACAACTACAAAATTTTGGACATACGCCATAAACTACGAACTTTTCGTAAATAAATTTTCCTTGTATTTAAGGGGAAGCGGTAAACCAGTAAGTGTGTTTCAGTAAGAACCCTTGAAACTGGTCACAGGTAAATCACAAGAGAGAGAAACAACTTTTATATGATAAACAATACTGACATTGCTCCTTGGGAATACATGCCACCGGGGAGACCTAACATCCAGCTTCATATATATAAACTGAGAGGTGTGTGTAGCTCTGTGTAAGAAAAGGGAGCATACTTTAAGTTCCTGTCTTTATGGTTAAATTACCTTCAAAGGTTTGTGCACAGGTGAAATCCAGCTACTTCTAGTCGCTAAACTTTAACCCTAACATCTTGCTGGTAAACGCTTAATTTAATGTTACCTTGGGTGCAGGATCATGAAGCTGCAGATTACCAGCTGTTGAAGACATCAGATGTGCCACTTTACCAGAAGCTGTACAAGGGGTTGAAGGTATGCCCCTCCTTGGATGAATGTCTCGTCAGGGCCCGGGACACCAAATATGCTTTCATAACCTGGAGGCTCTACATGGAGGACAGGATCGCTATCAGGTACAGTACCCTATATCATTTATATCTATGGTTTATATACTGATACTGGTGGTGGAACTGGTATGGTGATACCGACAAATAGGTAAGACATTTATGTGTGCGCAACAAGGCCAACAGATTACTTGGATTTATCTCAACGCCCCCGCGGCCCGGTCTGTGACCAGGCCTCCTGGTGGATCAGAGCCTGATCAACCAGGCTGTTGCTGCTGGCTGCACGCAAACCAACGTACGAGCCACAGCCCGGCTGATCAGGAACTGACTTTAGGTGCTTGTCCAGTGCCAGCTTGAAGACTGCCAGGGGTCTGTTGGTAATCCCCCTTATGTGTGCTGGGAGGCAGTTGAACAGTCTCGGGCCCCTGACACTTATTGTATGGTCTCTTAACGTGCTAGTGACACCCCTGCTTTTCATTGGGGGGATGGTGCATCGTCTGCCAAGTCTTTTGCTTTCGTAGTGAGTGATTTTCGTGTGCAAGTTCGGTACTAGTCCCTCTAGGATTTTCCAGGTGTGAGGTATCATGGCCTGAAGTACCTGGTTTACGAAATGGCAGAGTAACGGCAGTTTTCCACGGGTGGAAAGAACCTCTTGCGACCAAATAAGCTTACAAAGACATAAGAGGACTGCGAGGGTTGACAGATGTAAATAATGAAGTATACGAATATGAATGCCATCAGGCCCAGCTGCCAACGATCGGCAAGAGGAAAGAGTTAACTCTAATTCTGGAAGTGTAAAAGACACATTATAAAACCCTTCTCTGCTAAAAGAAAAGTCTAAAGGTAGTAACTCTCTGGCAGACTTAGAGGAAAGAAACGAGGGGCATAGATGGAGCTTCTGAGAGGTGTGGACAGGATAATTTCGAATTATTGTGGCAAATTTAAAAAGAGC
>NC_069399.1:11217335-11276117 GCF_026875155.1 Cherax quadricarinatus | reverse complement strand
TGACAAAATATAAATGTTTTTCAAATCTGATAAGGAAATGAAGACACATTATTCTGAATTATTGTTTAGCTGAATGTCAATTAAATTTTAACACGATAATTCTCTTCCAAATAAAAAATCATTGCTTCATGAGGCTTGCCAATAGAGTTGTTAAGATATGAACAATGGATGCCAACTTTTGTGGTCGTAACAGTGGAAGTCAGGTGATAAACAATAACTGTCAGATCACTAGAAGTGTTACAAAAAACGCGATTTCTAAAAAGCTTAGAGATCTCCAGTGAATACTAGAAAGGACTGCCCTTCTAGCATCCAGCCTGTTACTGGGTTTTCGTAACAATTAGTCAGTATCCTTGTCCAATTATCCATTAGAATTCAATAAGAATAGTGCTTCAGGATTACAACTGGTAGGCTACCAACTAGAGAAATTAAAATTTAATAAATTTATTAATAACGTCTAGAGGTATAAGATCAAAGTAAATTAAATCAATATCAACAAAATAAGAATAATCACTTCTCTCGTGTACAGTATTATTGTGCTGAAAGCACAATTTTCATATTTATGTCTTAAGTACTGTCTGGTACATTAACATTTAATAATACAATATACACATAAGTTTATGTGTATGTGTGTAAGTGCTCTAAGTAGTTCGCTATGTCTCAAGACTCGACTAGACTTAAACAAGTGACTGACAAAGTCCTCACATCGACTAACTTCTTGATCACCTGGCAATCAGAACAGCTTGCTTGAACAATAAACGACCGCTAAGCCAAATAGCAATATAACAAGCAACTGCGACACAGAATCAGGAACAAGGAGATAATATAACGACACTAAGTAGGGACCATCAGCAGATCCTCCACAAAAGTCACAAAACTCCCATACTACTGAATCTAAGTTCAGCATAAGAAAATCCCCGACTGTGACAGTACACAGACACCAGTACAAATTAGGTCAGAAGCTACAGCTCAGGACGTGAGTTGCTCAGAGTGTCTATGAGACACACAACCTCAGTACAACGTCGAAAATCACTAAGTCTATACAATGTTCTGTGAACAGAGTCGCACAGAACCTGCAACAATAATGAGACAGAGACGATCTTCCAACAAGGGCCAATAAGGGAGATTTAGGCCACTTCTTGTCAAGAATACGTCCCAACCACCAAGCGAGTCGTCGACCAAGACTGACTACTTCAGGCGAGGTGTGATCACTCCCCCCTCGATCACTGATAGCATCCGTGAGACAGTTGCTGCCCAGCAACAGAGAAAGCCGAGCAGAGTAACGACCCACCAACGATAATTACAGTAGTTAGGTTGCAAAAAAAACCACCACAAGAGTTCGTTCTGGCCAGGTTGCAGCAGTCCACCCACAAGAGTCGTTCTGGCCAGGTTGCAGCAGCCAACCACAAGAGTCATACTGGCAGGTTGCAGAAAAAAAGCAAAAAATAACCACACAAGAGTGTTGCCAGGTTGAGCAGCCCCACAAGAGTCGTTCTGGCCAGGTTGCAGCAGCCACCACAAGATCATTTTTGCTACCAGATCAAGTTTCTCCAACTGAAATTTATATTTTCATTCTAGAAAGGATTTGTGTGGTGATGAATGTTTTCTGTCAGTATAGAAGGAGTGAGAGAAGTGATGATGTGTGTGGGTGGTGAATATTCTCTGGTCTAGTATAGAAGAGGTGAGAGAAGTGATGATGTGTGTGGTGGTTAAAAAGTTTTCTCTGTCAATAATGAGAAAGTGAGTCAAGTGAAGATGAGAAAGAGTGAAGAGTGAGAGATTTAATAATATATTTCTATATTCAATTAAACATTTCACAAGAATTCTTCTGTGTCATTAAATCACTATTTCATTATATCACTATCAACACTAAATTCATCCTGTCAGCACTATAATTTCATCACTGTCAACACTATAATTTCATCACTACCAACACACAATTTCATCATTACCAACACTATAATCTCATCACTTCTACACCTATCTTTCATTACATCACTATCAACATTTTCATTTTCATCATATCAACACCTTCATTATATCACTGTCCCACAAAATATAACATCACTGTACAACACTTTCATTACATCACTATCAACACTATCTTTCATTACAAACACTGTCACACTAAACATTGCACATTATCAACATTATCCTTTATTATATCAATATCAACACTATCTTTCATTACATCACTTCAATATTTCCTTCATTATATGATTATCAACACTATCTTTCATTACATCACTATCAACATTATTTTTTATTACATCACCACAACACACTTCCATTACATCACTTTCATTACATCACTATCAGCACTTTCATTACATCACTATCAGCACTGTTTGGCTTCATGCATGGAAGGAGTGTGCATCGTTGTATTACCACCTTTCTAACTCTGCACACTGACAGCTAATACACTACCTTCCTTGACCTTAAAAATCCGTTTTTTGATGTAGCCAACCGACAGTAATCATTAGTGAACTTGCCAGAATGGATGTTGGAGGATGGCTTCTCCGCTGGATTAAAGGTTACCTGTCCAACAGAAAGTCGTCTGTGTTGTTCCAGGGGCATAGAAGTGTAACTAAAAAATTTTTGAATTAGGAAACTCCACAGGGAGTGCACTTAGTCCCACCCTTTTTAATATTCTGATTAATGCATTACTTAATGCTATGCCTAGCCAGCCCCATTATAATGCTTAGTTTGCTGATGGTATAATGATTCACACCACCGATTCGCACCACCCAAACATTCTTAGTCATGTACTAGCCTCGTGTCAGGACCTGGGGTTAATAATCTCAGGGGGTAAAACAAAGATACTCAAAAAGGCGTCCTCCTCGACAGAAGGCACAGTTCGTCAGATCCAGTTTTCATGATGGGTCTCTTCTAGAATATGTAAGCAGTTTCAGGTATCTAGGCTTTTTTGGGTTCCACTACTTGGACCTGTTGTAACGAGACTTTGTCGCCAAAACAAAGAAAGGCTGAGAGCACTTTGAGTTGTGGCTGGGTTTCACCCCAGGTATGGTGCTAATGTTAAAATTGTGAAAATGATGTATCTTGCTTATAAGATCATTGGTTGATTATGCGGCGCCCCTACTTGCACTCGTGTCTGATTGGGAAACTTGAAGGGCTGGAAAACTGCAAAAACGAAGCAATGATCATCCTAGGATGCCCTCGTACTGCCAAAATTTTAAATATGTGGAAAGAACTTAATATTCCAAGCATTAGAGATCGTGTTACTGAAAGAAATATCCTTATTGGGGTCAATATGCTTATGTTAGGCCCTTCAAACCCCTGCACAGAAGCCCTCCAAACTTTCCTCCCCACTGGGGAAACATCCTTCCAGATGGATCGAAAAAACTGGAACCGATCTCCCGCAATGAACCAGCTACATGATCCTATGTCAAGTTAGGCAACAGAGAACACCACCCTGGGTCCATGGGATAATTACCCCATTCCAAACTACCATTCCTCCATTTCCCCCCAAAACTCTCTTAAATCACAGCCAAAGCTTTGTCTTGAAGCCAAACATGATGCCTTAAGCTGTACTGATAACTTTCACACAGAACACTCTTTCACAAAGTATTTTACGGTTGGGGGTTTTTGTTTCCACCAGTCCCACTGGTGCAGCTGGTAGTACTGCTGTTTGTAAGACAGAGTGATGACTCTCATAAAAAACTGAGCACGCATCAATAACTGGGCCTCTACCCTTCAAACAACTTTTGCAAAACCCTTGCGCTCAAATGCGTCCATTATCAAGATTTACCTTTAAGTAACATTCTCTTCATCCATAAATGCTCTCACCATTAAGTATCAAAAGGGCTCTTTTGTCGAAGCCGACACAAAAAGGTAAGTTGTGGACAGTGGGGTCAAAGTGCACATGCTGTGGGGTCCATCTCACATTGGTCTTTAGATGCATGATAGAACTAATAAATTGGCTAAGCTGTATGCTTTCAAAGAGGGGGTAGATTACAATCTTGGGTTGTCCACCACCGCCTTCTCTACTTAGCTCACGTCGATTACCTGGAACACCATGCTTTAAACACAAAGGGCTCGAATTCTACACCACGAGGCTATACCCTGCAAACATGACTCGCCTAGAACTCATCCAACATCTCCAAGACAACACTCTATCATACCAAAGCGAAGAAAGATCACTCCCTACCTACAACCAGATACTCCACCACCTCCAAACCAACGAATACTACTACAGCTCTCCCATAAGTGTGATACAACTCTCTCGAAAACAATATACCACACTGATAAACGGTTTAAGACCATAACCAACTCATCCTGCTTGCTGCCTTCTGACACTCCCAGCTCCTACCGCTGCCTTCGCCATCCTCTCCTCGTGAGCCAAGCAATGACATCAGTCAAGCCTCTCTCTCTACGTCTCCAGTACTTTTGTACCACATGTCCCAAAGTGGTTGGGCCACTTACCTTGATTCCTCCTCTTCCCCTCCTCCCCATCCTTTTCCAGTTATTTCCATCCTTCCTTATCCTTCTTCCTTCCCATCTTACAGCAGCTCTCGTCGTCCTCGATCCTCGATCCTCGATTCGTTTTGTTCAAGTGCTGTGTAAAGTAGGTCTAGTATTTTTATTATTGCGTCAGTTGTGCTTTTGTTTCTCCTGAAGCCAAACTGGCCGAGGTTGAGGATGATTTGTGATGTTATGAAGGAGTATAAGCTTATGTGTATAAGCTTCTCCAGGATTTTGGAAAATAAGGGCAAGTTTGATATTGGCCTATAATCGTTTATATCTGTTGGGTCACCATCTTTGAGTATTGGTGTTATCGTTGCCATTTTGAGTGATGCCGGAAAAGTGTTGGTTTCTAGTAATTTAAAAAAGAGTAATGCAATGATGGGTGAAAGGATTTGAACCGCTCGTTTGTACAGTAGTGGTGGCACTTGAGTTACATTTCCTGATTTGTTTTTATGAGAGTTAATAATCATGGTAACCTCAGTGGGCTCTGTTGGAGCAAGGTAGAGGGATGTTGTTAAGTTTCCATCTAGATAATCATTAGCTCGAGCATTGGTAATTGGAATTTTACTTGCGAGATTTGATCCTATGGTTAAGAAATCATTTATCTTGTTAGCTGTATCAACAGGCTAGAGTTTCGGTTCTTTTGGTTTACTTAGTACAATATTACTAGCTCTGTTCGGTTTATGGTGCCCAGGATCTGAGAGAGTGTCTTTCAGGTCTTTTTAATATTTCCTCTCGTTTCAGTGAATCAATTAGAATAGTATAGTTGCCTGGATTTTCTGATTAATTTAGTGAGGACTGATGTATAGTGTTTGATAAATTCTTTAGTTATTAAGCCCCTTCTATATTGTTTATCATATTGATGTTTCATATTGATGGATCTTAGGATGCTGTTAGTAAGCCATGGGCAACTTAGTCTTTTACTAGTGATCTGTTTAGTTTTTATGGACAATGTTTGTTATATAGTCTATGTGTTTTGTTAAGAAATATGTTTACCCATTCATTGATACCAACTGCATTGGAAAATTCTGTTGGCCAGTCAACTGAGCTTAGTTCTGCAGTGAAGTTACTTACTGATGCCTCATCATGGAGTCGAAAAGAGAACTTATTATATTCCATGGGTTGCCTACAAATGTTTGTTAGGAGGAAAATTGGGTAGTGGTCAGTAGCATTGTTTGTCCGTGACTATCCCCGCTTTAAGGGGGGCTAGTATATTTGTCTATATGGGAAATATATTCAATTGTCTCAGTTTTCGTCCTGTTGGTTTTGTAATTGCAGGTATAAGTATTGGTATTGTTTCATATTTTAATGAAGTCAGATTCAGTTGGGTTATCTGTTAGGCCCAAGCTGATGTTGAAGTCTCCTGCTAGTGGATGAGGTGCTTATTCATTTGTTATCTGTAATCAGTGGTTAAGTTTACACTAAGTTAAAGAGACCTAGACTTTTGATACCCTTTATAAGGATAATTACCATCAGACTTTCTAGTTGTATCAACGAGGGACCTGGGCAAGCCTAAGTTAGCTTCTCATCAGAGTGGCTGCGCTATGTTGAACTGCAATGCAGTCGAGCTTCTAACAAACGATTGAACAGGCTATCAAACCAGAAAGTTAGGGCTGCGGAAGTGGTGATCTTCTGAATCTTCTTAAGTAACCCAAATAAAAACCTCAAATTGATCTGGGTTTTTTTCTACATAAAGCTTTAAGTCTCTTAATGCTAGGAAGCCAGATATCCACATATGAAGCCAGAAGTACACATCCCTGGTTCTCTAAGCTTCACATTACCCAGGTACTACTCATCCCGGTTCTCAAGCTTCACATTACTCCAGGTCCCAACCATCCCTGGTTCTCTAAGCTCACATTACCCAGTACTACATCCAAATCCCTGGCTCTCTAACTTCACTTTACCCCGTACTACATCGTCCCTGGGTTCTCTAAGCTTCACATTAACCCAGGTACTACATCATCACTGGTTCTCTTCAGCTTCCCATTACCCAGGTACTAAATCAACCCTGTTCTCCTAAGCTTCAAGTACCCAGGTCCTACACCAACCCTGGTTCCTATCTTCACATACCAAGGTACTACATCATCCCTGGTTCTCTAAGCATCATCATTACCCATGTACTACTCCATCCTGTTCTCTAACTCACATTACCCAGGTACTACATCCCTGTTCTCTAACATCACATTAACCCATACTACACCATCCCTGGTTTCTCTAAGCGTCACATTACCCAGGTAATAAATCAACCCTGGTTCTCTAAGGCCGTCATATACCCATACTACATCATCCTGTTTCTCTAAAGCTCACATTACCCAGGTACTACACATCTCCTCGGTCTCTAAGCTTCCACATTACCCAGGTACTACACCATCCCTGGTTGTCTAAGCTTCACATGACCCATGTACAAAAATCTCCCATGTTCTCTAAGCTTCATATTACCCAGGTACTAATCATCCCTGTCTTCTAAGCCTCACAATACCCAGACTACACCATCCTGGTTGTCCAAGCTTCCCACAATACCCAGGCTACTAATCATCCCTGGTTCTCTATGCTCATATTACCCAGGTACTACATCATCCCTGGTTCTCTAAGCTTCACATTACCCAGGTACTACATCATCCCTGGTTCTCTAAGCTTCACATTACCCAGGTACTACATCATCACATTTCTCTAACTTCACCATTACCCCAGGTACTAAAATCATCCCTGGTTCTCTAAGCGTCATATTACCCATGTACCTACACCATCCCTGGTGCTCTAAGCTTCACATACCCAGTGACTACATCATCCCTGGGTTCTCTAGCTTCACATTACCCAGGTACTACATCATCCCTGGTTCTCTAAGCTTCACATACCCTGGTACTAAATCATACCCGGTTCTCTAAGCTCAATATTACACGGGTGGGTGTGGGGTTCTACATCATCCCTGGTTCTCTAAGCTTCACATTACCCAGGTACTACATCATCCCTGGTGCTCTAAGCTTCACATTACCCAGGTACTACATCATCCCTGGTTGTCTAAGCTTCACATTACCCAGGTACTAAATCAATCCCTGTTCTCTAAGCTTGCATTTGTACCCAGTACCACATCATCCCTGGTTCTCTAAGCTTCACATTACCCAGGTACTACATCATCCCTGGTTCTCTAAGCTTCACATTACCCAGGTACTACATCATCCCTGGTTCTCTAAGCTTCACATTACCCAGGTACTACATCATCCCTGGTTCTCTAAGCTTCACATTACCCAGGTACTAAAAACCCTGGTTCCCTCTAAGGCTTCACATTACCCAGGTACTACATCATCCCTGGTTCTCTAAGCTTCACATTACCCAGGTACTACATCATCCCTGGTTCTCTAAGCTTCACATTACCCAGGTACTACATCATCCCTGGTTCTCTAAGCTTCACATTACCCAGGTACAACATCCCTTTTCTCTATTCTCAACATTACCCAGTACTACATCAATCCCCCTTGTTCCAAAGCTTCCATTACCCAGGTACTACACAATCCCTGGTTCTCTAAGCTTCACATTACCCAGGTATTACATCATCCCAGGTTCTCTAAGCTTCACATTACCCAGGTACTACATCATCCCCTGGTTCTCTTAGCTCACATTACCCAGTAATAATCATCCCTTAGTTCTCTACGCTTCACATACCCAGGTACTACACCATCCCTGGTTCTCTAAGCTTCACATTACCCAGGTACTACATCATCCCTGGTTCTCTAAGCTTCACATTACCCAGGTACTAAATCATCCCTGGTTCTCTAAGATTCACATTACCAGGTACTACATATCCCTTTTCTCTAGCTTCGTGACATTACCCAGATACTACTCCATCCCTGGTTCACTAAGCTTCACATTAACCCAGGTACTCCTCATCCCTGGTTCTCTAAGCTTCACAATCCCCGATACACACCATCCCAGGCTCACTAAGCTTCACTTCCCGGTACACATCATCCCTGGTTCTCTAAGCTTCACATTACCCTTACTTACATCGTCCCTGTTTTCTCTAAGCTTCACAGTACCTAGTACTACATCATCCTGGTTCTCTAAGCGTTCCCATTACCCAGTTCTACATCATCCTGGTTCTCTAAGCTTCACATTACCCAGGTACTACATCTCCGTTCTCTAAGCTTCACATACCCAGGTACTACTTCAATCCCTGTTACCTAAGCTTCACATTACCCAGGTACTAATCATCCATGGTTCCATAAGCTTCATCATTACCCAGGTTACTACATCATCCACTGGTTCTCTAAGCTTCACAATACCCAGTACTACACCATCCCAGGTTCCTAAACTTCACATTACCCAGTACTACATCATCCCCCACTGTTCTCTAACCTTCACATTACCCAGGTACTACATCATCCCTGGTTCTCTAAGCTTCACATTACCCAGGTACTACATCATCCCTGGTTCTCTAAGCTTCACATTACCCAGGTACTACATCATCCCTGGTTCTCTAAGCTTCACATTACCCAGGTACTACATCATCCCTGGTTGCCTAAGCTTCACATTACCCAGGTACTACATCATCCCTGGTTCTCTAAGCTTCACATTACCCAGGTACTACATCATCCCTGGTTCTCTAATCTTCACATTACCCAGGTACTAAATCATCCCTGGTTCTCTAAGCTTCATATTACCCAGGTACTACACCATCCCTGGTTCTCTAAGCTTCACATTACCCAGGTACTACATCCATCCCTGGAGTTCTCTAAGCTTCCATTACCCAGTACTACACCATCCCTGGTTCCCTCAATCACATTACCCATGTTCTACATCCCTGGTTATCTAAGCTTCACATTCACTCCAGTACTACACCATCCCGGTTCTCTAAGCTTCACATTACCAGTACTAAATTAATCCCCAGGTTCTCTAACTTCATATTACCCAGTACTACATCATCCCTGGTTCTCTAAGCTTCACATTACCCAGGTACTACATCATCCCTGGTTCTCTAAGCTTCACTTTACCCAGTACTACACCATCCCAGGTTGTCTAAGCTTCCTCATTACCCAGGTACTAAATGCATCCCTGTTCCTCTAAGTTCATAATTACCCAGGTACTACATCATCCCTGGTTCTCTAAGCTTCACATTACCCAGGTACTACATCATCCCTGGTTGTCTAAGCTTCACATTACCCAGGTACTACATCATCCCTGGTTCTCTAAGCTTCACATTACCCAGGTACTACATCATCCTCGGGTCCTAAGCTTCAACATTACCCAGGTACTACATCATCCCTGGTTCTCTAAGCTTCACATTACCCAGGTACTACATCATCCCTGGTTCTCTAAGCTTCACATTACCCAGGTACTACATCATCCCTGGTTGCTCTAAGCTCATATTACCCAGTACACACCATCCCTGTCTCTAAGCTTCACATTACCCAGGTACTACATCATCCCTGGTTCTCTAAGCTTCACATTACCCAGGTACTACACCATCCCTGGTTCTCTAAGCTTCACATTACCCAGGTACTAAATCATCCCTGGTTCTCTAAGCTTCATATTACCCAGGTACTACATCATCCCTGGTTCTCTAAGCTTCACATTACCCAGGTACTACATCATCCCTGGTTCTCTAAGCTTCACATTACCCAGGTACTACACCATCCCTGGTTGTCTAAGCTTCACATTACCCAGGTACTAAATCATCCCTGGTTCTCTAAGCTTCATATTACCCAGGTACTACATCATCCCTGGTTCTCTAAGCTTCACATTACCCATGTACTACATCATCCCTGGTTCTCTAAGCTTCACATTACCCAGGACTACATCATCCCTGTTTCTCTAAGCTTCACATTACCCAGGTACTTACACCAGCCTGGTCACTCGGTGTGTGTATAGCTTCACATTACCCAGTACTAAATAATCCCGGGTTCTCTAAGCCTTCATATTACCCAGTACTACATCATCCCTGTTCTCTAAGCTCACATAACCCAGGTACTACATCATCCCTGTTCTCTAAGCTTCCACATTAAACAGGGACTACATCAGCCTGGTTCTCTAAGCTTCACATACCCAGGTACTACTTCCCTTGTTCCCTTCCTAAAAAAGCTTTTCACATACCCAGGTACTACATCATCCCTGGTTCCCACAGCTTCCTACATACCCATACTACTCAATCCTGGTTCCACGTAAGCTTCACATTACCCAGGTATTACATCATCCCAGTTCTCTAACTCACATTACCCAGTAATACACATCCCTGGTTCTCTAAGCTTCCACATTACCCAGTAATACATCATCCCTATTCTCTAAGCTTCGCATACCCAGGTCTACACCATCCGGTTCTCTAAGCTTCACCTTCCCATGTACTACATCATCCCGGTTCTCTAAGCTTCACATTACCCGTACTAAATCAAACCCTGGTTCTTAAGCTCACATTACCCAGACTACATCATCCCTGTTTCTCTAAGCGTCACATACCCAACTACACCATCCCTGGTTCACCTAAAGCTTCACAATACCCAGTATCTACATCACCCTGTCTCTTAAGCTTCACATTACCCAGATACTACACCATCCCTGGTTCACTAAGCTTCACATTACCCAGGTACTACATCATCCCTGGTTCTCTAAGCTTCACATTACCCAGGTACTACATCATCCCTGGTTCTCTAAGCTTCACATTACCCAGGTACTACATCATCCCTGGTTCTCTAAGCTTCACATTACCCAGGTACTACATCATCCCTGGTTGTCTAAGCTTCACATTACCCAGGTACTACATCATCCCTGGTTCTCTAAGCTTCACATTACCCAGGTACTACATCATCCCTGGTTCTCTAAGCTTCACATTACCCAGGTACTACATCATCCCTGGTTCTCTAAGCTTCACATTACCCAGGTACTACATCATCCCTGGTTCTCTAAGCTTCACATTACCCAGGTACTACACCTCCCTGGTTCTCTAAGCTTCACAATACCCAAACTACATCATCACTGGTCTCAAGCTTCACATACCCAGGTACTACATCATCCCTGGATCTCTAAAGCCTTCCACATACCCAGGTATACATCCTCCTGGTTCTCAAGCTTCACATTACCCGAGGTACTTACATCATCCCTGGTTCTCTAAGCTTCACATTACCCAGGTACTAGATCATCCATGGTTCTCTAAGCTTCACATTACCCAGGTACTACATCATCACTGGTTCTCTAAGCTTCACATTACCCAGGTACTACATCATCCCTGGTTCTCTAAGCTTCACATTACCCAGGTACTACATCATCCCTGGTTCTCTAAGCTTCACATTACCCAGGTACTACATCATCCCTGGTTCTCTAAGCTTCACATTACCCAGGTACTACATCATCACTGGTTCTCTAAGCTTCACATTACCCAGGTACTACATCATCACTGGGTCTCTAACTTCACATTACCCAGGTACTACATCATCACTGGTTCTCTAAGCTTCACATTACCCAGGTACTACATCATCACTGGTTCTCTAAGCTTCACATTTACCCAGTACTACATCATGCACCTGTTTCTCTAAGCATCATCATTACCCCAGGTAAACTACATCATCCTGGTTGTCTAAGCTTCACATTACCCAGGTACTACATCATCCCTGGTTCTCTAAGCTTCACATTACCCAGGTACTACATCATCCCTGGTTGTCTAAGCTTCACTTTTACCCAGGTACACATCATCACTGGTGCTCCTAAGCTTCACATTACCCACAGGTAACTCATCATCACTGTTTCCTCTAAGCTTCACATTACCCAGGTACTTACATCACCACTGGTTCTCTAAGCCTTCACATTACCCAAGGTCTACATCATCACTGTTCGCTAAGCTTCACATTACCCAGTACCAACATCAACACTGTTTCTCTACGCTCACATTACACCAGGTACTACATCCATCTCTGGTTCTCTAACTTCACATTACCAGGTACTACATCATCATTTCTGGTTCTCTAAGCTTCACATTAACCCAGGTACTACATCATCACTGGTTCTCTAAGCTTCACAATACCCAGCAAACACACAATCCCTGGTCTCTAAGCTTCACATTACCCAGAACTACATCAACACTGGTTCTCTAAGCTTCACATTACCCAGGTACTACACCATCCACTGGTTCTCTAAGCTTCACATTACCTAGGTACTACATCATCACTGGTTCTCTAAGCTTCACATTACCCAGGTACTAGATCATCCATGGTTCTCTAAGCTTCACATTACCCAGGTTACTACATCATCACAGGTTCACTAAGCTTCACATTTACCCAGTACTACATCATCATCTGGGTTCTCGAAGCTTCACATTACCTAGGTACTTACAACTCACTGGTTCTCTAAGCTCACGTTACACAGGTACAGATTCCATGGTCTCTAACTTCACATTACCCAGACTACATCATCACGTTTCCTAAGCTTCACATTACCCAGGTACAACATCATCACTGGTTTTTTTCTTTCTCTAACCTCACAATACCCAGTACTACATCCTCACTGGTTTCTCTAAGCTTCACATTACCTAGGTACTACATCATCACTGGTTCTCTAAGCTTCACATTACCTAGGTACTACATCATCCCTGGTTCTCTAAGCTTCACAATTACTAGGTTATACATCATCACTGGTCTCTAAGCTCACCCTTACCTTGGTTCTACATCATCACTGATCACTAAGCTTCACATTACCCTAGGTACTACATCATCCCTGATTCTCTAAGCTTCACATTACCTAGGTACTACATCATCACTGGTTCTCTAAGCTTCACATTAACCTAGGTACTACATCATCAAGTTCTCTAGCTTCACATCACCTATGTACTACATTATCACGGTCTCTAAGCTTCACATTACCTAGTACTACATCATCCCTGTTCTCTACGCTCACATTACCTATTTACTACATCAACACTGGTTTCTCTAAGCTTCACATTACCTAGTACTAACATCATCACTGGTTCACTAACTTCACATTACCCAGAACAACAACATCACTGTTCTCTAACTTCACAATACCCAGTTACTACATCGCATCACTGATTCTCTATGCTTTCACATTACCCAGGTACTACACATCACTGTTTCTAAGCTTCACATTACCCAGGTACTACATCATCACTGGTTCTCTAAGCTTCACATACCAGTACTAAACATCACTGGTTCGCTAAGCACAACATTACCCATTATTTTTTTTCTACATCATCACTGGTTCTCTAAGCTTCACATTACCCAGGTACTACATCATCACTGGTTCTCTAAGCTTCACATTACCCAGGTACTACATCATCACTGGTTCTCTAAGCTTCACATTACCCAGGTACTACATCATCACTGGTTCTCTAAGCTTCACTTTAACTATGTACTACATCATCACTGTTCTCTAAGCTTCACATTACCAGGTACTACATCAATCACTGGTTCTCTAGCTTCACATTACGCCCAGGTACTACATCATCCCTGGTTCCTAAGCTTCACATTACCCAGGTACTACATCATCCCTGGTTCTCTAAGCTTCACATTACCCAGGTACTACATCATCCCTGGTTCTCTAAGCTTCACATTACCCAGGTACTACATCATCCCTGGTTCTCTAAGCTTCACATTACCCAGGTACTACATCATCCCTGGTTCTCTAAGCTTCACATTACCCAGGTACTACATCATCCCTGGTTCTCTAAGCTTCACATTACCCAGGTACTACATCATCACTGGTTCTCTAAGCTTCACATTACCCAGGTACTACATCATCCCTGGTTCTCTAAGCTTCACATTACCCAGTTACTACATCATCCCTGGTTCTCTAAGCTTCACAATTACCCAGTACTACATCATCCTGTTCTCTTAAGCTTTCACATTACCCAGGACTACACCATCCCTGTTCTCTAAGCTTCACATTACCCAGGTACTACATCATCACTGGTTCATTAACAAGTTTATGAAGGTGAATTTTTTAAAGCTCTTTAACATTAAACTAAACTTACTAAGTCTATACCTGAGAGAGTTCCAAGGGTCAACGCCCCGTAGCCCGGTCCGGTGATCAGCTCAAGGTGGATCAGGCCTGATCATCCAGCCTTTACTGCTGCCCACACATTCCAACGTACGAACCACAGCCCGGCTGGTGATTCCACTGATTTAGTGCTGTGCAGTACCTGCTTGCAGAAAACAATGGTCTATCGTAATCCTCCTCAATGTATGCTGGAGGCAGTGATCCAGTCCTGGGCCCCTACACTTATTTGTTGTCTGTTAACATGCTAGTGGTCACCCCTGCTTTCATGAGGGATGTTTGCCTCGTCTGCCGAGTCGTTTGCTTTGCGTACGGAAATATTTTCGTGTTTAAGTTTGTACTAATCCTTTTAGATTTTCCAATGTAAATAATCATGTATCATCAACCGCATCGTTCTTGGGAGTACAGGTTAGAAACTTCTTCAAGCGTTCCCAGTAATTGAGGTGTTTATTATCTCCGTTATGGGTACCGTAAGGTCTCTGTACATTTTTCTAGGCAGCAATTTTCACCTGCCCTTGACAGGGGCTGTTAGAGCGCTGCCATCTTCCAGCCTAGATAGAACACGCGACCTAAGAATGTCATAATGGGGGGTTGGGCATCCCTAGGTTTCATGTTCCATTAACCATCATGTCATTTTTCTAGCAAATGTTGGACGATACAAAGTTATGGTCCTTGAAGTGATCCTCTGACATGATCACTCCCAGGTCTTTGTCGTTAGTTGTATCGTCCATTGTGTGTTGGAATTTGTTTTTATACTCCGATAAATTTTAATTTCCTCACGTTTACTCATATCGAAGTAGTTCGAACTTTCTCATCATTGTACTTCATATGTTTTCTGCCGCCCATTAACGATTTGGTTGAAGTCCGCTTGAGCCTGCAGTGCCCTTCAATGGAGGACACTGAATGGTAGATTCGGGTTGTAATCTGTAAAGAAAAGACACGGCACTGTGGCTTATATCCCAATGGCCTGATATGAGGATAGAACAAGATAGAGTGAGTACCGTGCCTTGTGGAACAGAGCATTTCACCGTTAGCCGTCTCAACTTTACTCTGTTGACTACTACTCTTGTGTTCTATTTGTCCAAAAAATTATAATCCATTTCTACCAACTTTTCCTGTGTATTCCTTTTATCACTCAATTTGGTGCGCTGTTACACCTTGGTCACCTTTATAGAGCTTTTGGAAAGTCTGAGTATATTACATCCGCATTTTGTCTTCTAGAGCATCCAGGACCTTGCTAGTGTTCAGTACTTGGACAGAGAGGAGCGACCTGCTCTCTAAACCCATGCTGCCCTGGGTTATGTAACTGAATGGGTAATCTAGATGGGTGCGATCTGCTCTTGAACCCCTTTCAAGGATTTTTATGGTATAGGATTTATCGCTAATCGTCCTGTAGTTCTTTGCTATTGCTTTACTGCCGCTTTGTGGAGTGGCATTCTGTTGCATTTAGTAACTGTGGGCGACCTAGTGTCCATGCGCCCACTCCATAGGATGTTCAAAAGCACTGAAGTGGCTTCATGCAGTTCATGCTGGACACGGAGTTTCCATGAGTCTGCGCCTGGGGAAGAGTGCTGCATGTCATGTAATCTCCTGTTCGTAAAGTAAAAGGACACAAGTGCAACCTTATGTGACATTTTAATTGTGGCAACGTTTCGGCTCTCCAGGAGGCTTTATCAAGCCATTTTTACAAACATACATGGACACAGAGGGTATATAAAGGCTCAGAGTGAGGAGCAATATTAGTGAGGTACCATATCGATGTTCACTATTTATAGTATAGTAGTAGTATAGTAGTAGTGTAGTAGTAAGTGACAAAAATAATACAGTAGGGTAAGGCATTGAAATCGTACATTGTAAAAAGATTAAAAGCTAATTACTTTGGGTAGCCCCCCCCCCCACATAAAAATAGGTTGGACAAATATAACTGAAAGAGCAGGTAGTTTTCAGTGTTCATTCTCTGTAATTGCCTTGGGGTATTATAACAGAGAGACTCTGATTCAAAGTCATTTGGCGTCAGGGATAATTGTCAGATAGTCTTATGCTTACCAAACTCTGTGACTCTCTTAAAAAATTCATTTAGATCTTCGTCTCTCAACCGGTTAGCGGTTCCGCGTACGCGAGTTATACTAGGATTGAGTACTCACTCATTACCTTTGCTGTCATCTGTGTTACTCATCTTGTTTAAGAGGGCCCAATACTGGATGTAGTTCCTCGACTTTGATTTGCAATAAGAGAAGAAATACTTTGGGGTTCTTTCGATTTCATTTATGGCTTTTAGTTCTTCCGCGCGATTCTTGACTCCTGTAGGATTCCTTTAGCTTTAGTTCGATGTTTGCTATTTTCTCCTCCATTTTTAAAAAAAGAATGTGCCTTGAGCATACATCGAGTTTGCCACAGAGTTAATCTGTTCTAGGCATAGTTGAAGTCTGCGTTGCTCAGGCTATCTCCCAGCTTATTTCAATTATAACTTTGGTTTACTTGCCCACTTTATGTTCTGTTATTGAAATTGAATTGTGAAGCCCCTCTGACTGATCACATTTTGTCGGTCTGGGGCTCCGGGCATGCAAGACTGAAACCACGATTATGTTGTGATCTGAGTATTTTTGTTTTTGCTATGGTGACATTTCGTATCAGAAATATGCATCCATTGTTAGTGAAGAATGAGGTCAATGTATATCCATTCTGTATATACCTTGTTGAAAATACCGACAAGTTGGTTTAGAAAGCCCGTAAGCAAACAACTATGACATATTTATTAGAAAACGTTTTGTCCTGGGTCCGTGATCACTTTTAACAGTTTAGGTTAATATGAATTTTGTGACAGAGATTTAAAAGAAGTCATGTTTGTGTGATTTTTCATCTGAGGCTGTCTCCTGGTGTTATCGCTACCAACATTATTTGCTATATTCCTCCATTTTATGTTGTCCTTAATTGAAAATCCCCCACTTCAGCATGAATATAAACAATCTGTCAGCAAGATCATAGAAAAGTACTATACCAAGGGGTTTGGAAGGGTCTGATGAAGAGCGAGGCCTGGTTGAGGGTCGCGGTTTACTGGTGCAGAAGTGAGAGGATCGTTGAAGTACCTATTGTGTAGTCAACTACCCTCCTCCCCTCACCTATTTTATGGCAATGTTGAGGGAGAAATCCGCTTTGTACTTCTCCAGTTCTCCTATCACACCTACACACGGAGATCACAAGTAGTGACAAGGAATGTGAGAAAAGTGGAACTATGCAGTAATTGAAGAACAAAAAGGACAGACCAGAGAAGAAAGATGCTTTATGCTACATAAATTTAAGTTAACATAAAGAAAACATTGCACCATAAACTGAAGTATCAGGTTTCCTACCATATGCAGTCTTTTTAAAATTAAAATAAAAGGTTTCCCATTATAGTAACTTACTGAAATTAAAAATACTTTCAAGAGAGAGGGAGGGAATCTCTTATATTGATGATGGGCTTTTATTCTGAATAATTAGAATTATCATAGTCTTCCTCGGATCAAGCCTGACTATGTTTCAGAACTCAGACGTCTTACTACTTTTTTTTCAGCCCCATCTATACATATGTTAAACAACCTGGTGACATAACATTCCTATCTAAGGGACACTTTTACTGTACTGCTATTAATTTAGCTCATCTCAGCGATTACAATAAATGAAATTGAAAATAAAATGGATATGGCTTTAGGCAGTTAATGGCCGAATAACTATATGTATCAAACTAGCGCTGGTTTAACATTTTAAGTGACCATAGTAATAATGCTCAGACCAGTGTGGGAACCGTTTTCGAGTCGTAGACCCCACTGGCCGTCTGGGGGCTCCCTGATGCTGTACGTGAAGTTGAGCACTGAAGACATTGCTCTGAGCATGAAATCGTCCACACACTCCTTCAGGTGGACCACACCTTTCTTAACTTCATAGAAGGTGAAAGGAGCGTAATCCATAGTCACGATGGTGAAAGTATGGCCATGGAAATTCTGCAACAATGAGGAAATTAATATACAACCTAGCCACAACACAGGTAAGCTTCTAACCTACAACTTAGTCATATCACAAGCACAAAACCTACAGGGTGTGCATAAGTTTTCTTTGCTATCTATTCTTGGTTAATTGATCTGTGTCCATACGCTTTTTAAACTTTATCTTTCACCTTTATGGCTAAATATCATAAAAGTAATACTCTAGGGCTATTGTCAAGGCATAAACATCTAATAACTGCAGTTAAAAAAACTAGGTCCAAAATAGAGTTATTGCATGTTTTGAGGTTTAGCTTAATAGTCCCTATACCATCAAAAGCCTCTTCCAGTCCGTCTTTCAATGAGTGTATTTAAGATACTCTCCAACTGTGAGGGCATAACATCTCAAGCGTAAAATTTGAGCCTATTAAATAAATTAAATTAAATACTAAATCTACATTATGAAGTCTTACCTCATATTTCTCATTCGTATGACTGGATTACAAGCAGCTTCACTTAGTATTTTTGTGTACTAGAAAAATTCTAAAAACTTTAATCTTTATTATTCATTATTATTATTACTAAAGATTAGCCGGTATTCTCCCGGCCCGGGCCTTTTCCAAGTGGTGGCCCGGCCTTGGCTCCCTCTTTAGGGAGTGTCTGAGACCTAAGTCTCCCATGGGGGGAGGCACAAGTACCTCCTCATCTTTGGGACCAACTGTCCCCAGGCCTAGCCACAAGCTAGGCCTCTCTGGTCTGCCATCCCCGCCCCAAGGGAGCAAATGGGAATGACAGTCTTATGAGCTAAAGGCTTGGACTCAGGCACCTACCCTACCCTAGAAGGGTTAGGCATGGTGTCGATCTTTATTATTTAAAATTGCAGACGGTTTTGTGAAGTTTTCATTAAGCAGATTATATTACTGTACAGTGATACGTAATTTTTTCATTGGTTGTCTTCTTGGCATTTGCATTAATAATTCAGCTTGAAGTTTTATGTTATCTGTTTTGACAAAAGTTTTTTTTTAACACAGGATAAACCAAGAAAACCATACACATATGACTTTCTTTTTCAATGGAATTTTCTCCAAAAATGCGACCCACAATAATCTGTTTCCACATAGGTATTTATTTCATAGCTGTTATAACTATAATAACATTTATTTCTACAAGTAAATGATAGAACTAATACAAACCTAGCAAATATCAGTAACGTACTGCATAGAAACTCCCAGGTTATACAGAGCATTTCGGGTAATTTGGTTAACTTTTGTTCGCAGGATGCAACCACACCAATCGGCTATCACCCTGGTACCTACTTGCTGCTAGGCGAACAGGGACACCACGTGTCATAAGAAAAAACGCCAAATGTTTCTGCCATACTTGGGATCGAACCACCCGTAACCACTAAATGGTAGTGAAACTGGGGTGCGGTACCAATAGCAAAGGTGGACTTATTTTATACTAGGTGGACTTATTTTATAGCTACGGTGGGGACTTATTTTATAGCTAGGTGGACTTATTTTATAGCTACGGTAAAAACGTTATTTTATAGCATGGGGGACTTATTTTTATAGGTCTAGGGTGGAATTATTTATACTAGGTGGACTTATTTTTTTAGCTTACCGTGGACTTTTTATACCTAGTTGGAAATTATTTCATGGTAAGGTGAACCTTTTTTAAAAGGGCAGGTGAACTTATTTTTACTAGGGGGAAATTTATTTCAACTAAGGAACTTTTTTAAAAAAACCTGTCCGGGAATATTTCAATAACTAGGCGGCTAAGGTTTAAACCCTAATTGGAATTATTCCAAACTTTAGGTGCGGGAAAGGATAATGAAACCCTAAAACTAGAGAAATAACCTTTGGGCCAACTTGCACTACGAAATCCCACAACAAGCAAAGTTTTCAGAGAAAATTTAAAAAAACGGGTGACCCCAAAAAGAAAAAATGTCAGAGAACCCTTTCAACGGCCCCGCATAAGGGGATAAAACCAAAACGACCCCGGGATTCCTTAAACCTGCCCGGGAAGGGGGAAAGTCGTTACTAGCCCAGCGGCCTTGGTTACTTGGAGGTCTAGACCGAACCCCTTTGCAGCCGATCCTCAAAGGAAAGCAAAGCTTGGGGGCCCGGCCTCCCCCCAAATAAAAACCCCGGGTTTCCGGTATTTAAAACTTAAAGGGGAAGCATTCATAAGTGTTTTCAGAGGTGGACTTATTTCTCCAGACTATACATGGGGGAAATTATTTAGACCCGGCATTTTTCAACTGGAGGGAAACAACACCTAAAGTGGACTTACCACCTGCTGGTTGACTTTTTTGCGGTGGACCTTTTCAAAACAGTGGTTTTTTAAAGGTTTCGACATTCACCAGGGGCCTTTAATCATTCGGGGCCGCGGGGACTTTTCCCCTGAGCCCTTTTCCAGTAAATTTTTCCAGCTAAACTTATTTCATACTAGTGGGACATTTCATGCTAGGGGACTTATTTCATTGCTAGGTGGCTTATTTCATACCTAGGATGGACTTATTTCATCCTTGGTGGAATTATTTTCATAGCTAGGTGACTAATTTCATTTTTAGGTAGCATTTCATACTAGGTGGAATTATTTCATGCAGTGATTATTTCAACTAGGTGGAAATTATTTCATATTTAGGGGAAATTATTTCAAGCTAGGGGACTTATTTCACCTTTGGGTGGAATTATTTCACCTAGGGGGGACTTATTTCTTACCTAGGTGGACTTTTTTCATCCTAGGTGGATTATTTTCATCTAGGTGGCTTATTTCAACCTGGGTGGATTATTTTCATCCTAGGTGGAAATTTTTTCTTACCTAGGTGGATTAAATTTCATACTAGGTGGACTTATTCTACCTAGGTGAATTATTTCATCTAAGGGGAATTATTTCATACCTAAGTGGAATTATTTAAAACCCTTGGGGGAAATTTAAATTTCATAGCTAGTGGACTTATTTCATATTTGGGGGAATTTTTTTCAACTAGTGGACAATTTTATTCGTTAACATCTAGGTGGCTTTTTCATACCAAGGTGGAATTATTTACTAGGTAAAACTTATTTCATACTGGTAAATTATTTCTTACCTAGGTGAGAATTATTTCATACCTAGGTGGAAATTTCTTACCTTGGTGGAATTATTCATACAAAGTGGACTTATTTCTAACTAGGTGGAATTATTTCATAGCTAGGTAAACTTATTGCATGCCTAGGTGGAATTATTTGATAGCTAGGTGGACTTGTTTCACACCTAGGTGGAATTATTTCATAGATAAGTGAACTTATTTCACATCTAGGTGGACTTATTTAATATCTATGTGGAATTATTTCATAACTAGGTGGACTTATTTCAATGCTAGGTGGACTTATTTCATAGGTAAGTGGACTTATTTCATACCTAGTTGGAATTATTTCATAGCTAAGTGGTCTTATTTCATTCCTAGGTGGAATTATTTCATACCTAGGTGGACATTTCTTAGCTAGGTGGACTTATTTCATACCTAGGTGGAATTATTTCATAGCAAGGTGGACTTATTTCATTTCCTTGATGGACTTATATCATACATAGGTGGAATTATTTCATAGTTAGGTGGACTTATTTCATAGCTAGGTGGAATTATTTCATACCTAGGTGGAATTATTTCATAACTAGGTGGAATTATTTCATACCTAGGTGGAATTATTCCATAGCTAGTTGAACTTACTTCATTACTAGGTGGAATTATTTCATAACTAGGTGGAATTATTTCATACATAAGTACATAAGAACATAAGAAAGAAGGAACACTGACGCATGCGAAGCAGGTCCATGCCACCCCCCGGCCTAGAACAATGACCACGTAGTCAGGTCGTAAGCTCCTCTCTGCTATGTGCGGGTTATTTGTGTAAGGTCACTTCCACTAAGGAAGGAACACTGCACCAGACCTGGTAGCTGAAGATATTCACAACTCAAAACCCACCAACCCACTCATGTATTTTCCCAACCTATTTTTAAAACTACACAAGGTCTTAGCTTCTATAACGGTACTCGGGAGTTTGTTCCACTCAGCCACAACTCTATTACCAAACCAGTGCTTTCCTATGTCCTTCATGAATCTGAACTTTTCCAACTTGAAACCATTGCTACGAGTCCTGTCTTGGCTGGATATTTTCAGCACGCTATCTACTTCCCCTTTATTTATTCTTGTTTTCCATTTATACACCTCAATCATATCCCCCTAAATCTATGCCTTTCTAGAGAGTGCAGAGGGAAGATTGCTGATACATGGGATCAACTTTGTCATCCTCTTCTGTACGTTTTCCAGTGAATTTATATCCACTCTGTAATATGGTGACCAGAATTGTGCAGCATAATCTAAATGAGGCCTAACCAAGGATATATAGAACTGAAGAACAACCCGAGGACTTCTATTATTTATACTTCTTGATATGAAGTCAAGGATTCTGTTAGCTTTATTGCGAACACTTATGCACTGGTTATTTAACTGTCCAGCATTTAGCACTTTGCATTTGTCTATATTATACTGCGTCTGCCACTTCTCCGACCACTGCATTAGTCTATTCAAATCATCCTGGAGTGCACTAATGTCCTCAACAGAATGAATTGGACGGCCTATTTTGTAGTCACCAGCAAATTTGCTTATGTCGCTATTTATTCCCTCATCTACATCGTTGATGTAAATTTTGAACAACAAGGGGCCCAACACTGACCCCTGTGGAACACCGCTTGTGACGTGCCCTCATTCTGATTTCTCCCTATTTATGCAAACTCTTTGCTGCCTATTTGTCAACCACGCCTCAACCCAGGAAAAAATTTCTCCTATTCCGTGTGCGTTAAGTTTCCTCAAAAGTCTCTGACGTGGAACTCTATCGAAAGCCTTACTGAAGTCCATATACACAATATCATATTCATTACCATGATCTACCTCCTCAAACGCTTCAGTGAAAAAAAGTTAGTAAATTCGTAAGACAGGAACGCCCCTTAGTAAAACCGTGTTGATATTCATTTATCAATTTATACCTATGAGTTGCTTCGGCAATTATTGATTCCATAAATTTTCCCACTATGGAGGTAAGGCTTAGTGGTCTATAGTTCGAAGCTAAGAACCTGTCACCTGCCTTGTAACTAGGCATTACATTTGCCATTTTCCAATTATCAGGCACTATGCCAGTTTGTAGTGACATGTAAAGATAAGCCAAAGGTTTACAAAGTTCCTCTTTACATTCCTTTAAAACCCTTGCAAACAATTCATCAGCGTCTGGGGATTTGTTAGGTTTTAATTTCTCTATTTATCTGAGGATCTTGTCACTAGTTACCGCAATCGTGCATAGTTTATTATCGACCTGTGTTACATAATTTATTTCTGGAATTTCGCTAGTATCTTCCTGAGTAAAAACTGAGAGGAAGTAAGAATTGAAACTTTCACACATATCCTCAAAAGTGGGCCTATCTTGTCTCTGTTCTTACTTCTGCATTGCTGAAAGAACCCCTTTTGGGTTAGTCTTATATAGGTGAGACCTACGTCTCACCTCCTGGCGCTATATAAGGCCCCATCCTATCACTTCAACTCCATATTGTTTCAGACTATGGAACAATACTCTTCTCCAGACTGAGGGACTTACCACCTCAAAACTTCAAGGGTGATGGACTGATTACATCGTCTTCAAGTCTCTTCTGCTTCTATCAACTTTTCTGTAATCGACTGAAGAAGCCTACTGTGTAGGCGAAACGTTTCGAAATAAAGATGCCTAACTGTTGCATATGTGTCTTACCTAACAACCTGTCGGTATTTTATACCATTTTAATGTTCATGATAGGGGTTGGGGGAGCAGTATAGGACCATTGAACATCTCTGAGGTAGATTGGCTGAAATCCATAATGACCATTTTGATGCGGTGCATGTGCGGGCAGGAGTGGAGGCTGTGCTGTGGGGGACAAGCCTTCGGGTAGCGTTTTGCGACAGTTTCGGGTGAGGCAGAAGGAGTCAACCCTATTGCAATTGGAGGTTAGTGTGGGTATGGGTAGATATCAGAGGGGCCAGGTGCTAACAACTAGGGAAGGCATGAGTAATTATGCTGATCATTGGTTCAGGGAGAAAGGGAGGCAGATGAAGGTATTGCTAGGAAGTTTGAGAGGGGGTGGAGCTGGTTAAGAGGCAGGAGGGTGGGGGTTGAGTTGGGGGGTAGGATTAGCATAGGGGAAGTAGAGGAGGCAGTGTTCAACACTAGTACAGGCAAGGCAAACCCGGAATAGAAAAGGATATCAAATGATTTCTATAGGATTCATTGGGAGTATGTTCAACATTGTCTGGTGGAGGTCTTGAATTTCATGTTGCAGGAGGGGGAAGCTAGGACAGACACAAAGAACGGGAGTGGTTTTTTGGTCGGCAAAAAAGCAGGAGGAAGGGTCTTGGGTGTGTATAGAGCTATTTCACTAATTTTGTTCAGACAACAAGATTTTTGCGATGATTTTTTGGGGAATAGGTTTAAGAAAGTTATAGGGACTGTTATCAAAGGGGTCAGTTGGGAATCCCGGGACAAAGTATGCGAGATGCACATGGGCGCATAAGTTTTTTTTGAAGAGTTGCAAGGGGGGGGGGAACTTTGGGACTCGGATTGGGAAAAACGTAAAAACTGTGTGGATAGACAATTTTTTTAGGGCTAGTTTGTTGAGTCAGGGTTTTGGGAAGAGGTGGTGTGGTGGTTGACACGCTGTGCTCATCGGCAATGGTGAGGGTCCAAGTTCATGGGATGTTGGGGAGTCTGGTAAGCATGGAGAGAGGCTTGCAGCAAGGGTGCTCGCTCTCTCAGATTTTGTTTGCGTGCATGCAGAATCCGTTCTATGGGCTTGTAGAGGGGGGACGTTTCAGGAGGGAAGGGACAGTTGTCGGTATAGTGGGGTATGTGGATGATACCCCTGTCCTGATAGATGGGGTTGAGGGTTTGCAAACTGTGGGAAGGGTGCTGGAGCTTTTTGGGGAGACAACGGGCATGCTTGTAAATAGGGTGAAATCGAGTCTCATGGAAGTAGGTTCTTGGGTGGGGGGATTTGTGATTGGAGTTAAGGTAGTCCATGGTGGATAGACTAAAGATCTGTGGGGTAATATACATGGCAGATGAGCAGGAGGCCAGACGGGTAAATTCAGAGTGGATGTTGGATAAAGCAGTGAGTAGGCTAAGGGGTTTAAGGGCAGGCGATGTCACCTTGCAGCAGAAGGCGGTGATAGTTGATTCTCTTGTTTATAGCAAAATTTGGGGTGTGACAGAGGTATATCCTTTGAGAACACAAGATGTACATGAGCTCCAGCATCGGGTATTACATTATATTTGGGGTTTTGGGAGGGCACCCTTTATGCTGCATTCAGAAGGCATTTCTCTATCCTTCATGTTGAACCAGGTCTCAGTTATAGCAATAATATCTATATTACATCCACTAGTGAGTAATCTTAGCTCATCTATCTTATTTCTTAGACTGCTACTATTTGTATAGTAAACCTTAAGGAGCTAGCCAGTCGTTGCTCTCTACTATCTCTCTTTGTTTATCACTTGATTTGCCTTTATTAGGAACTTTATTTTGAATATTGTCCTTTAAACATATCCCTGAGGTATCCTGGTAATATCTGCTGTTTCCAACAATAATACAGCAGCCTAATTGTTTACCACAAACACCAATACCTCTATAATCTATCAGTTTAAAGTCCTAAACAAGTCATCAATTACCCCCTCAATCGAATTGGCTAATGCAACCACTCCAACCCCAGAGAGATGAACCCCATCCCTTGCATACATCTCATGTTTGCCATAGAATTTGTCCCAGTTATCAATGAATGGGATTGCAAGTTCCTTGCGGTTCCTGTCTAGCCAGCAATTTATACCAATTGCCCTAGACATCCATTTATTGCTCACTCCCCTTCCAGGCAAGATGCTATATATGATAGGGATCCCTCCCTTAGACGTGACTACTTCCATGACTGACCTGTACTTATCCAGTAGCTCCTGTCTCCTGGTCTTCCAAATGTTATTTCCACCAGCACTAAGACAGATAATGGGGCTTGTTCTCATTACCTGACATAATATTATCCAACCTGCTGACTATGTCACCAACACCAGCTCCTGGGAGGCACACTAGCTTTTCTATCTCTGTTACAAAAAGCATGGTCCATATATCTTACCTGAGAGTCTCCCACAATCAGAATATTCTTACCTTGATTAGCAGCAGACTCTGAGGTACCTTTAACCTCACTAATCACTGAAGTACCTAGGTGGAATTATTTTATACCTAGGTGGAATTATATCATATCTAGGTGGACTTAAGAAGAATGTGAAAGAAATTTTTTTCTTTCGGCTCAGCCTCGTCGAGAATATTTTTTTCATTTGCTCTACTTCTGAAAAAAAAATTAAAAATAAATTTTCCCTTCAGAAAGAGACCCCCTCATAAGACCTGCATCTTAGGCAGGGAAAGTGGTAATGTGAGGGGAAGTGTCAGTGGAAGGTGTACGAGGCAACAGTGAAAACCTCGGGGTTACAGGCAGCAGTATCACGGGCGACAGCATAAATCTGTGTATTACACTCCAAGTCATATCCAATTTCGTCCCAAATCAATTTCGTCTAAAATGTCTTTTTAGACATCAGCAGAGGCGGCGACGTAAGGCCATTAACCTCAGTTCAAACTTATTCATAATCAGGTCCATGCCATAGTTAATAAACGACAGAAAATTTTGACTAAAGGGGATTATTAATGTTATAATCATAACTAAGCTTAGCTGACGAAAGGGGAAATTTCCCATTGGTTAGGCGGTGAAATGGAAAGGAGATATTGGAATGTTATTCAGGCAAAGCTGCTCAAACTTCACCCCAACCTTAATATGTCCAAAGACTTAAGTTCATTCAAATAGTTTACCATTATGCTACAGGTAGAAATGCGCAAATAATCCGCACAGAAGAGACTGAAATTTACGACGTTTCGGTCGTGCTTGGACCAACAACTAGTTACAGTGTGACTAGTTAATGGTCCAGGTGGGACCGAAATTTCGCTATAAGTTTAATTCTGCTATGTTCAGGTTATTTTGTGTTGTTCCAGCCATGGTATTGTGTCTTTTTATTTTATACAGGAAGAGAAAAAATTCACAACCTGTTGATATTATTTAACGTATATTATTTGTCAGTATAAAGTGAGTTGTTCCATACTTGTCCTTCTCCAGGCACCCAGACGTCGACAAGAGCCACCTAGGGACCTCCATTAGAGTAGGGGAACGAGGAAACCAGGTGGTAGACACGGAGGTCCTTGTGGATCACCTGACGTGTGTTCCTTAGGGCACTCTTCTCACAAGGCAACCAAGAGGCTATCACAGTGCTATACCCAGACCCTACACAGACAGTGGGTTTAGTGCTTTCGTAAATAATAATAATAATAATAATAATAATAATAATAATAATAATAATAATAATAATAATACGTAATAATGTGTATTTTCTCGGCTGCAAGAAGAGGCTTTAAACAAAAAAATAAGTCGCTTCCGGTACACTTTTGTACACAAATTATTTAATTCAAGTTAATTGTATTTAAATAAAAAAATCTGAACTATTACCAAGAACATAAGAATAGAGGAAGAGAAAGTAGTGGAAGTAGTGGAAGATAGGTACGAAAGAGGTACTTACTATGAAGGTACGCATGTACGCATGTACGCATAGCTAAGCTATGCGTACATTTTTTTTTCATAGAAAAGTTAAACAACTAAAGTGATGCATGAAATATAGTCGTTATTGACATTATTGGAATTTCTTCGTAAATGTTATCGTACTCACATTCCAACAACACGTGGTCACACAAACCATTTGTCTCCTCTTCTCTCTGGCACTATGAAAATGTTTGTAAAGTTTACCTTCTTGAGAGAAGCTCTCTAGCAAGGACTGTTGACACTGTGTGAGGGAAAAGTTCAACAGATAGGAGTAGCGAGCGAATATAAGGCGACGATGGTTTGTTTGGCAATCTGCTTGTTAAGGAAGGGTCAGTGTCTAGCTCCTGCTTCCCGCCCCCCATCCTTTTCTCCACACTGAGAGGTGACGTGTGGGACTCCATCCAAATGGATAATCACTTGACTAGCAGCTCCCAACACATCTGTAAGTAGGTGCCTCTGCTCCTGTCTTAATTGATATATTGGTTAAAAGCTTCACTTTCATTTAATTTTTAGATTTAGTTCTTCTTGCCCTGACTTTCATTTTTAAATCTTGTCTTTAAATCCTCACCAGTCTTTTCAATGCCTAACACTTATGGAGAGTGATTTATCGAGCGGTGGGTAACTTTTGTCTCTTTCTAGCTTGGACTGCCAGCTAGGGTCATCTGGCAACTACAGAGGCTTAAAGGAGAGTAACCCAACTTTGGTTCAGAGACGTCACCCACGATCTACTTACCTTAATGTGACTAAACCCAGGCAGCTACCCCTCATCTCTGCAGTGGTGAAAGACCTGCGTTCCTATCATCTTGACGGATCATCCAAGACTGAATAAGAACATAAGAAAGACGGAACACTGCAACAGGCCTTCTGACCCATGCGGAGCAGGTCTATGTCCCCCCCCCCCCCGATTAGCCCAATGACCCACCCAGTCTGGTCACCCCCACTAAAGAAAAGAGCATGGCACCAGACCCAGCAGCACAACTCACACCTACCCACACCCACCCACACCCATTCATGTATTTAACCTATTTTTAAAACTACACAACGTTTTAGCCTCTATAACTGCACTCGGGAGTTTGTTCGTCTCATCCACAACTCTATTATCAAACTAGTGCTTTCCTATATCCTTCCAGAATCTGAATTTTTCCAACTTGAAACCATTGCTGCGAGTCCTGTCTAGGCTGGAATTTTTCAGCATGCTACTTACATCCCTTCTATTTATTCCTGTTTTCCATTTATACACCTCGATCATATCCCTCCTAATTCTACGCCTCTCGAGAGAGTGCAGATTCAGGGCCCTCAGTCTATCCTAATAGGGAAGATTTCTGATACATGGGATCAACTTTGTCATCCTCCTCTGTACGTTTTCCAGAGCACTTATATCCATTCTATAATACGGTGACCAGAACTGAGCAGCATAATCTATGAGGCCTAACCAAGGATATATAGAGTTGAAGAACAACCTGAGGACTTCTATTATTTATACTTCTAGATATGAAGACAAGAATTCTGTTAGCTTTATTGCGAACACTAATGCACTGTTGTCTTGGCTTTAGATTACTGCTAACCATAACTCCTAAATCCTTTTCGCAATCAGTAGTATTAAGATCTACATTATTTAGTTTATTTGTGGCATGGTTATTTAATTGTCCAACATTTAGAACTGCATTTGTCTATATTAAACTGCATCTGCCACTTCTCCGACCATTGCATCAGTCTATTCAAATCATGCTGGAGAGCTCTAGTGTCCTCATTAGAATGAATTGGACGGCCTATTTTGGTGTCATCAGCAAATTTGCTTATATCGCTATTTATTCCCTCATTTATGTCATTATGTAAATTGTGAACAACACGGGGCCCAGCACTTGTGACGTACCCTCATTCTGATTTCTCTCCATTTATGCAAACTCTCTGCTGCCTATTTGTCAGTCATGCCTCTACCCAGGGAAAAAATTCTCCTATTTCGTGTGCCTTAAGTCCTCAACAGCCTCTGATGTGGAACTCTTTCGAAAGCCTTACTGAAGTCCATATACACAATATCATATTCATTACCATGATCTACCTCCTCAAACACCTTAGTGAAAAAGTTAGTAAATTCGTAAGAATTGACCTCATCGCTCTCGGGCCGTGAGGTTGTGCTACGCCTTGCTCCTGCATTTGTCACTCAACCTTGGTGGAGGACGGACGTTGGCTGTTGTACTTCTGTCTGTTGGTAGCACTGCGAGATTTTCTCAAGATGGCGCAGGCTGTCAGGAGACGTGTCAACACTGTGTGCATAGAAGTGCTGAATGGTGCGGTGTATAATACAAATGCATCTGTTGTACTGCCTGCTATCTAACGAGATACATATGGAATCAACAATGAAGATCTGTACGGCATTGCCTTAAACGGCTCAACGAGAATATTCGTGAAATTCGTGACGACAGTGACGTATGACAAGATGGTGGATCATTACCAGGATGTGTATATGACGGCTAACCCTGGTTTGGAAGTGAGAATGAGGGACGTGTCTAAGTATTATACTTTGTAAAAATACGGAATGTCCCCTTTGAGGCGGATGAAGATGACATTAAAGCGTCGTTTGAGGAGTATGGACTGGTACATCAAGCAACGATTGGACGATGGTCAGATGGTATGTATGCGGGACTGCGTGAGGGATCTTTCACTCTCAAAATGTCCTTGCGGCGATCCATGCTTTCATTTGTGGCTTTGAGTGATTTTAAAACTCAGGTATATGTCACATATGCCGGGCAAAGGAGAACCTGTCGATTCTGTGGTGCATTTGAACATGTGGCTGCACAGTGTCCACGACGTTCGTCGACTGGGACACAGGGAGCAGGGACAGGAGGGGAAAATGAAAGAGAGGTGATGTCCCAGTCTACAGGAGAACATATTCAGGCACGTAGGACGTGGAGTGAGATTGTGGATGACAATCCAGAGGAGTGTGCTAGGTTACCGGAGGTAACACAGGACGTTGAGAAAATATGTATGGAGGAAGAGGTGGAACAAGTGGATTTGGGTAGTGAAGTGTCGGCTGCCATAAATAATGTTATACAGGAATTTTTGGATGATCAGCATGAAGCTGGAATGCTGAATATAGGCATGCATGAGCAACATATGAATCAGGGAGGGATGCATGAGGGAGGCAATGCGAGTAGGAGTGATGGGCAAACACAAGGGCTCTGTGAAACTGTAGTTGAAATACACAAGGCAGTCCGAAAGAGATGCTCACTGTTGCGGCTTCACGTAAGAGGGAGGCAGTTGCCTCGGATAGCGATGATATTCTTACGCCTGCACAACGTTCGGGTAAAAAACAAACAGTGGATGTGGCTAGGAAAGTCGGGGGGAGGGGGTAAGGGGAAGGTGACAGACGTGAATAGGAATGGACATAGTGAAAAGAATACTGATCAAAATCGTAAAGAAACACATGGTAAGAGATCTATTGGTAAGACCCCGTTAGCATTTTTAAGTGTTTAACATTGAATATAAATGGCCTCAGGGCCGAAGTGAAGAGGAGGATGTTCAGTGCCTTTTTAAGGCGATATGGGGTACAGGTTATCCTTTTACAAGAGCATAATTTTAAGTTAGGTCGGGATTTATTAGTTGAAGGGTATAAAGTTTATGCTGGGTATACAGGTAAACTCAAGGGAGGTGCTGCTGTTTTAATAGCGGAGATCAGTCCATTTCACATGTTACACTGGGAAGAAGGAGGGATGGGAGACTAGTAAGGGTGGATGGTACATAGGGTGGGGTTCCACTGTGTTTAGCAAGTGTTTATATGCCTGTAGACAGTAATAGGCACGTAAAGGAAGATTTTGTGAGGGATGTTCTTATTTATCATATGCGAGGGCTTCCTACATATACATTCTTTGGGGGTATTGGAATTGTGTGATCTGTAGGAAGGATGTGGAGCCGAGAGGAGCCGGGTGTGTGTTGGGGGTCCTACGGGATGTATTAGGGGGAGTCGGATTAGTAGATGTAGCGAGTGGGGAGGGGTGGGTGGTGGAGCATACTCATGTGAGGAGTGGATATGGAGCACGCTTAGATCGCATTTATGTCTCTCCTGGGATACAAGTTAATATCGAAACTGTTAATGTAGTATTCTCGGATTATAGCGGGGTGGTTGTGGACGTGGGTTGGGGTGATTTGCCAAAATGTTTTATGAGTTATTGGAAGCTAAATGTGAGCTTGTTAGAGGATAGGGAAGGTGGACTTCGTTTTGCGGAATGGTGGACAAATGAATGGAATAAAGGCAAGCAGGGAAGTGATATATTACTGTGGTGGGAGCAATGTGCTAAACCAGGAATCCGAAGTTTTTATGTGAGGAAAGGAAGGGAGGTTGGACAATGGAAATATGGATTACAGAGGTATTTGGAGGGACAGTTAAAACAGTGTTATGTAAATAATCATGGAGTTTATCCGGTATCGGAGATTGAGGGTATTAAGACGCAATTGCTGGAGATGCAGAATGCAAGGTTTGATGGTGAAAGATTAAGCGGTGGGTTGGAGGATGTTTTATGGGGTGATACACCATCAGCTTGCGTTCAGCGGTGATTAAAAATCCGGCAAAATATAATGAATATGTTAATGTTAGAAGTGGGTACACGGTGGGACAGCGGTTAGTAACGACTGAAGGTATGAGTGGTTTTGCGGATAAATGGTTTGAGATATATATGAGAAGGGGTAATACGAAGAAGAGGGACTTGCATATTATGGAGGAAGGGATAACACAAACCCTGGAATCAGAAGGCAGGGTGGAGATAGAGGGACCGATAAGAGAAGACAAGGTGTTGAAGGCGTTACAGGGGATGAGTGTAAGGAAGACGCCAGGGATTGATGGCATTCCAAATGACTTTTATTTAAGTAACTGGGAGGTCTTGAAGGAATGCTTGGTGTGTTTGTTGAATGAAATGAAGGTAAAGGGATGCATGGGTATGACGCAACGAGCAGGGGTCGTTGTCATGATTCCGAAGGGGGAAGTGCAGAATAGCATCATTGATTATAGAGATTTATCTTTAATGTGCGGTGATTATAAATTGTTTGCAAGGGTTTTAAGTAATAGGTTACGTAGTGTTATTGGGAGGGTTATAGATGAGGGACAAATGGGTGTGCCGGGGCGGTCAACAATTAGTGGACATGGGAGGATAAAGGACTATATAGATGACCGGGGGAAGAGTGGAGGGGATGTATAAGGGCTGTGCGAATAAGGGCTTTAACAGGGCATTTTTATAAAACAAAGTGTAGGAATGAGGTCGTCTATGGACGAAGGTGGGATATAGAATTTCCGGTTCCGTATAGGGTACTGAATGTGAGAAGGTTGCGCGAATTAATAGTGTAATGGATGGATAGGATTGGTCTCTGCAATACGGGGGGAGGGGGGGGGAGGGGGGAGGGGGGGAGGGGGGAGGGGGGAAGAGTGTATAACTGCCATAAAATTTTTTGATTGAATACTCTTTGGATAGGGCAAAGATTTAATTGTTGATGTTTATAAACATGGTGGTCACGGGGAACCTGGAGTTTACCTGGAGGAGTTCCGGGGGTCAACGCCCCCCGCGGCCCGGTCTGTGACCAGGCCTCCTTAGGTCAGTGTCCCAGGATGCGACCCACACCAGTCGACTAACACCCAGGTACCCATTTTACTGATGGGGAACATAGACAACAGGTTGAAAGAAACACGTCCAATGTTTCTACTCTGGCTGGGAATCGAACCCAGGCCCTCACCGTGTGAAGCGAGAGCGTTAACCACCAGGCCACCAGAGCCACCAACGGGCAGATAGGAAAATTTTCTAGGGTGCTTACCTGTATGTACCTCAACATTATATACATACCAGTAATCTCATTGGGAGACAATCATATTGTTTACCGTAGTCACCCCGTGTAGACATGTGAGAAAACTAACCACCCCTGGTCGCACCAAGTGGTCCCCTCGACCTCACAATCTTATCCATATCTATCCGAGACCAGTATGGATTGGGTAGCACCCACAAGTACGGTGCTACTAATTAATTGTGGACTGTATAGATTATATTAGTTTAGCTGAATGAAGGGGAGGGGGGTAGGATACACCTGGATACATCCGTCAAGGAAAACATTTGTACATAATCCCACTACTTACCAGATGTTCTCTGGTGGTCACTTGATGTAGCTGGATCACTCGTAACCTATCTAATATAACATACCACCACTGGCCAGTCTAAGGTTGCTATAACTAGAAGGGTTACTTAACTGTGGGTGATTGATATTCCTCATTTCTTGATTCACCATCTCATTTTCGGTGTCCTGCTACACCGACACGATTCTCATTCCAGCAGGACGAGGTATCCGCTGGTTTGTCCTGCTTTAGACGTCGTGACTCAAGGAGTTTCCCTTTCCTCGTCTCGTTAACAACGAGGTCTAGCGTGTTCACTCGGAGCAAACGACTTATTTCACTTCACATATTCTCTTAACTTAGCGTTATTATCCTTAATTACATTACAATTCACAAGACGATCTAATGACTCAAATTATTATACACATTAGAGATCACTCCATTAAGATCTGAGACCGATGAGTGATGATTAACCCAAGGGTAATTTTCCCGGGGCTCAGTCCAGGACGACGCGTCAGTCACCCCCGGTCCTACCCGTAATCACCTTTTAACCACTCTATTATCGTGGTCCCGTAAATCACGTTCCCTCACTCTCCATTAGGAACAAAAAGCGAGGAGGCTTATCAAATCGGTCAGGTATTTTTATATTATTCTGTTGAGCAAGTGCGATAATCTTGGAAATATACTATTAAATCATATACCATGTAATATTATGTGTCAACCTATTTAAATATGGGTAATTACTGTATTAATGTGATAAGATGTTTCACTTAATTTAATATTTGTTATTAAATGTACTGTGTCTTTGGTGTAACTGTTTCAACAATACTTATATAATTATCATTTAGGTTTATTGATATATAAATTTTGGGGAAATAGGTGTAATTACCTACAGAGAATTCTTTATTTCGGGGTGAGGGGGGGGCAATTAATGTGTAATAAGTTTAAGTCAGTATGTATCAGTTAATATTTGTATTAATTCTTAAAAAAAAACCGTAAGACAGAAACGCCCCTTTGTAAAACCGTGTTGAGATTCATTAATCAATCTGTGCCTATCAAGATGGCTACGAATTACTTCTGCAATTATTGATTCCATAAATTTTCCCACTATGGAGGTGAGGCTTATTGGTCTATAGTTCGAAGCCAAGGACCTCTCACCTGCCTTGTACATCAGGCACTATGCCAGTTTGTAGTGATATGTTAAAAAGATTAGCCAAAGGTATGCTAAGTTTCTCTTTACATTCCTTAACACCCTTGCAAACAGTTCATCAGGATCTGGGGATTTGTTAGGTTTTAGTTTTTCTATTTGTCTAATGACCATGTCACTAGTTACCGCAATCATACATAGTTTATTATTGTCCTGTTCTACATAATCTATTATTTCTGGAATTTCGCTAGTACTTTGCTGGGTAAAAACTGAGAGAAAGTAGGAATAAAAATTTCACACATAACCTTATCACTGTCAGTGATCTGACCAGAATGAGCCTATCTTATCCTTAATCTTACTTCTGTATACCTGAAAGAACCCTTTTTGGGTTAGTATTCGAATCCCTTGCGACCTTAGCCTCATAATCCCTCTTTGCTTTTCTTATTCCTTTCTTTATTTCTATCTTTAATTGAATATATTGATTTCTTAACTGCCCATCCCCTCTTTTGATACGCCTATATAGGCCTCTCCTTTGACCAATGGGATGTTTTAATCTATTGTTCATCCATTTGGGATCATTTTTGTTAGATCTAATTTCCCTACTCGGAACAAAAGTTGTCTGGGCAGCTAGAACTATGCTCTGAAAAACGTCATATTGGCATTTAGATCACCTACCTGACCCATAGTCAGAACATCTCAATTTAGCCCACCCAGATAATTTTTCTGTCCCATGAAGTCGGCCAAGCGAAGATCTGGGACAGAGATTTGATTGCAGTTATCTGGGTAATTCCATGATATATTGTAACTAAGTGATTTTTGATCACTTTCCCCAAGCTCATCATTAACCTCAAGATTATTAATTAGTGGCACTTTGTTGGCAAGAATCAAGTCAAACAGATTGTTTCCTCTAGTTGGTTCTGTCATATACTGTTCTAAAAAGCAATCCTGAACCGTATCAAGAAAGTCACTAGACTTAAGATTTCCTGTCATATTGTTCCAATCAATTTGTCTAAAGTTAAAATCTCCCATTAACACAATATTTTCATATCTAGATGCCTTATGAATTTCGTTCCTTAACAGCTTACTGCACTCCCTATCAAGGTTTGGGGGCCTATACATCACACCCAAAATTAATTTGTCACGATCTTTGAGAAACTCAAGCCAAACAGATTATGTGTTCGATGTTTCTAATCTTATATCATGTCTAGGACAACAATTTAAATTTTCTCTGACTTACATCGCCACTCCACCACCCTTCCTGTTGACCCTATCAGGGTGGAATAGTTTATAACCTTGTATGCTGCTTTCAGAACGCATTTCTCTATCTTTCAGGTTGAATCATGTCTTTGCTATACCAATAATGTCTATATTTACCTACACTAGCAAGTAATCGTAGCTCATCTATCTTATTTCTTAGACTCCTACTATTTGTATAGTAAACCTTAAGGGAGCTAGTCACTCCTTGCCATCTACTATCTCTCTTTGTTGATCAATTGATTTGCCATTACTAGCAATTTTATTTTGAGTACTGTCTTTTAAACATATTCCTGAGGTATCCCGGTAATAACTGCTCTTTTTAAACCTAATACTGCAGCCTGATTGTTTCCCACAAGCACCCATACCTCTATAATCTATCAGTTTAAATTCCCAGACAAGTCATCAATTACCCTCTCAATCGAATTGGCTAATGCAACCACTCCAGCTCCAGAGAGATGAACCCCAACACGTTTGCCATAGAATAGGTCTCAGTTATCTATGAATGGGATTGCAAGTTCCTTGCAGTACCTGTCTAACCAGCAATTTATACCAGCTGCCCTAGACATCCATTCATTGCCCACTCCCTTTCTAGGCAAGATGCTACATATGATTGGGATCCCTCCCTTAGACCTAACTACTGCAATGGCTGACCTGTACTTATCCAGGAGCTCCTGTCTCCTGCCCTTCCCAGTGTCATTACTCCCAGCACTAAGACAGATAATGGGTTTGTTCCCATTACCTGTCATAATATTATCCAACCTGCTGACTATGTCGTCAACACCAGCTCCAGGAAGGCACACTCTGTGTCTGACTTTTCTGTCTCTGTTACAAAATGCACAGTCCATATATCTTACCTGAGAATCTCTTACTATTAAAATATTCTTACCTTGATTAACAGGGGAATTAGTGGTACATTCAACCTCAGTAACCACCGAAGTGCATTTGTCCTGGACAACAGAGAATCGATTTCCTACCTTCACATCTTCTCTGTTAACCCTTTTTATCTTCCTTCTTCCTGAACTGTGAACCACTTGGCACTTAAAGCTGCTGCCACTATCACTGCTGGTGACCATTTCCTCCTTACCAGCTAAATCCTTCTCATGCTCACTCCCAAACTCATCTAGGCGAAGCTTCAGTCTCCTATTTTCCTCCTGAAGAAGTAGAACCTCCTTCTTCAACACCTGAACCTGAGATTCTAAAACATTACAACAAGCCATGGTGCTTGGTGGTTGGGTTGTCACGTACCAGCTGTGACACCCCCTACCCTCTCATCAACAACGGCTATAATTTCTGCAATGCGCTGTCAAATTAGCGTTGAATTAAATTATCATTTTCATATTTCATTTTTCATTTTCCTTCGAAATAGGATAAACACTCATGCTTGTTTTACATTTTCAATTCTTACAATAGTTTTTATATTTGTATATTATTGTTATTTTTCTATTACTTTTCCTAAGGAGGAGCCAGCCTTGCTAATACTTGCATAAGATCTTACAGGGCTTAGTAAACCTTCCCACACACTCTCCCCAAGACTCCAAATGTCTGTCTCGCAAGTGGCTTCTACAACACTTTCAGGAGTAAAAACTGTAAAACCTGAAGTAAATATAAATTGCAAATTACCTGATCGTTGGTCATTGATTCGCTTATTAACCGTAAGTCAACTGTCCCTGATTTCCCTACCCAGTATCAGTGGCCACGTGATTAGGGGCAAAATACAGTAAATAGTATCACCAACGGTTCTGTCAGAAACTCGTATCCACGATTCGTTATGAGTCCTCTGAAGCACATTAACTACCAGGTAACGCTGGGAAACCGTGTGGGATTCAAGAGATAGAAACATGTATGGATGTGTTGACGGCACAGGTCCTTGGGCAAAATTGCTAACCAGCGTCCTTCTTTCTCTAATTCGCAACAGCACCGCTAGGTGTCACTACTTACCTAATATTCCTGCTCGTTTCTACCTAATGTAAACATATTTAAGACTAAAACTAAATTTTTTAATTCTGTTATTAGTTCCTAATTCTACCTAAAACCTGTAATCTCTCAAATTAGTGTAAACCTATCAATAATTATGTGCTGACTCATGATGCTTTGTCGGCGTAGATTCTAGGTCTCTACTGTTTGTTTACAATGGCCCTGTGGGATTTCTTGAACTCGGTAATTCTCACAGGAACGTTCACATATTCGTAATAACTCCTACCTGGAGTATACTTGGAAAGTGTTCCGGGGGTCAGCGCTCCCGCCGCCCGATCAATGACCTGAGATATTCGAACCCATACCGCTTGAAATTGTTTCAAACCCTCCCTCTAAGACTTCCATGAATGGCCCCTACCTGCCCGTTCTTCCAACCAGGATAGAGCAAAGTATGTTGACTAAGTTCTCAACCACCTCAGTAGCTTTTCCGCTCTCTGAATTAAACACGTTTTAAAAAGTAGTACAGTGAGGAATACTAGAATTAGATAAGTACCGAAAAAGTTGTGTTGATCTAGAGTGGTGAGGGGAAGCACAGATCCCGTGTAGACCAGCATCATCTTGCTTGCATTCTGGAACCACTTGCCCCTCTGTACCGCCATCGTCACCCGGCCCACATCCTTCACGTCAAGAAATACTAATATTACTACTGATAAACAATAAATAATTATGGTGCAAGACCTATTTACGGGTAAATTATGATCTCTGAACGTTGAAGCGATGAGGCGGCTAGAGGGAGTGTATTAATGATTTGATCCAAGGAAGGGGAAATAACTCCAATTCCTTGCATAAAGAGTCCTTAAACTCAAGGACCGTGAGGTCTTACACAAACCACTACGAGGCATTACGTTGTGCAAAAGTAGCGTTTTATATATCTTACTTTTTTTTGGGCTGATACTGAAGCGCTAAACTTGAAGAGATCATTCAGCGCCTCGGAAAACGGAGACAATTACATTGGAAACAAGGACTGGGACTACAAATATTATGGGGCCCTCAACAGCATCAAGTAACCTCCATGGAGGAGTAAACTACCTTATAGCATCCGGCTAAATGACAAGCCAGCAAGGATGAGATCATGTTGGCCACCTCTTCTGCAGGAGGATCCTCTCCCTCTCTACCGGATGAAGTCTTTCTAAATTCTTCCAAGACCGCAGCGTAGGTACTAGCTTCTGGTAATACCACTCGGGGTCTGGTCCGTTCCGCTTTGTCTTCAGTTGAACGTATTTTCCCTATAAGCGAATCGTGGTCACGGTTTTGATCTGCAGCTGTGATAACGGTGGTGCGTGAGGCTTGCAGAACTTGCAGACCTATTGTCCAGGTAGGACTTGTATACGACGCCAGGAAAACTTGGTTACTAATGACAGGTAGTCAATCAGTGGGTGATAATGACCTCCTGACTGTGTGCTTGTCTGCTGGTGGAGTGTTTGCGTAGTCGTCTGCTTTTAAATTGCTTATATAATCTGCTGGAAAATTATTTGTATTGTCTGTTGGTGGATTTGCTGAATAGTCTGTTTCTGTTGGTGAGTTGTTTGTATAGTCTGGTGTTGGATTATTTGTTAATTCTTCTGGTGAACTGTTCGTCTTGTGTCTTTTGGGGGGGTTACTGTTTGGGCTTTCGTTGCTGGTTGATTGTTCCACCCTTTCTCCTGGTACACTGCTTATGAAATTTGCTAGGGGTTGTTTTGTGTTGTCATCTGGGGGAAATTGTGTGCATCTTCTGTTGGGGTTTTTTGTTTGCATCGTCTGGGGGTTGATTGTTTGCATGGGTTGCTGGAAAACTTTTTGCTTATGAAATTTCTGCTAATGGATTTTTTTGGGTGGTCCTTCCCCGGTTTAAGTTCCCTTTGATCCTCTGCTGGTTCATTCCCTTATGTAATTGCTTTTGGGAATTGTCTGGGGTTTTGTAGTGGTGGTGTGTGAGTGGGGTTTTTTTGGAAAGTGGAGATGGCCGAGGGGGAAAGGTGGTATTGAGGGGGTATTTTTTTGTGTTTTTTTTGGGCTGCTGCAGCAGAGACGCACTGGAAAAAAATTTTTGTACCATTGTCCAGATTTTGACCAACCCACCCCACGCCCCAAAAAATTTTTTTTTGAACTGCATTTTGCAACATAAACATTTTTTTAATATTCGTACCATAAATGTGTTATTTAAAACGGAGGTGAGTGATTGGGGATGGGGGTTAAAAACGGGGTCCACTCTGTCCTTTTAAATTGATTGTCTGATGTTTTTTTTTTTTTTAATTTATCAAGTGGGGTTTTGGGGTTTTTATAAGAGGGTGGTGGGGGGTTTTGAAAACCGGGGTCCATTTGGTGGAAAATAGGGGACACAATCCTGTTCTAAACCCCCTGGGAACCCAATCCCACTTTAAAATTTTCTGCTTCACGCACCCACACACACACCCCACACCCCACACACAAAACACCCCCAACACACACACAGAAAGTAGCGACCGTAAAGAGGCTGGCCAGGAGCTGGGGGACTCGACCCCTGCAACCTCAACTAGGTGATTTACAACTAGGTGAGTACACACCCCACCCCACACACCCACACATGCACGGGGAAAAAGGAAAAGGGAGGAGGAGAGGGCAAGTCAGTGTTTATTTTTGGGCTTCAGGAGGGGGGAGGGAAGGACACAATGAAAGACACCCAACCCAAAAAGGACGGGAAATTTTTGAGAACATCATCAAAAAAATAGGCGAAGGGGGGACAGTCTGAGAATGAAAAATTTTCAGAAAATAGGGGGGAAATTTGAAGGGGGAAAAAAAGGGCCCCGATCAAGTGTTTTTCCCCCCTTCAAGTCCCCCCCTACCCCTCTGGGGGTTTGAAAAAAATTGTAAGCTTTACAAGAGGATTTTTCCTAGAAAGAAAAAAAAAAATAGAACGACAGAAAGCTGGGGGAAAGAGGACCAAAGCAAAAGGGGCTAAAAAGAGGACAAGGAGAGAATCAGCAAAAGACAACCAGAACCCAGGGCAGAGAAACCCAAAGAAAACACACACAGAACCATCCGCAAAAACCCCCAAAACCCAAACACGTTATCCCAACACAGCCCAAAACCCCACACTCACAGCCCCCACCCCCACCACCTGTAGGATCGCCAGCAAAATGCCAGCCCCCCCCCCTCACGGGGACTAAAGGGTATGGTACACAAACCCCTGATGGAATAAAAAATTAATGGGAGGAGTGGGACGAGAGTTTTTTAAAGAGGCATCCCAAAACCAAAGCTCGGGGGAAATGATATTCAGATTTCATCTTTCCAATGGGTTTATCAAACCCTTGGGGAAAAAAGACGGGGGGGAAACAGAGGGGGAGAAGTGGCACTGCTGATAAAAAAACCGATGAGATTTTGAGGAGCTGGAGAGAGGAGACAGGGGGAAAAGCAAGGATTATATAATGGGGAAACGCTTCAGCCGGGAGGTTCAGGGAGTTAATTTTCCCGTGATGTTAAAAACCCCCCCAGAAGATCAGGGGGCCAAGGGAAAGAGTATGATTTTAGAGCAATAGAGGATGGATTACACACTGGGTTTAAATGGCGAGGGCTTTTTGTGAGCAGGGCAAAAAAATATGATTTATAGGTGCCTTAACCACCCAAAAAAATCGACTGGGGAAAAAACTTAGAGCCCCCATGGTGGCCCTGAAACGTGGAGGGCTAAGATGATTTGGGGGGGGTACTTTGGGAAAACCCCATGTAAACCCCAAAGTTAAAGGGGCACTACCGGGAGAGGATGAACCGAGAGACTGAGCCCAGCATTCAGTTGGTAGTGCAATGTTTAGGACATCACAATGAAAGCCCCCTTGGGGCCAGTTATTTGTGTGGTTCTGAGCTTCGAATTTTATAGAGCTAAGGTGGAAGGGGAAAAAAAAGGAAGGGGGAACCCAAGAAATAAGCCAAACTCCCAAAAATGGGGATTACCCAGGCATTGGGGAACTTCCTCAGTGGAGTCCAGTGGACCGAAAAACTGGCAGGGAAGTTTAAAAACGAGATGATGGAATATGTGACAACAAAATTCAAGGAAGCTGAGAAAAGGTTCTTTTCCAAGGGGGAACAGGGGAAAAAAACAAAAAAGCCCGGGAAAGGCCCATGGTTCACCCCAAAGGGGCAGGGAGGCCCAAAACCAAGGGGTGCTGGGAGTGGAAGGGAAAATTTGCGGCAAAGGACCCCTGAGGGAAAAAAGAGAGAGTCCAGAGCAAAAAATGAATATGCTTTGGGGAACAAAAGGGTTTTTCCTAGAAAAGGGCAACAAAAAAAAGAAAAGACAGCAGCTGAGGGAGAGGGGTTTTAGAATTTAGACGAGCTAGGGAAAAGGACAAGGACGGAATCAGCAAGGCAACCAGAACAGGGAGAGTAACAAAAGCCCAAAAACAAAAGATAAAAACGAAAATGACATTTGTAGCAAGAGGCCTTTTCTGTTGCAAAGCTGTTGTACAGCCAAAATCAGGAAAAAACAAAGGGCAAAGACCAGAAATTTAGGCTGAGGGGAAAGGGAAAGGGGGGGAGGTCACAAAAAATGGGCCACGAAGTAATTTTGGGGAAGCCAAAATGAGATTAACGAAGTGTTCACGAGGGACAAAGCGCTTCCCGAAAAAACCGAGAGGTGGGGGGTTTTCACAATCAAAGGTTGAACACAATACATACAGGGCCGGGGGGAAGAAGAGAAAAGGTTGCTAAACGAACTAGATACCTCAAAGGCGAAAGGGGCCCTATAACATCTCTCCATGGGGTTTTGAGGAGGGGCCGGAGGGGCCTTTTTGGGACCCCTTATAACTATCTTAACGAAATATCGGCAGGGCGGTACCGGAAGTATGGGAAAAAAGCAAAAGTTGTCCCCTTTTTCAAAAAAAGGGGCCCAGGGCATAAGCATTAAACTATAGAAATGTCATTGACGTTTTTAGTATGCAAAGGGGCATGGAGGGGAAAATTTTCAGGAGGGGGAATGGTGGAGCACCTAGAAAGGAATGATTTTTATCAAAAAACAGCCAAACATGGTTTCAGGGCAGGAAATTCCCCGCGCCATTTAAAACCCAAAAGGAATTTTTGAGGGGGGTGGGCGGCAGCAAGAAAAAGAGGGAGGAGGGGTGGGTAGAAATTTCATTTTCTTAAACTATCAGGAAAAGGGGTTTGACACTGTTTTTTCCCCACAAGAGATTGGTTTCAAAAAAGGGGGGGGACGTGGCAGGGATTAAAAATTTCAGGCCCTACAAAGGATCAGGGGAATTTCCGTCAGGAAGACCCAAAGGGAGTATGATTCTGACGAAAGGGGTCATAAATTGGCGCTTTTGGGAAAAAAGCGGGGTGCCCAAAGGGAAACAGTCTAGGACTGGGGCCCGTTTTTGGTATTTGTGAACGGGCATGCGGGGAAAAAATTGAATCCCAAGTTTTTCCTGCTTGAAATCATATGGAAATTGATGAGAATTCAATGGGACTAGGACCCGGCAGAACTACGAGGGATATAAACAGGCTGCAAAGGCCCGGTCCCGCAACTGGCTCCTGGAGTTCAACCCCACCAAGTGCAGAGTCTTGAAGATTGGGGAAGGGTAAAGAAGACTACAAACAGAGTACAATCTAGGGAGCCAGAGACTACAAACCTCACTCAAGGAAAAGGATCTTGGGGAGAATATAACACAAGGCACATCTTCTGAGGCGCACATCAACCAAATAATTGCTACAGCATACGGGCACCTGGCAAACTTAAGAACAGCATTCCGACATCTAAATAAGGAGCCATTCAGGACCCTGTACACTGTGTACGTTAGGCCCATATTGGAGTATGCAGCGCCAGTTTGGAACCCTCACCTAGCTAAGCATGTAATGAAACTAGAGAAAGGGGTAAAGGTTTGCAATAAGACTAGTCCCAGAGCTAAGAGAGGTATGTCTGACGCGGAGAGGTTAAGGGAAATCGACTTGACGACTCTGGAAGACAGGATAGATATGGGGATATGATAAGGAAATATAAAATACTGAGAAGAATCGACAGGATGGACAGAGAAAGAATGTTTGAAGGATGGGACACAGCAACAAGGGGTCACAGTTAGAAGTTGAAGACTCAGATGAACCACAGGGAATAGTCGTGGTAGTGATGTAGTGGAGGCAGGATCATACATAGCTTTAAGAAGAGGTATGATAAAGCTCGTGGAGCGGTTAGAATGACCGAGTAGCGGCCAGTGAAGAGGCTGGGCCAGGAGCCGTGACTCGACCCTTGCAACCACAACTAGATGAGTAGAACACACACACACACATACACACACAGTCACACACAAAACGAGACTATCCTACGAAGAGTGTCTAAGGGAAATTGGCCTCACGACACTGGAGGACAGGAGGGTCAGGGAAGACATAATAACGACATATAAAATACTGCGAGGAATTGACAAGGCGGATAGAGACAGGATGTTCCAGAGGTGGGGCACAGAAACAAAGGGTCACAATTGGAAGTTGAAGACTACTATGAGTCAAAGGGACGTTAGGAAGTATTTCTTCAGTCACAGAGTTGTCAAGAAGTGAAATAGCCTTGAATGTGACGTAGGGGAGGCAGAAACCATACATAGTTTTAAGACGAGGTTTGATAAAGCTCATGAAGCAGGGGGAGAGAGAGGACCCAGTAGCAATCAGTGAAGAGGCGGGACCATGAATTATGAATCGACCCCTGCAACCACAAATAGGTGAGTACACGATGTGAGGCTAATGAAGAGAATTCAATCGGACGAGGATCAGGCAGGACTACAAAGGGATCTGGAGAGGCTGCAAGCCTGGTCCAGGAATTTACTTAAAGAGTTTAACCCTACCATTTGCAAAGTCATGAAGATCGGGGAAAGGCAAAGGTTCCCGCAAATAGAGTGCAGTCTAGGGAGCCAAATACTGCAAACCTCACTCTAAGGAAAAGATCTAGGACCTAGCACTACTACTGAGACGAACTTTAACCAAATAGCCGCTGCAGCATGTTGGTGACTAACAAACCTAAGAATAGCGTTCCGACACTTCAGTAAGGAATCGTTCAAGACTCTGTACACAATGTACGTCAGGCCCATACTGGAGTATGGAGCACCAGTTTAAAACCCACACCAAGTGAAGCACATCCGGAAATTAGAGAAAGTGCAAAAGTTTGCAACGAGACTAGTCTCGAAGCTAAGTGGCATGTCCTACGAAAAGAGGTTAAGGGAAATAGAGCTGACGACACTGGAGTACAAGAAAGGAGAAACATGAAAACGACATATAAAATACGAGAGGAACTGACAAGGTGGACAGAAGCAGAATGTTCCAGTGACTGGACACAGCAACAACCGGTTACAACCAGAAATTGAAGACTCAGATGAGTCACAGGGACTTTAGGAAGTATTTTTTCAGTCATAGAGTTATCAGAAAGGTGAACAGTCTAGAGACTGGTGTACTGGAGGCGTGATTCGTACATATCTTTCAGAAGAGATATGATATACCTCATGGAGCAGGGAGTGAGTGAATCTAGTAGCGACCAGTGAAGAAGCGGGGCCAGGAGCTATGATTTGACCCCTGTAACCATAGGTGAGTACACACACATACATTATATATTATATATATATATATATATATATATATATATATATATATATATATATATATATATATATATATATATATATATATATATTATGTATGTACAAGTATGTCGTGCCGAATATGTAAAACTGGTCAATTAGCAAGAACTCATTTAAAATTAAGTGCTTTCTAAAATTTTCTCTTATACACTTAAAGATATATTTTCTTCATTAATGTTTATGTAAAAATTTTAAATTTTGCACCAAAAGAAACTTAGAAAACTTACGTAACCTTATTATAACAAGAACAACTTATTTTAGCCTAACCCAACTAAATATATTTTAGATTTGATTAGAGTAATTTAATACTAAACAAACACAGTGAAAAATATTTATCGTTAGGTTCAGAATGATTTTGGGGAATTATTGCATACACAAATTTTCCACTTGTCCTATATGGCAAGATGAGCGCTGGCTATTTAAGCCAGATGATATTCGGCACGACATTATATATTTTATATATAATATATATTATATATATATATATATTATATATATATAAAATTTATTTTATATATATATATTTTTTATATATTTAATATATATATTTATATATATATATATTTATATATATATATATATATATATAATATTATATATATATATATATGCGCAATAAGATCACAGTAAACAGGTGATTTCGGAATATGCAAAAAACCACTCTGAAAGAATAGAGAAATTCCAAGCGCTTTCGTGACTACTCACTTATCAAGGAACTATGAAGTAAAGCATACAAGGAAGCTATAAAAGGGGGTTTCCGGCCGCACCTCACTATCAGATCCCACAACGGTTAAACACCTGACGCGCGCCGACCCAACTTGGATAGGTTCTTTGCACAACTCACCCACAAACTATTCTACCCAAGAAAATTTAAAAATTATTTGTCCAGTGTATTATTAAATTCTTCCCCCAAATTCTATTAATTATAAATGGATTCAATTTATATAAACCAAAGGAAATATTCATATTATTGTCAAAACTGTTTTTATGAAACAAGATTCAATTATATTCCTGTCGACCATGGACTTGCTTGATACTACTTTCTCAACTTTTTGAAAATCAATTGGATGGTTAAAATCTCTACATGAATAAATAGAGCATTGGAATCTTGTCCAGTTCTAATGCTATATTTATGTTGTTTTTAATCTTAGTTCGAGATTTTTACCGTTTAAAAAACATAAATATAGCATTAGAACTGGACAAGATTCCAATGCTCTATTTATTCCTGTAAGAGATTTTAACCATCCAATTGATTTTCAAAAAGTTGAGAAAGTAGTATCAAGCAAGTCCTTGGTCGACAGGAATATAATTGAATCTTGTTTCATAAAAATCAGTTTTGACAATAATATGAATATTTCCTTTGGTTTATATAAATTAGATCCATTTATAATTAATAGAATTTGGGAAGAATTTAATAATCACTGGACAAAAATTTTTTTTAAATTTTCTTGGGTAGAATAGTTTGTGGGGTGAGTTGTGAAAAGGGACCTACCAAGTTGGGTCGGCGCGCGTCAGGTGTTTAACGGTTGGGGAAATTTGATAGTGAGGTGCTGGCCTGACCCCTTAATAGCTTCCTTGTATGCTTTGCTTTCATAGTTCCTTAATAATGTGAGTAGTCACGAAAGCGCTTGGAATTTCTCTATTTTTTCAGAGTGGTGTTTTGCATATAAATATATTTTTATATATATATATTTTTTATATATAATATATATATATATATATATATATATATATATATATATATATATATATTATATATTTAAACAAGTCGGCCGTCTCCCTTTCGACAGATGACAGATTGATAATGGGCCAAGGGTCGTTAACAAAATTATAGTAGTGAAGGATTACTTGCGAAATAAAAAGCATAGCCTTATTTGCATTTTTTTGAAGAAGCACTAAAGCCGTAGAGAAATGAAAAGGTGATTAGATTTGAGAAACCCAGAAATAGATGACGACAGCTCATTACTTCCAACGTTTCCTTGTTTACTGATAAATGTTGAGACACAGTCAGCAACATTTTTTGTAAACGCTATTAATTTATTTTATTTTTAGTCTTTTATTTGGGCATGATTTTAATTCGTTTAGTGGTTGATCCATCGTCCAGTTTTAATAAATATGCCAATATTCCGTAGATAAAGTTGCCATGACGCTCTCCACAAGCACTTACTTCATATATCAATATATGCTATACACGTCATATATACTTTTAAAAAGTTATATATACTATACGTTAGTGAACAGGACTTTAGTTTAAATGCCTCATACCTGTCTCCTTTTTTAAAAATTGGAACTACATTTGCCATCTTCCATACCTCAGGTAATTGCCCAGTTTCAATGGTTTGTTTTTGAAAATCTTTGTTAGTGGCACACAAGCATCTCTGCTCCTCTCTAAGAACCCACAGAAGATGTTGTCCCACCGCCTTTGGGGTATCAAGTTGCATAGATTCTTCACCTCCTCGGTTATGTGTACCTCATCCAACACTTGTTGGTGTACCTCCCTGTTCTGAATTCCTGGAGTCCTCCCTTTTTCCCACTGTAAATATTTCTTTAAATCTCATGTTGGCTCCTCACATTCCTCTTGGTCGTTTCTTGTGAACTCCCACCACCCTTCTTCAGCTTGACTACCTGGTTCTTGACTTTTGTTTTCCTTCTGATGTGGCTATGCATCTTTGGGTCAGATTTGACTTTCGGTGCTATGTCATTTTCGTATTGTCGCTGAGCCTCTTTCTTATCTGTGCATATTCTTTTCTGGCTCTTCGGCTGATCTCTTTATTTTCCTGGGTCGTTTTTTTCTGTACCTTTTCCATTCTTCGTGCACATAGTTTTTGCCTCCCTACCCCTTTAGGTAAACCAAGGGACTCGTTCTGGTGTTCCCATTTTTCCCTGTTTAAATTGGGAACAAACCTCTCCTCTGCCTCCTTGCATTTTGTTGTCACATAGTCTAACATTTATTTTACTGGTTTTCCTCCCAGTTCTCTATCCCACTGAACATCTTTTTGGGGGTTTTCCTCACAGCCCCCTTGCGGTGAATGAGGTAACAGTCTCTGTGTATTCCCGAATTGTTCCTTTAGTTCTTTATGCTTTTTCAGAATTTTCAGTTCTCTTCTAATCTCTGTATCTTAGCCTCTGCTGCTGCGACTTGCTAGTAACACACACACCAGACTGGTAAAACAAAACACCAAGGCTGGTAACACACACACCATGGAGGGCAACACACCAGGGCTGGTAACTTTACACCGGGGCTGGTGCCATATACACATCGGGGTTTAAAACACACAACAACACACACCCCACAACACACACCCCACACACCAAAACACACACACACACACACACACACACTCGCCAAGAAAGATCTAGGGGTGAGTATAACGCCGAGCATGTCTCCAGAAGGACACATCAACCAATAACTTCTGCAGCATATGGGCGCCTGGCAAACCTGAGAAAAAACGTTCCGATACCTTAGTAAGGAATCGTTCAAGACACTGTATACCGTGTACGTCAGGCTCATATGGAGTATGCCGCACCTTTTTAAAAACCCGCACTTGATAAGCACGTCAAGAAATTAGAGAAAGCCAAAGGTTTGCGACAAGGTTGTTCCAGAGCTAAGGGGAAGTCTATGAAAAAAGGGTTTAAAGGGGAAAATTTCGGCCTGACAACACTGGAGGACAGGAGGGTCAGGGGAGCCCTTTGACTACGACGAATAAAATACTGCACGGAATAGACAAGGTTGACAAAGACAGGATGTTTCAGGGGGGGGACACAGACACAAGGGGTTTCATAATTGGAAGCTGAAGAGACAGATGAGTCAAAGGGATGTTGGGAAAGCATTCTTCAGTCATAGATTTTGTCAGTCAGTGGAAAGCCTAGAAAGTGACGTAGTGGAGGCGGGGAAACCCTACATGTTTTAAGACGAGGTTTGATAACCTCATGGAGCAGGGAGAGAGAGGATCCAGTAGCAACCCGTGAAGAAACGGGGCCAGGAGCTAAGAATCGACCCTGGCAACCACAAATAGGGAGTACAAATAGGTGAGTACACACGCCACAGATGGTGACACACACACACGCAATGGATGCCAACACAACATACCAGGGATGCCAACACACATACCAGGGATCACACACACACACACCACACACACACCCCACACACACACACATACACACACAACAAGGTTGCAACACACCCCAAACTGGAAACACGCATACACCAGGCGGGCAACCATACACACACACCAGAGGGGGGTAACAATCATCAGAGCTGCTAACATACACACACCAGAGGTTTGGGAACAATCATCAGAAACTGCTAACATACACACACCAGGGTTGGTAACAATACCAGGCCCGTTAAGTACACTAGTGCTTGTAATACACAAAACCATACACACCAGGGTTGGTAATACCATAAACACACCAGAGCTGGTAACCCCCACACTAGGGCAGGTAACATACACAAAGGCTGGTAACACACCAGGGCTGGTAACACACCAATGCTGGTAAAACACGCCAGGGCCTGTAACGCACACAGAGGCTGGTAATACACACACACCACACCCACACCCCACCCCGGGAACGGAGTATCGACCCCTGCAACCACAAATTTGGTGAGTAAAATTAGGTGAGTACACACAAACACAGTCACACACACACACCAGGCCTTGTATACACACACACTACGTAATGCAGGTAACAGACACGGACACTCATTCACACACACACACTAGGTCTAGTAACACATGCACACCTGGGCTGGTAAAACAACCCTGGCCTTTGACACACGCACACCAGGGCAGGTAACACACACACACACACACACCACAGCTGATGACAAACACACGGCTGTGACAAAACACACCAGGGCTGGGGAAAAACACGCACCAGTCCTGGTAACACACCCGGGCTGGTAACACACACCAGGGCTGGTAACACACACACCAGTAATGGTAACACACACACACACCAGAGCCCTTAACACACACAACCCGGGCTGGTAAACTCGCACCAGGTCTGGTAGCACCACACCAGGGTTCGTAACACACACATACCAGGGCTTTGGGAAAAACACAAAACAGGACTAATAACCAGGCACACCAGGGAGGTAACAAAACACACCGTACTGGTAACACACACCAGGGCTGGTAGCCCCACACAGGGCTGGTAACACACACCAGGGGGTAGACACATCAGGGCTGGTAACACGCACCAGGACTGGTAGCACACACGAGGGCTGGTAGCACACAACACTGCTGGTAACACTCACTAGGGCTGGTAACACTGACCAGGGCTGGTAACACACACACACCAGGGGTGGTACACACACCAGGGCTTGGGGAACACTCAACAGGGCTGCTAACACACCCAACCAGGGCTGGTAACACTCAACAGGGCTGCTAACACACATACCAGGGCTGGTAGCACACACCAGGGATGGTAACACACATACCAGGGCTGGTAGCACAAAACCAGGGGCGGTAAGACACTCCAGGGCTGGTAACACTCACCAGGGCTGGTAACACACACCAAGACTGATACACACCAGAGCTGGTAACACTCCCCAGGGCTGGTAACACACATACCAGGGCTGGTAGCACACACTAGGGCTGGTAAGACACTCCAGGGCTGGTAACACTCACCAGGGCTGGTAACACACACCAAGACTGGTAACACACACCAGAGCTGGTAACACTCCCTGGGGCTGGTAACACTCACCAAGGCTGGTAACACACACCAGGGTTGGTAGCACTCACCAGGGCTTGCAACACACACACCAGGCTGGTAACACACACGAGGGCTGGTAACATACAACAGGGCTGGTAGCACACACCAGGGCTGGTAACACACTCAAGGGCTGGTAACACACACCAGGGCTGGTAACACACACCGGGGCTGGTAACACACACAAGGGCTGGTAACACTCACCAGGGCTGGTAACTCACACACCAGGGCTTGGTCAACACACCAGGGCTGGTAACACACACCGGGCTGGTAACACACACCAAAGTTGGAACCACACCAGGGCTTTGGGAACACACACCAGGGCTGGTAACACACACCAAGGCTGGTAACACACACCAAAGTTGGTAACACACACCAGGGATGGTAATTTAGAGCTACTCGGAGCTCTCATTCTCCAGTTACCTCATCAATTACATTAATTCTAAGCTTTACACAAGCAAATTTGCCAGGACGTAATAAGGTAAGCTTAACGTGCACTCTCCTGGCTCCATGATGCATCCACTACTGAATGTTGAAGCCGTTCAGAATATAAAAAAAATATTCAGGTATGTTTAACGGGATGTAGCGGGTGTCACAGTGTAGCGGGTGTCACAGTGTAGCGGGTGTCACAGTGTAGCGGGTGTCACAGTGTCATTCTGTTTTACTCATAGTTAACAGATGTACACACACACACAGTAGTGTGTGTACTGTGTGTTACTGACACAGCACTGACACTGTGCTGACCCAGTGATGACACAGTACTGACCCCAAGTACTGACACTGTACTGACACAGCACTGACACTCTACTGACACTGTACTGACCCAGTAATGACACAGTACTGACACAGTACTGACACTGTACTGACCCAGTAATGACACAGTACTGACACAGTACTGAGACTGTAGACCCAGTAATGACACAGTACTGACACAGTACTGACCCAGTAATGACACAGCACTGACACTGTACTGACACTGTACTGACACTGTACTGACCCAGTAATGCCCCAGTACTGACCAGACTGAGACTGTAGACCCAGTAAGACACATACTGACACAGTACTGACCCAGTTAATGACACAGCACTGACACTGTACTGACACTGTACTGACACTGTACTGACCCAGTAATGACAGTACTGACACAGTACTGACCCAGACTGACCCAGTACTGACACAGTACTGACACTGTACTGACACAGCACTGACACTGTACTGACCCAGTAATGACACAGTACTGACACTGTACTGACACAGCACTGACACTGTACTGACCCAGTAATGACACAGTACTGACACAGTACTGACACTGTACTGAGACTGTACTGACACAGTACTGACACAGTACTGACACTGTACTGACACAGTACTGACACAATTCTTACACAGTTCATACACAGTACGGGCACAGTACTGACAATACTAATACAGTACTTACACAGTACTGACATATTACTGACACAGTAGTAACACAGTACTGACACAATACTGACGGTTGTGACACAGTACTGACACGGTAGTGACACAGTACTGACACAGTACTGACACAGTACTATCCATTCTAATACAGTACTAACACAGTAGTGACACAGACAATACTGACTCAGTACTGACACAGTAGTGACACAGTACTGGCACAGTACTGACACAGTACTATCCATACTATTACAGTACTAACACAGTAGTGACACAGTAGTGAGACAATACTGACTCAGTAGTGACACAGTAGTGACACAGTAGTGACGCAGTACTGACACAGTACTATTCATACTAATACAGTACTAACACAGTAGTGAGACAATACTGACTCAGTTCTGACACAGTAGTGACACAGTAGTGACACAGTAGTGACACAGTACTGACACAGTACTATCCATACTAATACAGTACTGACACAGTAGTGACACAGTAGTGAGACAATACTGACTCAGTACTGACACAGTACTGACACAGTGATGACACAGTACTGACACAGTGATGACACAGTACTGACACAGTGATGACACAGTCATCAATATGACGTATTTACAACACTTGGGTAACTTTATTATCTTAAAGTTTCGCCTGAAAGACTTCTTCTTTCTAATACAGGTGAAATCAACTGAAAACAATAATGTTTGTAGATGAATGGTTCAGAGAACCGACATGTTGATAAATTAGACACATGTGCAACTCTTGGGTATCTTTAATGAGGAAACGTTTCGCCACACAGTGGCTTCATCAGTCCATACAAAGGAGAATCTTGAAACGTTTCCTCATTAAAGATACCCAAGAGTTGCACATGTGTTTGAAAACAATAATAGAGTTGTTTTCACCAGTATTCGACTGAAAGCCCTGTTGTTCAGGCGAGAAAGTACCCAGGTGGAAATAAATGGTATAAAATACCGACACAATGGAAATATAAACACAAATGCAGTATAATGTGATCCTTTATTGACAACGTTTCACCCACACAGTGGGCTTTTTCAAGTCACACACGGATCTACCTGGGGTTGGAAGGTACGAGAGTATTTATAGTCATGTTCAGAATGTTGAGGTCAGGTGGAGAATGCTGCATCTGATGATCTACCGGGTGGGGTTATACAGTCTTGGGTAGCTTGGCAGGGGTATTGGACAAGTTGTGAGTAGACCTTCTGCAGTGTTCTATGTTCTTATGTGGGATAGCGATGAAGAAGTTTCTTGGCGAGTGGTTCAGCTATGTTATAGAAGCCATTGTTCTGGTTGAAATTGTTGGTTGTAGAGATGAGCGATGATTCCAGGATTCTTCTGTATTGAGTGTTGTCTTCTGTGGCTATAAGTCTTGAGTTTCTGTAGTTAATTAAATGGTTGTGTGAATTGCGATGTTGTACACAGGCATTCCTTGTATCGCCTTCAATCCAGTTCACTCTTGAAGAAGAAGTCGACAACACTCTTCCTTTCCTTGATGTTCTGCTCTGCAAAGCTGACCACGAACTTCGTTTTAAAGTCTATCGAAAACCCACCAACCAAAAACGATCTTCTCCACTTCTACTCTCACCACGACACCAAAACCAAACGTGGTGTAATTATAGGCATCTTCCTACGTGCCTCAGAATCTGCAGCAATGAGTTCCTTGAGGAAGAATGCACTATAATTGAACAAGTATTTTCTAAACTCCACTAATCCTCGTCACTTCATCAGAGACTGCAGACGGCGGGCATTAAACATCTTCAACACACCCAGAGAAGACACTGCCGAGAAGAGATACATAGTCCTCCCAACCAACTCCATTGCCAAACATGTTTTCCAACATCTTTGCCAAAACATCATTCCAAGTATCTACCTCCACAACCACGACCATCAAGGACATCACCAGTAGTAGACAGGACAAGCCTCCATCCTCTGCAGGGGTATACATAATCCCTTGTAATGACTGCAACAAATTATATGTGGGCGAAACATCAAGAGACCTCCAAACACGTATTTCAGAACACCAATATGCAAGCAGGACTGACGATACAAGGAATGCCTGTGTACAACATCGCAATTCACACAACCATTTATTTAACTACAGAAACTCAAGACTTATAGCCACAGAAGACAACACTCAATACAGAAGAATCCTGGAATCATCGCTCATCTCTACAACCAACAATTTCAACCAGAACAATGGCTTCTATAACATAGCTGAACCACTCGCCAAGAAACTTCTCATCGCTATCCCACATAAGAACATAGAACACTGCAGAAGGTCTACTCACAACTTGTCCAATACCCCTGCCAAGCTACCCAAGACTGTATAACCCCACCCGGTAGATCATCAGATGCAGCATTCTCCACCTGACCTCAACATTCTGAACATGACTATAAATACTCTCGTACCTTCCAACCCCAGGTAGATCCGTGTGTGACTTGAAAAAGCCCACTGTGTGGGTGAAACGTTGTCAATAAAGGATCACATTATACTGCATTTGTGTTTATATTTCCGTTACCCAGGTGTTGGATATTGATCATGAAAAGATGTTACTATGATAACTAGCGAGTTAATGTTGTTAATATTTTATTGGGTAGGAATGCTGGGAGAATGTCTGTTAACACAGTTGTTAATGACAGGAGAACTCCGTGGAAGTTCCTTTTGGCAGACATATTCTGCTGGATTATCGGCCAACATGGTAAATAATTGATATCGCATTCCAAGATGTGAGTGTTGACGGCTGTGTTATTACAGTCGACAAGGTTAGGAATTTGTCACAACAACACACCAAATATTGCACAAGTTAACTAGAGTATACAAACCACAACATGCAGATGTGATGGTAGATGTTGACTGGAGCGTTAAAACATCAACATTCAGGGGTGTAGATGTTGACTGGAGGGCTAAAACATCAACAGACAGATGTGATGGAAGATGATGACGGGGATGTATAAACTACAGCATACAAATATTATGGTAGACATTGACTGGAGTGTACAAACTACAACTTACAGATGTGATTGTAGATGTTAACTGGAGTGGGCCTTATCGTACCTGCAACTGAAACTATTTGGTGCTTTCCTTCACCTCTGTTTCGTCGATTGTTTACTGGTCATCTCCTTCCAAAGTGCTCAGTTAAACTAGAACAGACCTTGTGGCCAGTGATAATTTCTTTTGAAAGAAGCATATAGTCCATTATTATACCAATGAATATTTATTATGTTATATTACCGCCATCCCCAACAGTTTACTCACCATTATCCGTCAAGCTATGTTAATATGCTATTTCGTCCCCGTGTTGTTTTCAGTAGGCAGGGCCTACTGGCATACTTGACCGATGATATTATCAAGGAGAAACTCGAAATTATATTATTATAATCAAATAAAGCATTAAACCGACAAGGGTCATACTGAGCTGCAGGGCAGAAAATAGTGTGGGAAAGAGGATCGGAAGTGTGGGAAGAAAAGGGTTGGAAGGAACACAAGGGGATATACATCAAAGTTCGTGTAGAAGAGCAGTTGCTGACAAAAAGTAAAAACATGATCGTAAGTCAAAGGCAGGACCGTCTGCAAGAAGGTAAGATAAAGTATAAACTGTAGGACGGCAGCGACGGCGGAGGTAAATTCTGCGAGCTCGCTTATAAATCGGAAAATCCACAAGAAGGTGACTAACGGAAACTGGGACCTAACAAATCTCACAGAGAGGAATAGGGAGTAGCTCCATGAGATACCCATGGATAAGACGAGTATGGCCGATGCGGAAACGGGAGAGTGTAGTCTCCTGAGTACAGCAACGGTGATAAGGCTGCAAACCCAAACACGGTTTAATAGAATGTAATTTGTTATAGTGCATATCTGACCACTGTTGTTGCCAACGATTGCAAAGACGGGCAGTGATGAATGGAATACCTCTGTATTTCGCCTGCTCATTTCCCTGCACATCAACATGTCCAGGGACCCAACAGAAAACGACATCTTTGTTTTTGTTAGCTACACGATGCAACCAAAGTTGAAATGAAGGGCCACGGGACGAGGGGGGAATCAAATTGTTTAATGGCTTGTAAAATGCTGAGGGAATCCGAAACAATCACAAACGTTGAAGGAGACATGTAATACATAGAAGTGCTATGAGGATGACATACAACTCGGCGGTAAAAATACTATCCGATTCTAAGAAATGACCCTGGGCAACATCATCAGTTACCACCGCAGTGAACCCAACTCCATCAGAAGATTTAGAATCTTCTGTATAAACAGCGACTGCATGAGCACGCAACCGGAAGTGATCAAGAAAAAGAGATCTAGAAGCAGATGTAGGTGGGAGAGCTTTAGTGCATGGCATTAGGGGAGACCAGACACGACCAAATATGTGATGGAAGAACGGACGGTAGATCATTTATAGCCAAGAGACAAAGGGTAGTGCAAAGGACACAACATTGTGGGACTCCCTCGTCCTGAACAAAGTCTGAGGAAAGCGAGGCGCCAATACGGACACGAAAATGTCTTTCAGATAAGAAAGCAGCAAGGAAGGACGGCAGATTACCACTGAGGCCTAAGGAGTGGGCCTGGGCTAAGATGTTATACCACCAAGTGGTCTCATATACCTTTTCAAGATCGAAAAAGACTGCCAGAACTGAGTGTGCTTTAGCAAAGGCATTTCGCACTTAAGTGGAGCATGGGGTCCAGAGTAGACCGCCCCTTGCGAAAACCATATTGGCGAGGAGACTGTCGTGAATCTCCAAATACATACCGCTACATCACATTGCAGACTACACTAGTCAAAGCAATGGGACGATAGTGAGAAGAATCAAGCCCAAAGTGCTTGGCTTGCAAAACGGCAGTACAATGGCAGATTTCCATTTTTGAGGGAGAACCCCTCGCATCCAAACATGGTTGAAAAGACTCAAAAGGATGGTAAGGGCTGTAGAATGCAGACTGTAGCATATGGATATGAATACCGTCAGGTCCAGCTGCCGATGACAGGCAAGTGGAAAGCGTGAACTCTAGCTCGAAGAGAGCAAAATGTACTTTATAAGGCTCCATCCCATTATAAGAAAATCCAAGGGCGATTGCTCCCCGAAAACTTTATAAGCAACAAATGAGGGACAGAGGTGAAACCCTTAGTAGATTTCTTTGGCAACTTCAAGAGGTTCCACGATGGTAACACCAGCAACTCGCAAAACGGGAGCTGGGTCTGAAGTGTACTTGCTGCACAACTTCCATACCTTCTTCCAAACCGTATACATAGGTGAAGTTGAGGTAATGGTAGAAACATGGTGTTGCCAAAAATTGCGCTTAGCGTTGCGTATGACGCAGTGAGCGACTGCCCTCGACTGCTTAAAATCTAGAAGATGATCTACGGTCCGATTATATCAATAACGTCCCCATGCAGCAAGTTTCAAGGGCACTGCATAGGCACACATAGGAGACCACCAAGATAGGTATGTCTGAGAATGCCTGCCCGATATTTCAGGAATAGAACGTAATGCTGCAG
>NC_069399.1:11202335-11214835 GCF_026875155.1 Cherax quadricarinatus | reverse complement strand
TTTTTTCGTTAGGTTTAGAATGAATTTGGCAAAATTATTGCATAAACAAATTTTTACTTGTCCTATATGGCAAGATGAGCGTTGCTATTTAAGCCAAGATCGCAAGTTCTGCCTATTCGGCACGACATATATATATATATATATATATTATATATAAATATATATATATATATATATATATATATATATATATAATATATAATATATATATATATATATTATATATATATATATATAATATATATATTATATATATATATATATTATTAATATATATATATATATGCAATAAGATCACAGTAAACAGGTGATTTCAGAATATGCAAAACAACCACTCTGAAAGAATAGAGAAATTTCAAGCGCTTTCGTGACTAGTTCCTTGATAATGTGAGAAGTCACGAAAGCGCTTGGAATTTCTCTATTCTTTCAGAGTGGTTGTTTTGCATATAATATATATATATATATATATATATATATATATATATATATATATATATATATATATATATATATATATATATTATATTATACACTATCGTAGATTATAGAGGAAATACAAGGTAAGAACAAGGAGGATGTGTTCATAGAGAGAGGTACTGCAGGGAATAATGACTCTGTAATGCGTTATAACGAATTTACATTAGATGAAACATCTGTTTATGGCAGAAATGGTTGAAATAGAATAATAGAGACGGTGGAGACCGGGAGTAGGTTAGGTAATGTCTGTCTGGTCTTGTGGCAGAACGTAATTAGTTAACAAAATACGGCATTTCCTTACCTTGTATAACAGTTGTTTCTACTAAACACAATATTGTCGTTAGCTTCGTCCCAATGTTACTTGTTACGAAGGTATGGTAGTTGACAGTGATGGTGCCAGTTGACAGTGATGCCCTGATAGACAGTACTAGTACTATTATCACTGGAGAGTGATGGTCCCAGTGACGGGTGAGAGTGGTCCAGGTGGTGGTCCTGCTATAGAGAGAGGAAGCCACACTGACAAGCAGCAAGCAACGACCATCTTTATATAGCAACATCCGTCATCCCTCCCCCCCCACATCACCACCCACATGCACACTCTCTTCTTCTCAACACGTTTAAATTCCATAAGTTTATTCTGCCTCCCATAGTATTAAAGGCGAGTTGAATACATAATATTAAAATACGTAAAAGACCTATGACTAAACTTTCATTTGATAAACTTGTTACAGTAACTACAACTGCATAAAGAACTCATTGCAACTGTAACCAGAAGTAACCATGTAAACTGTTTATTATCAACGTAACCTGTTTAGCTATTAAAAGTCTGCGGCGCAATCCCTGAACCAGTTATGTGCCTCTGTAATATTTTGACTAGGTCTATACCATGGGTATGGGCTGCATAATAAAGATATTTAACTAACTACAACTGACCTACCTAGTCATTAAGCAGTTTCCTACATCTTCCACAACAGTGTCTCCCACAATGGTATTCATGTTTCCCAAAACAATTTTGTTGACTCAGAATTCTCAAAAGTTTCACTTAACATTTACAAGAAACTATCACTCTTAACCACACTAAAAATCTCCTTATTGAAAAAATCGACCTTCACGGAATAAAAAAAAACGATTTTAGCAGTGTGTTCGTTTATGGCTGTGAATAACATTTATGTGGGCGAAGGTACAAGTGACGTGGGCTAATGTCCAATGACGTGGGTAATGTACAAGGCGTGGGTATGTACAAAGTGAATAAAAGCAACAGTTTCCTCGAATGCTGTTTTTTTAATTACTTGTACTTTCACCTTCAACAAACGAAAATACCCTTTTGTAACAATCCGCTTTTCGGTTCATTTTCCCAAGTTTCGCAAAATTATGGTTGATGCACACATATCCTTCTTTTCTAAACCAGCCAGTTATTTATTACTTATATTTTATCTTTTCCTTTCACCTGTCAGTACATTTGACATATTCATGCTTGTATAATCAACCTCAAGGACAAACACAATATTTTATTAAATTAAACAATATTTTTCAATTTTATCTAAGATGTGTCCCCCATTTGAACTGTACCAGAAACAAAGTCAGGGACAAAGGCTGTTCGTCTTTTTATTTTGTTTTCACTTATTGTTTATATCTGTGCCCCCGTATGTGATATCTTTCCACCAAGAAATCTGCTGCAAAAGGTATCGTTGCCTTTATTGTTGCAGTTCGTCTTCTTTTATATATGCAAGTCACTGAAACGTCCCAAAGTAAATTCACTACGTGTTCTTTGCACCAATCCAAGGTTAGGGACTGATTGCTTTCATCTTCGTATTAGTTCTACTGTCTTCAAATTTGTCCTGGAATTTGTAAAATAAAGCCATTGGATGCGAACGCTACAATAAAGATACCCAATGTACGCAATTTGCAGACCACTCACACAATTATTCTTGGTCCACTCTATATATATATAAATATTATAATATTAATTTAATATAATAAATTTATTATTTATATAATATATATATATATAAAACTATATATATTTAAAAAGCAAAATTTTTCCCAGCACTCTTTCAATACATTTAACCAACACTATGTCACAACAATATCTGTACTGTCTAACACGCTTCTAAAATTATATTTAAATTATGTTTTATATTTAAATAGAATTCTGAATAATGGGGATGGAGAATGTTATTTTTATAGTATTTTGTAGAATTCTTAATGATTAATGTGAAGATATAAGGAAAGTAACAACTGAGAGAATCTTGTGCGGATATTGCAAAAAACACTCTTGTGCATTGTTAAATGTTAGTCTCTCTCTCACTTTTAATTTTTCATGTCTTCACTTCTCTCCCCTTTTAAACTATATTGACAAAAGAATTCGCAAACACAACAAAAAAAATCTAGGAAAAGAAAATAGGATCTGAAATACTGGAGAGTCACTCTGTGCAACCTGGCCAGTACAACTCTGTCTTAATGTCTTCAATACTGATGTTTTGTGTATTACTCTCTTGCTCTACTCTTGTGAGGACTTGTGTTCAGTTAAAACCGTTTTAACTTATGATATTGTACTTTTCATTTTTGCTACAGTATTGTTCTTTGTGTTACTATACAGTTCTTCTGTGTTACATTATACTTTATTGTGTTATTGTACTGTTCTCCTGTGTTAATACAGTATTTTATGTGTTAGTATGAAGTTCTTGCATATTACAGTAGCAATTTTTTTCCCGTGTTTCTTTTATTTAAATTACTGTATTGTTATTGCATGTTCTGTAGCGTTTCTCTGCTTTACTTTATTGTTGCTGTATGTTGACATCTTAACTGTGTTGTTGGGGTGAGGTAAAGGTCCCACGTAAATTATTTACATCAAGCACTTCATACTTTCTTGCTGCACCTTCCACAACAGTGTCCCCCCACACTGATTATTTATGTCACTTCAAGCAATTATCTTGCATGACTCAACATTCCTAAAACATTCACTTAACTCCCGGGAAACTCCTTTTCTCATCTGCACTTATAAAACCTTACAAATATTAATACAACTAAAAGTATCACAATACACACCAAAACAAAAAAAAATCAGTAAATCTCAAAGTCATAAAGTCGACCATCATGGTAGTCTTCAGTCTGGACAAAAAGATTTCCGGCAGCCAGACGTGAAAACCTGGCTGGCTAGTTTGTCTCTTTTGTTACTGTCTCCTTACTGCTGTATTTTGCGATATCTTACTGTAATATATATTTGGAACCCTAGCAAATAATATTACACACACACCAAAACCACCACCACACCCCACACACACACACACACACACACACACACAGACAAGGAGGGAGGACCAGCGACAGTAAGAAAACAGCATAGCATAAAAAGTCTGTAAAACCCACTTTAGGAGGAAGACAACAGCCCAAAGACCAGGTAATCAAGCTGTGGAAAGAAAGGTGGGGAGCTCACAAGAAAACGATCATGAGGTATGTGAGGAGCTCACCACGAGATTTAAGGAAGTATTTACAGTAAAGACAGGAAGGACTCTGGAAGACAAAAACTGGGGAACCCCAAACAAGGTTATACCAACAAGTTTTGGGATGAAATTCACACAACGGGGAGAAGGTGAAGAACCTGCTAAGTAGCCTTGATACCTCAAAGGCGGTGGACCGGACATCTCTCCGTCGGTCCTTAGAGAGGAAGCAGAGATGCTGTTTGTGCCATAACCACAATTTTCACCCATCCCTTGTAACTGGGCAACTTCCTGAGTTATGGAAGACGGTAATATAGTCCCCATTTTTAAGAAAGGGAGGGAAAACGAGGCACTAAACTATAGACCAGGTCACGACGTGTATAGTATGAAAAGTCATGGAGAAGATTACAGGAGGAGACTGTTGGAGCCCCTGGAACGGAACAAGATCATAACGACAACCATCACGGATTCATGGGAAGGCAAATCCTGTGTCGCAAACCTTCTGGAGTTTCATGACAAAGTAACAGAAGTAAGGAGTGAGGGGTGGGTTGCTTGCATTTTCTTGGGCTGAAAGAAGGCCTTCGACACAGTTCTTCTCAGGAAATTAGTGCAGAAGCTGGAGACCGGGGAAATGTATAGCAGAAAGGGCACTGCAATGGATCAGAGAATTCCTGAAAAGGGAGGCAACAACGAGTCATGGTACGTTGATGAGGTATCACAGACGGCGCCTGTGACGAGCGGGGTCCCACAGGGGTCAGTCCTAGGACCAGTGTTATTTCTGGTTATGTGAATGACATGATGGAAGGGATAGACTCAGAAGTGCCCCTTTTCCGCAGATGATGTGAAGTTAATGAGGAGAATTAAATCAGATGAGATCAGGCAGGTACAAAGAGACCTAGACAGGCTGGACACGTGGTCCAGCAACTGGCTCCTCGAATGTAACCCCGCCAAAGCAAAGTCATGAAGATCGGGGAAGGGCAAAGAAGACCGCAGTCAGAGTATAGGCTATGTGACGAAAAAACTGCAAACCTCGCTTAGGGAGAAAGATCTTGGGGTGAGTATAACACCGAGCACGTCTCCGGAAGCAACATCAACTAGTCAACTGCTGCAGCATATGAGCGCCTGGCAAACCTGAGAACAGGATTCCGATACCTTAGTAAGGAATCGTACACCGTGTACTTGTACACCGTGTACAAGTAACACGGTGTACGTGTAAAAGTGTACTTGTATGTGTTCTTTCATCATAGTGAACATGAAAGTTTTTCTTGAATGTGTTCATTCATCATAGTGAACATGAATGTTGTTCATGTATGTGTTCATTCATCATAGTGAACATGAATGTTTTTCATGTATGTGATTTATTCATCATAGTGAACATGAATGTTTGTTCTTGTATGGGGTTCGTTCATATAGTGAAAAATGAATGTTGTTCATGTATGTGATCATTCTCATAGTGAACAGAATGTTGTTCTTGTATGTGTTCATTCACATAGTGAACATGAAAAGTTGTTCTTGTATGTGTTCATTCATCATAGTGAACATTAATGTTGTTCTTGTAAAGTGTTCATTCATCATAGTGAACTGAATGTTTTCTTGTTGGTGTTCATTTATCATAGTGAACATGAATGTTGTTCATGTTTGTGATTTATTCATCATAGTGAACAGAATGTTGTTCTTTTATGTGTTCGTTCATCTTTGTGAACATGAATGTTGTTCATGTATGTTTCATTCATCATAGTGAACATGAATGTTGTTCTTGTATGTGTTCAATTCATCATAGTGAACATGAATGTTGTTCTTGTAGTGTTACATCATCATAGTGAACATGAATGTTGTTCTTGTATGTGTTCATTCATCATAGTGAACATGAATGTTGTTCTTGTATGTGTCGTTCATCATAGTGAACATGAATGTTGTTCATGTATGTGTTCATTCAATCATAGTGAACAAAGAATGTTGTTCTTGGTTGTGTTCATTCATCATAGTGAACATGAATGTTGTTCTTTCTGTGATCATTTATCATAGTGAACATTAAAGTTGTTCTTGGTGATGATAGCCATGATTATAGGATTTTATAAGTATAAGTGCTCAAATATTCCCTATAAACATGTATAGATTTAAAAACTTTCATAATAATCATAAATTTTAAACCCGCACATACGAGAATGACTCGTAGGAATCTTTCAGTAAGTTTTGGACATTAACTAGTAAAAAGGAAAACTTAACAGTTTTAATAATGACGATGATAATACAAATCAGCAGGAAACTACGTTGGGCACCAATCTTTCCAGGTGGTTCCCGTCACTGTCTCCTGAAGGTGTTGTCCGTGTTTGTACACGTGATTAAGTGTTTTGGGTTTTGTTGTGTGTGTGTGTGTGTGTGTGTGTGTGGTGTGTGTGTGTGTGTGTGTAGCGTGGGGGAGAGGGGTGAGGTGTAGGGTCGTGTTGTTTTTGTTTATATACTAGTTTAAAAACCGAAGGGAGGTATATGTTGGGGTTTAATAATATACGTTTTATGTTAGATTACAGATTATTGTGTTTTGTGTGTTGCTTTATTCGTGGTTGTATGTGTGATGTTGTGTGAGGATTTTGTTGTGGGAATCAGATTTTTGTGAATAGAAAAAGTGTTGTGCTTTAGAAAATTTTGTTACCATGCCAAAAAAGATCAACAATCAAGAAAAAAAAACGGATAACTAATAAAAATGAATTACAGTTATCGTGCAGGGAACACAAAGGTTCCCCAACACGGACATAATTATGACATAGAAACGCAAACAAATACACTTATCGAATAAATAATTGAAAATAAAAGCAATAATTGACATAGGTACAATATTAAATTTAAAAAATGTTCCAAAATTTTCATAGTAACCAGTCCTTGGTGGACGTAATGTGATTAGAAATCTCTCTTGTTCAGGTAGTCGCGTTGGGTCTGTCCAGGTGGATGTTATTACAGAGCGCAAAATTTTCTGTGTGTCCTCCTCTGTAATAACATCTTCCTCTGTATACTGACATTAATACACTTGTGTAGTAATATCATATATGGACAGTGCTTCAAGGCTGGCTAAAACTGCTGACCTCAGGGAAGTGGTGAAGGGTGTATGGATGAACACTTGGAACTACGGACCTGGGGTGGGACTGCTGACCTCTGGGAGGTGGGGTGAAAGGTGTGAACCCAGAACCAGGACCTGAGGGGGGACTTGCTGACATCGGGGAAGTGTGAAGGGTGTATGGATGAACACTTGAACCAGGACCTGGGTTGGGACTGCTGATTTGGGTGGGACTGAGTTTGGCAACAAAAATACGAAAAGAGTTTACAGGGCTTCAGAGGAAGGGAAGACATCCGGGGGCCACGGAAAAGATTCCTGACTCAAAGAACCTGGGGAAAGGAGGATAGAATAGGACAGAAAGTGTGGGAAGGGAGAATATCTGAGGGGACACAGATAGACTCCTGGAACTGAACCTGGGGAAGGTAGGATAGTATAGGACAGAAAGGTTTGGAAGGAGAAATCTGAGGGGACACAGATAGACTCCTGGACACATGAACCTGGGGAAGGGGATGTATAGACAGAAAGTGTGAAGGGAGAATACTGAGGGGACACAGAGGATCCTGGACACATTAACCTGGGAAAGGAGGAAGTATAGGACAGAAATGGGAAGGGAGAAACTGAGGGACACAGAGGACCCCTGGACACATGAACTGGGGAAGGCTAGATAAAATAGGACAGGAATGTGGAAGGGAGAATATCTGGGGACACGATGGACTCCGGACACATGAAACCTGGGAATGGGTTTTGGGTGTATAGACAGAAGTGAGGAATGGAGAATTCTGATGGGACACAGATGGACTCCTGGACACATGCACTGTGGAAGTGGATAGTATGGACAGGAATTTAGGAAGGAGAATATCGAGGGAACAGATGGACTCCTGGACACATGACCTGGGAAACTTAATGCAAGATCAATGAGTGACGGGACACAGAAGGACCATGAACCTACGTAAAGCATCAATAACTGGCCTCCACGTGACAAAATAAAAAGAATAATAATAATTAATTATAATTATATAATGCGGGATCGATCCATTTAAAACGTTTCCTTACACCTGATGTTACTGTTCACTTAGCATTAAAGTTGGTACCTGGGTGTTCTAAATAGTATGTGTTTCTATTCGTAAGTCAGTAATGTCAGCTACTGTTTACTTGTAGAAAATGAGATAATTATTGTTTAATAACTTATATTTACAGGGAAAATTTATCAAGGTAAGCTAGCCTATGCGTGAGGCTTTGCTCTGTTCAAACTTAAGTGACAAATTTCACATCGTTATCAAGACTCACACCATCATATCTAAACTCAGTGACATCATCATCGTTATCAAAGACACAGTGACATCACTATCGTTATTAGACCCAAAGACACCTCAAAGTTATCATGACTCGTGACATCTTTTGTATACATATCAAAGCTGATTCTCTTGTTATGGAACTTTATCCCAACCGATTCCAAGTGTTTTTACTTTTTTACTATGAGGACAATTTGCCTGCACACGTTTTAAAATTAAATGGTAATACTTGTCGTAAAGATCACAATCATTAGTATTGACGCCGTTCAGAAGAGGAGACTTAATTAATTTAAAGTAAAAGCACATTAAAGGTTTCTTTCAGAAATCCTGATATTAGTAAACTGGTTGAGTGGACGTAAAGACGCCACTAATGCTGGTTCTGGTAACCAAATGACTTTGAGGTTTACAGTAGCATCAAACTTTAATTTTTTTTTGCCACAGTGTGGCCTTGTATCAAGTAAGTAACAACATATATCGAAAATTTGTGAGTGGTTGTGTAAAGAGTAATTACAACCAAATAACATGAGTCTGAAATGAGGATTTTAAAATACAACATTTACTTTCCCCCTTTATCCAACTTGACCACCAACCTTCCTACCTTCTTTTATACTGTTTTTTTTTTTTTTGTCTTGGGAGGGGGGGTGCAAATTTTTTGTTAATTTATTTGTTAATGCATTTTATTATATGTAATATGTATAGATATGTTAATAGTAATATGGTTACTTTGTTAATAACTATTAACATTAAAATGGATTAAATACTATACAATACCGGTCACGATGGGGGAAAAGTATATCACAGAATGCGATTTTTAATTGACAACGTTTCGCCACTGTGCGACGTCTATACACCTCGTTCATTTCTTTATAGCTAAAATTTGGGAAAGAACGTCCTTGTATTATTTTTACTTGTTTGTACAATTTATTTCTGTATGGATCAATATGATTTAATCTGGTGTATATGTGTAGTTTTATGTGTTGTTTTATGTAAAGGACGTAGATTAATATAAATAATAAATCATCCAAAAGTATGGCTAAACATAGATTTTTACTGTTGTTACCCCAAATTTTTTACCCCCACTGTCTTAAACCCCATGTTTACCCCCACCCTGTATTATTTGGTTAGGTGTTTTGCGGTCAGTATCACGTGGACCTACCCATAGTCCAAGCTAGGTGTTCGTCTTTGGGGGCAGAGTGAATTTACCAGCCGACTATTAACCTCCTTCACTGGTCTTATTAGACAGTGTTAATTTGGGTTCCTCACCCTAGTACATCCTGGCATTCTTATAATTATCTGGATTCCTTATATCTTTTTACTTACTGATTCCTTTCCTTGAATCCCGTTTGGTGGTCAACTGTGGGAGGAGGTCCGTGTGGATAGACTGTGGGAGGGAGAGAGTCTGGTGGTTAGACTGTGGGGGGGAGAGTCGTGGTAGTTTGATGGTGGGAGGCGGAGTCGTCGGTGTTTGATGTGGGGGAGGTCGTGGTGGTTAGACTGTGGGAGGGAGAGTCCGTGGTGGTTAGACTTGGGAGGGAGAGTCGTGGCGGTTAGACTGCGGGAGGGGAAGTTGTGGTGGATAGACTGTGGAGGAAGTCGTTTGGGGTTAGACTGGTGGGAAAGGGAAGTTTGTGGTGGCCAGACTGTGGGATGGACGGGTTTCATTCTCATATTTCATTGTTCTGGACGGGTTTCATTCTCATATTTCATTGTTCTGGACGGGTTTCCCTGTCATATTTCATTCTCCTGGGCGGGTTTCCTTCTCTTATTTCATTTTTATGGACGTGTTTCCCTGTCATATTTCATTGTTCTGGACGGGTTTCCTTCTCTTATTTCATTGTTATGGACGGGTTTCCCTGTCATATTTCTTTGTTCTGAACGGGTTTCCTTCTCATATTTCATTGTTCTGGATGGGTTTCTCTGTCATATTTCATTGCTCTGGGCGGGTTTCCTTCTCATATTATATTGTTCTCGACGAATTTCCTTCTCATATTTCATTGTTCTGGACGGGTTTCCTTCTCATATTTCATTGTTCTGGACGGGTTTCCTTCTCATATTTCATTGTTCTGGACGGGTTTCCCTGTCATAGTTCATTCTTCTGAACGGGTCTCACTGTCATATTTCATTGTTCTGAACGGGTCTCCCTGTCATATTTCATTGTTCTGGACTGGTTTCCTTGTCATATTTCGTTGTTCTGGACGGGTTTCCATGTCATATTTCGTTGTTCTGGACGGGTTTCCATGTCATATTTCATTGTTCTGGACGGGTCTCCCTGTCATATTTCATTGTTCTGGACGGGTCTCCCTGTCATATTTCATTGCTCTGGACGCATTTCCCTGTCATATATCATGGTTCTGGAAGGGTTTCCTTCTCATATTTCATTGCTCTGGATGGGTTTCCCTGTCATATTTCAATGTTCTGGACCGGTTTCCCTCTCATATCTCATTGCTCTGGACGGGTTTCCCCCTCATATTTCATTGTTCTGGACGGGTTTCCTTCTAAATTTTCATTGTTCTGGACGGGTTTCCCTCTCATATTTCATTGTTCTGGACGTGTTTCCCTGTAATATTTCATTGTTCTGGACGGGTTTCCCTGTCATATTTCACTGTTCAGGACGGGCTTACGTGTCATTTTTCATTGTTCTGGACGGGTTTCCTTGCCATATTTCGTTGTTCTGGACGGGTTTCACTCTCATATTTCATTGCTCTGGACGGGTTTCCTTCTCATATTTCATTGTTTTGGACGGGTTTCCTTCGCGTATTTCATTATTCTGGACGGGTTTCCTTCTCATATTTCATTGTTCTGGACGGGTTTCCCTGTCATATTTCATTGTTCTTAGGGGTTTCGTTTCCTATTTCATTGTTCTTTACGTTTTCCTCGTTCTCATTTTCCTTGTCTGGACGGGTTTCTTCTATATATTTCTTGTTCATGACGGGTTTCCTTCTCATATTTCATTGTTCTGGAGGGTTTTCCTCTCATATTTTCATTGTTTCTGACTGGGTTTCCCTGTGCATTTCATTGTTCTGGACAGGTTTCCTTGTTATATGTATGGTTCTGGACGGGTTTTCTTTCATAATTCTTGTTCTGGACGGTTTTCCCTGGATATTTCGTTGTTCTGGACGGTTTTCCCTGTAAATTTCGTTGTTCTGGACGCGTTTCTCCTCCTATATATCATTGTTCAGGAGGTTTCCTTCTCACATTTCATTGTTTGAGGGTTTCGTTCTCAATGTTTCCTTGTTCTGGACGTGTTTCCTTCTCATATTTCTTGTTCTGAATGGGTTTCCTTCTCATATTTCATTGTTCTGGACGGTTTCCGCGGCCATTTCATTGTTCTGGACGGGTTTCCTTTCATATTTCAATTGTTCTTGATGGGTTTCGTTCTCATATTCGTTGTTCTTTACGGGTTTTCCGTTCATGTTTCCTTGTTCTGCACGTTTTTCCCTTCATATTTCATGTTCTGGATGGTTTCCTTCTCATATTATCATTGTTCTGGAGGGTTTCCCTCTCATATTTCATTGTTTGGAGGGTTTTTCTCCTGTCTATATTCATGAGTTCCGTCGCGGGTTTCCTTCTCATATTTCATTGTTCTGGACGGGTTTCCCTGTCTTATTTCAATGTTCTGGACAGGTTTTCCTGTCATATTTCATTGTCATGGACGGGTTTCCCTGTCATGTTTCATTGTCATGGACGGGTTTCCCTGTAATATTTCATTGTTCTGAACGGATTTCCTTGTCATATTTCATTGTTCTGGACGGGTTTCACTTTCATATTTCATTGTTCTGGACTGGTTTCCCTGTCATATTTCATTGTTCTGGCTGGTTTCACGGCCAATTTCATTTTCTGGACGGTTTCCTTCTCACATTTCATTGTTCTTGAGGGGTTTCCTTCTCATATTTCATTGTTCTGGAGGGGTTTTCCTCTCATACTTCATTGTTCTGGACTGGTTTCCCTGTCGCATTTCATTGTTCTGGACAGGTTTCCTTATCATATGTAATGGTTCATGACGGGTTTTCTTCTCATAATTCATTGTTCTGGGCGGTTTTCCCTGTGATATTTCATTGTTCTGGACGGTTTTCCCTGTCATATTCTTGTTCTGGACGCGTTTCCTTCTATATTTCATTGTTAGGAAAGGGTTTTCCTCTCAATTTCTTTTCTTGGGGTTTCTGAATTTTTTGCGGGGGGCCATATTTTTATTGTTCTGACGGGTTTTCCCTTCTATATTCTTGTTCTTGAGGGGGTTTCGTT
>NC_069399.1:11198461-11201835 GCF_026875155.1 Cherax quadricarinatus | reverse complement strand
GGGTCGATAAAGGCGAGGGCCTGGTTGAGGGGTCGAGGTTTACTGGTGCAGAAGGTGAGAGGGTCGTTGAAGTATCCTATTGTGTAGTCCACTACCTCCTCCCTCTCACCTATTATGGCAATGTTGAGGGAGAAATCTGCTTTGTACTTCTCCAGTTTTCCTATCACACCTACACAGGGAGATCACAAGTAATGACAAGGAATGTGAGAAAAGTGGAACTATGCAGTAATTGAAGAACAAAAAGGACAGACCAGAGAAGAAAGATGCATGATGCTACATAAATTTAAGTCAATATAAAGAAAACATTGCACCATAAACTGAAGTATCAGGTTTCCTACCATGTGCAGTCTTTTTAAAATTAAAATAAAAGGTTTCCCATTATAGTAATTTGCTGAAATTAAAAATACTTTCAAGAGAGAGGGAGGGAATCTCTTATGTAGATGATGGGCTTTTACTCTGAATAATTAGAATTATCATAGTCTTCCTCGGATCAAGACTGACTATGTTTCAGAACTCAGACGTCTTACAACTTTTTTTTCAACCCCATCTATACATATGTTAAACATCCCTATCTAAGGAAAACAGCAAATGTAGTCCCAGTTTTTCAAATAGGACACAGACATGAAGCATTAAACTATAGACCAGTGTCATTGACGTGTATAGTATGCAAGGTCATGGAGAAAATTATCAGGAGATGAATGGTGGAGCACCTAGAAAGGAATGATCTTATCAACAACAGCCAGCATGGTTTCAGGGACAGGAAATCCTGCGCCACAAACCTACTGGAATTCTATGAGTGGGTGACGGCAGCAAGACAAGAGAGAGAGAGGGGTGGGTAGATTGCATTTTCTTAAACTATACGAAGGCGTTTGACATTGTTCCACAAAAGAGATTGGTGCAAAAGCTTGAGGACGTGGCAGGGATAACAATGAGAGCACTACAATGGATCAGGGAATACCTGTCAGGAAGACAACAGTAAATCATGATACATGACGAGGTGTCATAGTTGGCGTCTGAAACAAGCGGGGTGCCACAGGGATCAGTTCTAGGACCGGTGCTGTTTCTGGTATTTGTGAACGACATGACGGAAAGAATAGACTCCGAAATGTACCTGCTTGCAGATCATATGAAGTTGATGAGAATTCAATGGGACTAGGGCCAGGCAGAACTACAGAGGGATCTAAATAGGCTGCAGGCCTGGTCCAGCAACTGGCTCCTGGAGTTCAACCCCACCAAGTGCAGAGTCACGAAGATTGGGGAAGGGTGAAGAAGACCACAGACAGAGTACAATCAAGGGAGCCAGAGACTACAAACCTCACTCAAGGAAAAGGATCTTGGGGTGAGTATAACACCAAGCACATCTCCTGAGGTGCACATCAACCAAATAACTGCTGCAGCATACGGGCACCTGGCAAACCTAAGAACAGCATTCCGACATCTAAATAAGGAGTCATTCAGGACCCTGTACACTGTGTACGTTAGGCCCATATTGGAGTATGCAGCGCCAGTTTGGAACCCTCACCTAGCCAAGCATGTAACGAAACTAGAGAAAGGGCTAAAGGTTTGCAATAAGACTAGTCGCAGAGTTAAGAGAGGTATGTCTGACGCGGAGAGGTTAAGGGAAATCGACTTGACGACTCTGGAAGACAGGATAGATATGGGGATATGATAAGGAAATATAAAATACTGAGAAGAATCGACAAGATGGACAGAGACAGGATGTTTGAAAGATGGGACACAGCAACAAGGGGTCACAGTTAGAAGTTGAAGACTGAGATGAACCACAAGGAATAGTCGTGGTAGTGATGTAGTGGAGGCAGGATCCATACATAGCTTTAAGAAGAGGTATGATAAAGCTCGTGGAGCGGTTAGAATGACCGAGTAGCGGCCAGTGAAGAGGTTGGGCCAGGAGCCGTGACTCGACCCTTGCAACCACAAATAGATGAGTAGAACACACACACACACACACACACACACACACACATACACACACAGTCACACACAAAACGAGACTGTCCTACGAAGAGTGTCTAAGGGAAATTGGCCTGACGACACTAAAGGACAGGAGGGTCAGGGAAGACATAATAACGACATATAAAATACTGCGAGGAATTGACAAGGTGGAAAGAGACAGGATCTTCCAGAGATGGGGCACAGAAACAAAGGGTCACAATTGGAAGTTGAAGACTACTATGAGTCAAAGGGACGTTAGGAAGTATTTCTTCAGTCACAGAGTTGTCAAGAAGTGAAATAGCCAAGAATGTGACGTAGGGGAGGCAGAAACCATACATAGTTTTAAGACGAGGTTTGATAAAGCTCATGAAACAGGGGGAGAGAGAGAGGACCCAGTAGCAATCAGTGAAGAGGCGGGAGCAGGAGCTATGAATCGACCCTTGCAACCACAAATAGGTGAGTACACGATGTGAGGCTAATGAAGAGAATTCAATCGGACGAGGATCAGGCAGGACTACAAAAGGATCTGGAGAGGCTGCAAGCCTGGTCCAGGAACTTGCTTAAAGAGTTTAACCCCACCATTTGCAAAGTCATGATGATCGGGGAAAGGCAACGGTGCCCGCAAAGAGAGTGCAGTCTAGGGAGCCAAATACTGCAAACCTCACTCAAGGAAAATATCTAGGAGTGAGCATAATACCTAGCACTACTACTGAGACGCACTTTAACTAAATAGCTGCTGCAGCATATTGGTGACTTGTAAACCTAAGAATAGCGTTCCGACACCTCAGTAAGGGATCGTTCAAGACTCTGTACACAATGTACGTCAGGCCCATACTGGAGTATGCAGCACCAGTTCAGAACTCACACCAGGTGAAGCACATCCGGAAATTAGAGAAAGTGCAAAAGTTTGCAACGAGACTAGTCCCGAAGCCAAGCGGCATGTCCTACGAAAAGAGGTTAAGGAAAATAGAGCTGACGACACTGGAGTACAAGAGAGGAGAAACATGAAAACGACATATAAAATCCGAAAGGAACTGACAAGGTGGACAGAAACAGAATGTTCCAGAGACTGGACACAGCAACAACCGGTTACAACCAGAAATTGAAGACTCAGATGAGTCAGAGGGACTTTATGAAGTACTTCTTCAGTCATAGAGTTATCTCATAGAGTTATCAGAAAGGTGAACAGTCTAGAGACTGGTGTAGTGGAGGCGTGATTCGTACAAATCTTTCAGAAGAGATATGATATAGCTCATGGAGCAGGGAGTGAGTGAATCTAGTAGCGACCAGTGAAGAAGCGGGGCCAGGAGCTATGATTTGACCCCTGTAACCATACTTATGTGAGTACACACACATACATTATATATATATATATTTATATATATATATATATATATATATATAATTATATATAATATATA
>NC_069399.1:11158461-11193461 GCF_026875155.1 Cherax quadricarinatus | reverse complement strand
GCTCTCATTCTCCAGTTACCTCATCAATTACATTAATTCTAAGCTTTACACAAGCAAATTTGCCAGGACGTAATAAGCTAAACTTAACGTGCACTCTCCTGGCTCCATGATGCATCCACTATTGAATGTTGAAGCCGTTCAGAATATAAAAAAATGTTCAGGTATGTTTAACGGGATATAGCGGGTGTCACTGTGTCATTCTGCTTTACTCATAGTTAACAGATGTACACACACACACACACACACACACACACACACACACACACACACACACACACACACACACACACACACACACACACACTCACACACACTCACACACAGTAGTGTGTGTGTGTGTGTGTACATGTACTGACACAGTACTGACACAGTACTGACACTGTACTGACACAGTACTGACACTGTACTGACACAGTACTGACACTGTACTGACACAGTACTGACACAATTCTTACACAGTGCATACACAGTACGGGCACAGTACTGACAATACTAATACAGTACTTACACAGTACTGACACATTACTGACACAGTAGTAACACAGTACTGACACAATACTGACAGTTGTGACACAATACTGACACGGTAGTGACACAGTAGTGACACAGTACTATCCTTACTAATACAGTACTAACACATTAGTGACATAGTAGTGACACAGTAGTGACACAGTAGTGACACAGTACTGACACAGTACTGACACAGTTCTATCCATACTAATACAGTACTAACACTGTAGTGACACAGTAGTGAGACAATACTGACACAGTACTGACACAGTACTAACACAGTGTTGACACAGTACTGACACAGTACTGACACAGTACTATCCATACTAATACAGTACTAACACAGTAGTGACACAGTAGTGAGACAATACTGACACAGTACTGACACAGTGATGACACAGTCATCAATATGACGTATTTACAACACTTGGGTAACTTTATTATCTTAAAGTTTCGCCTGAAAGACGTCTTCTTTCTAATACAGGTGAAAACAACTGAAAACAATAATAGAGTTGTTTTCACCTGTATTCGACTGAAAGCCCTGTTGTTCAGGCGAGAAAGTTACCCAGGTGTTGGATATTGATCATGAAAAGATGTTACTATGATAACTAGTGAGTTAATGTTGTTAATATTTTATTGGGTAGGAATGCTGGGAGAATGTCTGTTAACACAGTTGTTAATGACAGGAGAACTCCGTGGAAGTTCCTTTTGGCAGACATATTCTGCTGGGTTATCGGCCAATATGGTAAATAATTGACATCGCATTCCATGATGTGAGTGTTGACGGCTGTGTTATTACAGTCGACAAGGTTAGGAATTTGTCACAACAACACACCAAATATTGCACAAGTTAACTAGAGTATACAAACCACAACATGCAGATGTGATGGTAGATGTTGACATCAACATTCAGAGGTGTAGATGTTGACTGGAGCGTTAAAACATCAACATTCAGAGGTGTAGATGTTGACTGAAGGGTTAAAACATCAACAGACAGATGTGATGGAAGATGATGGGGATGTATAAACTACAACATACAAATATTATGGTAGACATTGACTGGAGTGTGCAAACTACAACTTACAGATGTGATTGTATATGTTAACTGGAGTGGGCCTTATCGTACCTGCAACTAAAACTGTTTGGAGCTTTCCTTCACCTCTATTTCGTCTATTTTTTACTGGTCATCTCCTTCCAAAGTGTTCAGTTAAACTAGAACAGACCTTGTGGCCACTGATAATTTATTTTGAAAGAAGCATATAGTACATTATTATACCAATGAATATTTATAATGTTATATTACCGCCATCCCCAACAGTTTACTCACCATTATCCGTCAAGCTATGTTAATATGCTATTTCGTCACCGTGTTGTTTTCAGTAGGCAGGGCCTACTGGCAGACTTGACCGATGATATTATCAAGGAGAAACTCGAGATTATATTATTATAATCAAATAAAGCATTAAACCGACAAGGGTCATACTGAGCTGCAGGGCAGAAAATAGTGTAGGGCCTATAAACAGCTAGTTGGAAAGAGGATCGGAAGTGAGGGAAGAAAAGGGTTGGAAGGAACACAAGAGGCTATACATCAAAGTTCGTGTAGAAGAGCAGCTGCTGACAAAAAGTAAAAACATGATCGTAAGTCAAAGGCAGGACCGTCTGCAAGAAGGTAAGATAAAGTATAAACTGTAGGACGGCAGCGACGGCGGAGGTAAATTCTGCGAGCTCGCTTGTAAACCAGAAAATCCACAAGAAGGTGATTAACGGAAACTGGGACCCAACAAATCTCACAGAGAGGAATAGGGAGTAGCTCCATAAGATACCCATGGATAAGACGAGTATGGCCGATGCGGAAACGGGAGAGTGTAGTCTCCTGAGTACAGCAACGGTGATAAGGCTGCAAACTCAAACACGGTTTAATAGAATGTAATTTGTTATAGTGCATATCTGACCACTGTTGTTGCCAACGATTGCGAAGACGGGCAGTGATGATGGTAAAATAGTCCCTGAATGGAATACCTCTGTATTTCGCCTGCTCATTTCCCTGCACATCAACATGTCCAGGGACCCAACAGAAAACGACATCTTTGTTTTTGTTAGCTACACGATACAACCAAAGTTGAAATGAAGGGCCACGGGACGAGGGGGAACCAAATTGTTTAATGGCTTGTAAAATGCTGAGGGAATCCGAAACAATCACAAACGTTGAAGGAGACATGTAATACATAGAAGTGCTATGAGGATGACATACAACTCGGCGGTAAATATACTATCCGATTCTAAGAAATGACCCTGGGCAACATCATCAGTTACCACCGCAGTGAACCCAACTCCATCAGAAGATTTAGAATATTCTGTATAAACAGCAACTGCACGAGCACGCAACCGGAAGTGATCAAGAAAAAGAGATCTAGAAGCAGATGTTGGTAGGAGAGCTTTAGTGCATGGCATTAGGGGAGACCAGACACGACCAAATATGTGATGGAAGAACGGACGGTAGATCATTTATAGCCAAGAGACAAACGGTAGTGTAAAGGACACAACATTGTGGGACTCCCTCGGCCTGAACAAAGTCTGAGGAAAGCGAGGCGCCAATACGGACACGAAAATGTCTTTCAGATAAGAAAGCAGCAAGGAAGGACGGCAGATTACCACTGAGGCCTAAGGAGTGGGCCTGGGCTAAGATGTTATGCCTCCAAGTGGTCTCATATACCCTTTCAAGATCGAAAAAGACTGCCAGAACTGAGTGTGCATTAGCAAAGGCATTTCGCACATAAGTGGAGCAAGGGGTCCAGAGTAGACCGCCCCTTGCGGAAACCATATTGTCTAGGAGACTGTCGTGAGTCTCCAAATACATACCGCTACATCACATTGCAGACTACACTAGTCAAAGCAATGGGACGATAGCGAGAAGAATCAAGCCCAAAGTGCTTGGCTTGCAAAACGGCAGTACAATGGCAGATTTCCATTTTTGAGAGAGAACCCCTCGCATCCAAACATGGTTGAAAAGACTCAAAAGGACGGTAAGGGCTGTAGAATGCAGACTGTAGCATATGGATATGAATACAGTCAGGTCCAGCTGCCGATGACCGGCAAGTGGAAAGCGTGAACTCTAGCTCGAAGAGAGCAAAATGTACTTTATAAGGCTCCATCCCATTATAAGAAAATCCAAGGGCGATTGCTCCCCGAAAAACTTAGAAGCAAGAAATGAGGGACAGAGGTGAAACCCTTAGTAGATATGGACGAGATAGTTCCTGATTTCTTTGGCAACTTCAAGAGGTTCCACGATGCTAACACCAGCAACTCGCAAAACGGGAGCTGGGTCTGAAGTGTACTTGCTGCACAACTTCCATACCTTCTTCCAAACCGCATACATAGGTGAAGTTGAGGTAATGGTAGAAACATGGTGTTGCCAAAAATTGCGCTTAGCGTTGCGTATGACGCAGTGAGCGACTGCCCTCGACTGCTTAAAATCTAGAAGATGATCTACGGTCCGATTATGTCAATAACGGCCCCATGCAGCACGTTTCAAGGGCACTGCATAGGCACACATAGGAGACCACAAAGATAGGTATGTCTGAGAATGCCTGCCCGATATTTCAGGAATAGAACGTAATGTTGCAGTCAAAATTAAGGTCGAAAACTGGTGCACCAGCTCATCTATAGAGGCGGTGAGATGAAAATTTAAGTCCCAATTAGCCAGCAGGGGCTACGAGGAGGTCGGGAATACATAGCAGAAGTAACAAGAATAGGAAAGTGATCACTGTCGTGCAAATCCGGGAGAACAGAACAAGTGTAATCAAGTGCAATTGACGAGAAGCAGATGGAAAGATCAATGCAAGAGAGAGACTGATTGTGAAAGTCAAAATGGGTAGGAGCACCTATGTTTAAAACATAAAGAGGATGAGAAGTGAGAAGTCTCCAACTGATCACCACGAGAGTCACAGTGGGACCCTCCCACTGGAAGATACGCCTCTCCAGAGAGTGGAGATTTAAGGCCTTAAGTCTATCTTCATACGGGAGGTTCCATACACAGTAAATCATTTTATTCAGTCTCCCCGTCAGAAAGGCGAGTTTTGTTGCAATTAAGAAAAGGGGGGGGGAACTGCAAGATGTATCGCATACTCTATGGCACCACAGACTGGGCACTCCACCACAGACTTGCAATATTTAGCTGGATGTCAGAAGCGCCAACAGTTTCGACACTGTTGGGGCGCAGGGACCACTGTACTGACCCTTATGCGATGTCCTGCAGTATTAACAGAGGACAGAAGCTCACGACAATCAAAGGTTAAGTGGGCGATGGTACTGGGAAAGCACCTCTGCCCTCAAGTGGGCACGACATACGCACCCACTTTGAGAATCGGAAAGTCCTGTAGGGCCAATTGCTCTAAAGTATCGTCACCACAAGAGAGAAAATCACACTGTACAATGATATGCGGTAAGACCACCGTACCACTGCAGGAATTGAGAGTAAAGTGCTTGTGAACTGTGGCAGGAACGTTATCATGAGAAGTATGATGGGAAAGATCATGAGCTTGGCCTACATTCTGAACTGTAATGATGCACACACCACTCTGAAGAGCGTGAAAGGATATATTATGGCCAACATATAAGAGAGCTTTACCGATACTATTGTCTGTAAAATAATCAGTAGGAGACATCGGTAGCATGGAAAAGTGTGCTTGTAAACATGGTGCACAAAGGAAGTGGATATCACGTAGGCCGTTCCTGGGTGGAATGAGCAGAAATCGAAGGACCATCGTCAGCAAATGGTCTGGAACGTTTAGGCGTAGAACAGCGGGAGGCCTGACCTGAGGCAGGTGGGTGATACGAAAATTATTGCACTGTATTTAGGGAAGCCACCTGCATAGTTAAAGATGTGCAAGGGTCACAGACACTAGAAGAAACGAGAGTAGCCTCGGCACCTGGAGCCAGTAATGAAGTGTCACCAGCAGGAGGTACGGGGGTATAGGAAAAGTCTGGAGAATGGTCCAATAATGAAGCCAGGTCAGAACAGGATGTGGTAACATAAAGGGGCCTGGAAAGAGGAGGGGGGCCACAGAATGAAGTCTCCATGATGGTGGTACTTTTTTCTTATTATTTAAAAAAAAGGAGGAAAGAAAAAAAAAGAAAGAGGGCAAGTGTAGGGACAATTACTAGAAAGAATGAAAACTCCGTAAGTTCTCTCCCTTATCCAAGAGGACCTCAACACTGCTAGCTGTGCAGATGCAGCGTGGAACCCATGCCATACCTTACCCCTCACACCACTAAACCAGCGCTCTGGGATAGCAACCAGATACCCACCACAGAGCATACCTCCCTCAGCTGCCACCTTCCAGAACCGACAGGCAGCCTCCGGAGATACACTCGTCATCTGCAGAACACCCTGCCCCACCTGAAAATCCGGGAAAGAAACAAAGCTCCTCCAGATAATCCAGATTCCACGGCAAACTACACCAGAGGGACTCCACGAAGTGAGATGAATCCGGCACACTTCCCCCTGCCTAGAAATTGTAATGCCAGAAGGGAGGAACCCAGAGGCTACAAACGGGACAGCGAAAAGGGAGGAATGGGAGGGGAGGAAGAAAGGGAAAAGAGGAGATGGGGAGGATGGGATAGGGAAGGGGGATTCTGGGGTAATTATGTTCGGTCTGAGGAAGAAAACCATAAGGTCCAATTTCATAGCCCCTTTACCACGACGAGGAGCACTCCTAGAGAGCTTCTCTCAAGAAGGTAAACTTTACAAACATTTTCATAGTGCCAGAGAGAAGTGGAGACAAATTGTTTATGTGACCACGTGTTGTTGGAATGTGAGTACGGTAACATTTATGAAGAAATTCCAATAATGCCAATAATGACTATATTTCATGCAATAAGATCACAGTAAACAGGTGATTTCAGAATATGCAAAACAACCACTCTGAAAGAATAGAGAATTCCAAGCGCTTTCGTGACTACTCACATTATCAAGGAACTATGAGTAGTCACGAAAGCGCTTGGAATTTCTCTATTCTTCAGAGTGGTTGTTTTGCATATATATAATATATATATAATATATATATATATATATATATATATATATATATATATATATATATATATATATATATATATATATATATATATAAATGTATATATATATGTACTCTAGCTCACTCAAAAGCCTCTTCACTTCATCCTCGATTGTGTGCACTGTGTCCAGCACCTGGTGGTGTACCCCACCTCTCCGTCTTTCTGGAGCCCCTTCTGTCTCCTCTGTGAACACTTCTTTGAATCTCTTGTTGAGTTCCTCACATACTTCACGGTCATTTCTTGTTGTCTCTCCTCCTTCCTTCCTTAGCCTGATTACCTGGTCCTTTACTGTTGTTTTCCTCCTTATGTGGCTGTATAACAGCTTTAGGTCAGATTTGGCTTTCGCTGCTATGTCGTTTTCATATTGTCGTTGGGCCTCCCTTCATACCTGTGCATATTCATTTCTGGCTCTACGACTGCTCTTCTTATTCTCCTGGTCTTTTTGCCTTCTATACTTCTTCCATTTCCTAGCACTTGGTTTTTGCCTCCCTGCACCTTTGGGTGAAACTACGGGCTCATCTGGCTTCTTCATTATTTTCTGTTACCCTTAGGTACAAACCTCTCCTCAGGTTCCTTGCATATTGTTTGTTACATTTTTCCATCATCTCATTAATTGGCTTCCCTGCCAGTTCTCTGTCCCTCTGAACTCCGTTCAGGAAGTTCCTCATTCCCGTGTAGTCTCCCTTTCTTGTAGTTTGGCTTCATTCGTCCTAGCCTTCCTGCTTTCCCCTCCACTTGTAGCTCTACTGTGTATTCGAAGCTTAAAACTACATGATCACTGCCCCCCAAGGGTCTTTTATATGTGATGTCCTCAATAAACTGCACTACTCAAGGTGAATACTAGGTCCCAGTCTTGCTGGTTCATCCTCTTTTCTCTCTTTTGTAGTGCCCCTCATGTGTTGGTACATGAAGTTTTCCAGTAACCACCTCCATCATCTTAGCCCTCCATGTATCTTGGCCCTCATGTGGCTCCAAGGTCTCCCAATCGATTTTCCTTGTGGTTAAAGTCACCCATGATCAGGGGCTTTGTCCTGCATGCATGAGCTCTTCTGGCCACTGCAGACAGTGTGTCAACCATTGCTCTATTTCTCTCATCATACTCTTGCCTTGGCCTCCTGCTGTTCTGTGGTGGGTTATACATCACTGCAGTTACCACTTTGAGACCTCCAGAGTGAAGCGTTACCAATTCAGTCTGGGGGTTTTTGATCTGTAATGCCACTCCTCAACCCCCTGTTCCCTCTGTCTTTCCTATGTGTATTTGCGACTTGTGTGTGTGTAACTGTGCTTGTGTACTTGTGTGTTACCTTGTGGCTGTTTCAGTGACTTACATATATATAATTTTATATATATATATATATATATATATATATATATATATTTATATATATTATATATATAATATATATATATATATATAATTTATATATATATATATATATATATATATTTTTTGGTGGGAAGACAGAGTCACATACGGACACAAATTAAACAAAAGTGAAAACAAAACAAAATAGCGAACTGCCATTATCCCTGCCTTTCTTTCTGGTACAGTTCACAACTGCCTTTGTTTTGGTACAGTTCACAACTCCTTTGTTTCTGGTACATTTTCACAACTGCCTTTCTTTCTGGTACATTTTCACAACTGCCTTTGTTTCTGGTACAGTTCACAACTGCCTTTCTTTCTGGTACATTTCACAACTGCCTTTGTTTCGGGACATTTTCACACTGCCTTTCTTTCTGGTACAGTTCACAACTTCCTTTGTTCCTGCCGTTTGTTTCTGGTACAGTTCACAACTGCCTTTGTTTCTGGTACAGTTCACACTGCCTTTGTCTCTGCGTATGTTTCTGGTACGGGTTCACAACTGCCTTTGTTTCTGGTACAGTTCACAACTGCCTTTGTTTCTGGTACAGTTCACAACTGCCTTTGTTTCTGGACAGTTCACAACTGCCTTTGTTTCTGGTACAGTTCACAACTGCTGTGTTTCTGGTACAGTTCACAACTGCCTTTGTTCCTGCGTATGTTTCTGGTACAGTCCACAACTGCCTTTGTCCCTGCGTATGTTTCTGGTACAGTTCACAACTGCCTTTGTTTCTGGTGCAGTTCAAAAATGCCTTTTTTTTCTGGTACAGTTCACAATGCTTTGTTTCTGGTACAGTTCACAATGCCTTTGTTTTGGTTTACAGTTCACAACTGCCTTTGTCCCTGAGTTTGTTTCTGGAAACAGTTCACAACTGCCTTTGTCCCTGCGTATGTTTCTGGTACAGTTCACAACTGCCTTTGTTTCTGGTGCAGTTCACAACTGCCTTTGTTTCTGGTACAGTTCACAACTGCCTTTGTTTCTGGTACAGTTCACAACTGCCTTTGTTTCTGGTACAGTTCACAACTGCCTTTGTCCCTGAGTTTGTTTCTGGTACAGTTCACAACTGCCTTTGTCCTGGGTTTTTTTTCTGGTACAGTTCACAACTGCCTTGCCCCTGCGTTTGTTTCTGATACAGTTCACAACTGACTTTGTTTTTGGTACAGTTCACAACTGCCTTTGTTTCTGATACAGTTCACAATGCCTTTGTTTCTGGTAGGGGTCATAACTGCCTTTGTCCCTCCCTTTGTTTCTGGTACAGTTCACAACTGCCTTCGTTTCTTGTACAGTTCAAAAACTGCCTTTGTTTCTGGTACAGTTCACAACTGCCTTTGTTTCTGGTACAGTTCACAACTGACTTTGTTTCTGGTACAGTTCACAACTGCCCTTGTTTCTGGTATAGTTAACAACTGCTTTTGTTTCTGGTACATTCACAACTGCCTTTGTCCCTCCCATTGTTTTGGTACTGTTCACAACTGACTTGTATCGGGTTTACAGTTCAAAACTGCCTTGTTTCTGGTATAGTTAACAACTTCCTTTGTTTGTGGCACAGTTAACAACTGCCTTCGTTTCTGGTTCAGTTCACAACTGCCTTTGTTTCTGGTACAGTTCACAACTGCCTTTGTCCCTTCTTTGTTTCTAGTACAGTTCACAACTCCCTTTGTTTCTGGTACAGTTCACAACTGCCTTTGTCCCTTCCTTTGTTTCTAGTACAGTTCACAACTGCCTTTTGTTTCTGGAAACAGTTCACAACTGCCATTGTCCCTCCCTTTTGTTTCTGGTACAGTTCACAACTGCCTTCGTTTCTGGTACAGTTCACAACTGCCTTTGTTTCGGGTGCAGTTCACAACTGCTTTGTCCCTGCCTTTGTTTCTGGTACAGTTCACAATTCCTTTTTTTCTGGTACAGTTCACAACTGCCTTTGTTTCTGGTACAGTTCACAACTGCCTTTGTTCTGGTACAGTCCACAACTGCCTTCTTTTCTGGTACAGTTCACAACTGCCTTTGTTTCTGGTACAGTTCAAAACTGCCTTTGTCCCTGCCTTTTGTTTCTGGTAGGGTTCACAAACTGCCTTCGTTTCTGGTACAGTTCACAACTGCCTTTCCTTCGGGTTTACAGTTCACAACTGCCTTTGTCCTTGCCTTTGTTTCTGGTACAGTTCACAACTGCCTTTGTTTTGGTACAGTTCACTTACTTCCTTTTTTCCCTTTGCTTTTTGTTTCGGGCACAGTTCACAACTGCCTTTGTCCCTGCGTTTGTTACTGGTAAGTTCACAACTGCCTTTTTCTGGAACATTTCACAACTGCCTTTGTTTCCGGGTACATTTTAACAACTGCCTTTGTCCCTGCGTTTGTTTCTGGTACAGTTCACAACTGCCTTTGTCCCTGCGTTTGTTTTCTGGTACAGTTTACAACTGCCTTTGTTTCTGGTACAGTTCACAACTGCCTTTGTTTCTGGACAGTTCACAACTGCCTTTGTCCCTGCGTTTGGTTCTGGTACAGTTCACAACTGCCTTTGTCCCTGCGTTTGTTTCTGGTACAGTTCACAATTTGCCTTTGTCCCTGCGTTTGTTTCTGGTACAGTTCACAACTGCCTTGTTTCTGGTACAGTTCACAACTGCCTTCGTTTCTGGTACAGTTCACAACTGCCTTCATTTCTGGTACAGTTCACAATGCTGCACACAGTGTTAGAGAAAAATTTCAAAATTTTAATGGTGAAGAATAGAGTTCCTGTGAGGGGACACAGATGGACTTCTGGACACAAGGAACTAAGGAAAATTTCGAAACAATCGTAAGTGGGAAAAGTGGAAGTGTTGACATCCGGGGGCCTTAACAAACATGTCTGAGAAAAGACAAAACAACAGCAGCAACAAAATAACAGCTTGAAAAAAAAATATCAGCAAAAAACAAAACAACAGCAGCAACAAAACTGCAGCAACAAAACAGCAGCAACAAAACAGCACAACAAAACAACAGCAGCAACAAAACAGCAGCAGCAACAAAACAGCAGCAGCAACAAAACAGCAGCAGCAACAAAACAGCAGCAGCAACAAAACAGCAGCAGCAACCAAAACAACAGCAGCACACAACAAAGCAACAGCAACAACAAAACAACAGCACCAAAAAAACAACAGCAACAACAAAACAAAAGCAGCAACAAAACAACAGCAACACAAAACAACAGCAACAACAAAAAAACAGCAGCAACAAAACAACAGCAACAACAAAGCAACAGCAACACAAAACAACAGCAGCAATAAAACAACAGCAACAACAAAACACAGCAGACAACAAAACAACAGCAACAACAAAACAACAGCAGCAATAAAACAACAGCAACAACAAAGCAGCAGCAACAAAACAAACAGCAACAACAAACCCAACAGCAGCAAATAAAACAAAAGCAACAACAAAACGCAGCAGCAACAAAACAGCAGCAAAAACAAAGCCAACAGCAACAACAAAACAACAGCAGCAATAAAACAACAGCAACAACAAAACAACAGCAGCAATAAAAAAACAGCAACAAACAAACAACAGCAGCAATTTAAAAAAACAGCAACAACAAAACAGCAGCAGCAACAAAACAACAGCAACAACAAAACAACAGCAGCAATAAAACAACAGCAACAAAAAAACAACAGCAACAACAAAACCGCAGCAGCAACAAAACAACAGCACAACAACAAAACATCAGCAACAACAAAACAACAGCAGCAACAAAACAGCAGCAACAACAAAACATCAGCAACAACAAAACAGCAGCAGCAACAAAACAACAGCAGCAACAACAAAACATCACAACAAAAACAACAGCAGCAACAAAACAGCAGCAACAACAAAACAACAGCAACAACAAAACAACAGCAGCAACAAAACAACAGTAACAACAAAGCAACAGCAACCCAAAAAAACAACAGCAGCAATAAAACAACAGCAACAACAAAACCAGCAACAAAAAAACAACAGCAGCAATAAAACAGCAGCAGCAACATAACAACAGCAACAACAAAACAACGCAACAACAAAGCAACAGCCCAAAAACAAAACAACAGCAGCAATAAAAAAAACAGCAAAAAACAAAACAACAGCAACAACAAAACAACAGCAACAAAAAAAACAGCAGCAGCACCAAACAACAGCAACAACAAAACAACAGCAGCAACAACAAAACATCAGCAACAACAAAACAACAGCAGCAACAAAACAGCAGCAACAACAAAACAACAGCAACAACAAAACAACAGCAGCAACAAAAACAACAGCAACAACAAAGCAACAGCAACAACAAAACAACAGCAGCAATAAAACAACAGCAACAACAAAACAGCAACAACAAAAACAACAGCAGCAATAAAACAGCAGCAGCAAAAATAACAACAGCAACAACAAAACAACAGCAACAACAAAGCAACAGCAACAACAAAACAACAGCAGCAATAAAACAACAGCAAAACAAAACAACAGCAACAACAAAACAACAGCAACAACAAAACAGCAGCAGCAACAAAACAACAGCAACAACAAACAGCGCAGCAACAAAACAGCAGCAGCAACAAAACACAGCAGCAACAAACAATAGCAGCAACAAAACAGCAGCAACAAAAAAGCAGCAGCAAACAAAACAACAGCAACAACAAAACAACAGCAGCAACAAAACAGCAGCAACAACAAAACAACAGCAACAAAAAAACAACAGCAGCAATAAAACAACAGCAACAACAAAAAAGCAGCAGCAACAAAACAACAACAGCAATAAAACAACAGCAACAACAAAACAACAGCAACAACAAAACAACAGCAACAACAAAACAACAGCAACAACAAAACAACAGCAACAACAAAACAACAGCAACAACAAAACAACAGCAGCAATAAAACAGCAGCAACAACAAAGCAACAGCAACAACAAAACAACAGCAGCAATAAAACAACAGCAACAACAAAACAGCAGCGCAACAAAACAACACAAAAAAAACAACAACAGCAACAACAAAACAACAGCAACAACAAAACAGCAGCAGCAACAAAACAACAGCAGCAACAAAACAACAGCAACAACACAAAAACAGCAACAACAAAGCAACAGCAACAACAAAACAGCAGCAGCAACCCAAAAAAACAGCAGCAACAAAATAGTTTTCAGTAACAAAACAACAGCAGCAAAAAAATAATTGCAGTAACAAAAAAACGCAACAACAAAATAACAGCAGCAACAAAAAAACAGCAGCAACAAAACAACAGCAGCACAAAACAACAGCAGCAACAAAACAGCAACAACAAAAACACAGCAGCAACAAAACAACAGCACAACAAAAAACAACAGCAGCAACAAAACAACAGCAACAAAACAACAGCAGCAACAAAAACAACAGCAGCAACAAAACAACAGCAACAAAACAACAGCAGCAACAAAACAACAGCAACAACAAAACAACAGCAGCAACAAATTTAACAGCAGCAACAAAACAACAGCAGCAACAAAACAAAGCAGCACAAAACAGCAGCAGCAAAAAAAACAGCACAAAAAAACAACAGCAACAACAAAACAACAGCAGCAACAAAACAACAGCAACACAAAACAACAGCAGCAACAAAACAACAGCAGCAACAAAAAAAAACAGCAGCAACAAAACAACAGCAGCAACAAAACAACAGCAGCAACAAAACAACAGCAGCAACAAAACAACAGCAACAACAAAACAACAGCAGCAACAAAACAACAGCAGCAACAAAACAACAGCAGCAACAAAACAACAGCAGCAACAAAACAACAGCAAGCAACAAAACAACAGCACAACAAAACAACAGCAGCAACAAAACCAGCAGCACAAAAAAAAAAGCAGCAACAAAACAGCAACAACAAAACAACAGCAAACAACAAACAAACAGCAAACAGAAAACAACAGCAGCAACAAAACAGCAGCAACAAAACAACAGCAGCAAACAAAACAACAGCAACAACAAAAAAACAGCAGCAACAAAACAACAGCGACAACAAAACAACAGCAACAACAAAACAACAGCAACAACAAACAACAGCAGCAACAAAACAACAGCAACAACAAAACAACAGCAACAACAAAACAAACAGCAACATCAAAACAGCAGCAGCAACAAAACAACAGCAACAACAAAACAACAGCACAACAAAACAACAGCAGCAACAAAACAAAAAGCAACAACAAAAAAACAGCAAAAAACAAAAGAACAGCAACATCAAAACAACAGCAACAACACCCAAAACAACAGCAGCAACAAAACAACAGCAACAACAAAACAACAGCAACAACAAAACAACAGCAACATCAAAACAACAGCAAAAAACAAAACAACAGCAACTCAAACAGCAGCAGCAACAAAACAACAGCAACAAAACAGCCCATTACCATGTCCCTCTGTCAGTCCATGGTCCTCTTGTCAGCCCATTACCATGTCCCTCTGTCAGTCCATGGTCCTCTTGTCAGCCCATTACCATGTTCCCTCTGTCCAGTCCATGGTCCTCTTGTCAGCCCATTACCATGTCCCTCTGTCAGTCCATGGTCCTCTTGTCAGCCCATTACCATGTCCCTCTGTCAGTCCATGGTCCTCTTGTCAGCCCATTACCATGTTTCCCCCTGTCATCCATGGTCCTCTTGTCAGCCCATTTACCATGTCCCTCTGTCAGTTTTTTCGTCCCTTTGTCAGCCCATTACCATGTCCTCTGTCAGTCCATGGTCCTCTTGTCAGCCCATTACCATGTCACTCTGTCAGTCCATGGTCCTCTTGTCAGCCCATTACCATGTCCCTCTGTCAGTCCATGGTCCTCTTGTCAGCCCATTACCATGTCCCTCTGTCAGTTCAGGTCCTCTTGTCAGCCCATTACCATGTCCCTCTGTCAGTCCTGGTCGTCTTGTCAGCCCTTACCATGTTCCTCTGTCAGTCCATGGTCTCTTGTCAGCCTTACCATGTCCCCCTGTCAGTCCCAGGTCCTCTTGTCGCCCATTACCATGTTCCTCTGTCAGTCCATGTAACTCTGCCTGTCAGTACATGTCACTCTGCCTGTCAGTCTGTGTCATTCTGCCTGTCAGTCCATGTCCCTCTGTGAGCCCATGTCATTCTGCCTGTCAGTCCATGTCATTCTGCCTGTCAGTCCATGTCACTCTGCCTGTAGTCCATGTCACTCTGCCCGTCAGTCCATTTTCACTCTGCCTGTCAGTCCAAGTCACTGTGCCTGTCAGTCCTGTCACTTGCCTGTCAGTACATTCACTCTGCCTGTCAGTCTGTGTCATTCTGCCTGTCAGTCCATGTCCCTCTGTGAGCCCATGTCATTCTGCCTGTCAGTCCATGTCACTCTGCCTGTCAGTCCATGTCACTCTGCCTGTCAGTACATGTCACTGTGCCTGTCAGTACATGTCACTCTGCCTGTCAGTCTGTGTCATTCTGCATATCAGTCCATGTCCCTCTGTGAGCCCATGTCACTCTGCATGTCAGTCCATGTCACTCTGCCTGTCAGTCCATGTCACTCTGCCTGTCAGTCCATGTCACTCTGCCTGTCAGTCCATGTCACTCTGCCTGTCAGTCCATGTCACTCTGCCTGTCAGTCCATGTCACTCTGTCAGTCCATGTCACTGGTAGTGAGGGGTGATGAATTGGTGGTGAGAGTGATGGACTGGTGCTGAGGGTGAAGGACTGGTGATGAGAGTGATGGACTGGTAGGGAGGGGGATGGACTGGTGGTGGACAGTGTGGGACTGACGGCGAGTGTGATGGACTTCCAGTGAGGGTGATGGATCGGTTTGGGGAGGGTGATGGATCGTAGTGAGGGGGATGGACTGGTGGTGAGGGTAATTTACTGGTAAAGCAAGTGTTGGACTGTGGTGAGGCGATGGATTGGTGGAGAGAGTGAGGACTGGGAGTGGAGGTGATGGACTGGTGGTGACAGTGTGGGAATGGTGGTGAGTGTGATGGACTTCCAGTGAGGGTGATGGATCGGTGGTGAGGGTGGTGAGGGTGATGCACTGGTAATGAGAGTGATGGGGAAAAGTACTGAGGGTGATGTATCGGTAGTGAGGGTGATGGGGCTGGTGGTGAGGGTGATGGACTGGTTCTGAGGATGATGGTCGGTAGCCCAGGTGATGGACTGGCGGTGAGGGTGGATTGGTGGTGAGGTATTGAGTGGGTGGGGGATGATGGACTCGTAGTGAGAGTGACAGATCGATTGGGAGGGTGATGGACTGGTGGTGAGAGTGATGAACTGGTGGTGAGGTTGATGGACTGGTGGAGAGAGTAATGGACTGGTGATGAAAAGTGATGGACTGGTGGTGAGAGTGATGGACTGGTGGTGAGAGTGATGGACTGATTGTGAGGGTGATGGGATTTTGGTGAAGGTGATGGACTGATGGGAAGGTGCTGGACTGGTGATGAGGGTGATGGACTTTGGGGGGGAGTGATGGCCTGATGGTGAGGCTGATGGACTGATGGTGAGGGTGATGGACTGATGGGTGAGGGTGATTGACTGGGGGTGGAGTGATGGACTGATGGTGAGAGTGATGGAATTTTGGTTTAAAGTGGTGGTCTGGTGGTGAGGGTAATGGATCGGTGGTGAGGGTGATGGATCGGTGGTGAGGGTGGTGTATCGGTGGTGAGGGTGGTGTAAACGGTGGTGAGGGTGATGGACGGTGTGAGGTTGGTGGGCTGATTGTGAAGGTGATAGACTTTGGGGGTGAGTGTGATGGACAGGTGGTGTGGGTGATGGATCAATGGTGAGGGTGATGCACCTGTGACGATTGCGACGATCGACTGACGATTGTGCTGAATGGTTGACGATTGTGATGAAAGATTGACGATTGTGGTCAACGATTGACGATTGTGATGAACGATTGACGATAGTGATGAACGACTGACTATTGTGGTGAACGATTGAGGAGTGCAGCGAACGAGTGGCGCGTGTTAGGAACAACTGACGATTGTGATGGACTGGTGGTGAGGGTGATGGGATCATGGTGTGGGTGATGGACTCGTTGTGAAAGTGATGGACTGGTGGTGAGGGTGATGGACTGGTGGTGAGGGTGATGGACTGGTGGTGACGGTGATGGACTGGTGGTGGGGGGTGATGGACTGGTTTGTGGGTGATGGACCGTGGTGAGAGTGATGGACGGGTGGTGAGGGGGGATGGCTGGTGGTGAGGGTGATGGGCTGGTGGGGTGGGTGATGGACTCGTGGTGAGAGTGATGGACGGGTGGTTTAGGTGATGGGTGGTGGGTGAGGGTGAAGGACTGGTGGTGAGGGTGATGGACTTGTGGTGAGGGTGTTGGACTGATGGTGAGGGTGAGGGACTGATGTTTAGCTTGATGGACTCGTGGTGAGGGTGAAGGACTGGTGGTGAGAGTGATGAACTGGGAGAGAGTAATGGGCTGGTGGTGAGGGTGATAGAATGAGGGTGAGGGTGAGGGTGATGGACCCGGTTGTGAAAATGATGGACTGATGGGGAGCGTGATGGACTGATTGTGGGGTGATGGACTGATGGGGAGGGTGATGGACTGATTGGGGAGGGTGATGGACTGGTGGTGGGGGTGATGGACTGGTGGTGGGGGTGATGGACTGGTGGTGGGGTGATGGACTGGTGGTGGGGGTGATGGACGGTTGGGGGGGTGATGGACTGGTGGTGGGGGTATGGACTGGTGGTGGGGGTGAGGACTGGTGGTGGGGGTGATGGATGGTGGTGGGGGTGATGGACTGATGGTGAGGGTGATGGACTGATGGTGAGGGGGATGGACTGGTGGTGGGGGTGATGGACTGGTGGTGGGGGTGATGGACTGGGGTGGGGGTGATGGAAATGGGGTGGGGGTGATGGTGGTGGTGGGGGGATGGACTGATGGTGAGGGTGATGGACTGATGGTGAGGGTGGGTGACTTTGGGGGGGGGGGGTGATGGACTGGGGGGGGGGTGATGGACTGGTGGTGGGGGTGAGGACTGGTGGTGGGGGTGATGGACTGGTTGTGGGGGGATGGACTGTGGTGGGGGTGATGGACTGGTGGTGGGGGATGGACTGGTGGTGGGGGTGATGGACTGGTGGTGGGGGTTTATGGACTGATCGTGAGGGTGATGGGACTGTGGTGGGGGTGATGGACTGGTGGTGGGGGTGATGGGCTGGTTTGGGGGGGTGAGGACTGGTGGTGGGGGTGATGGACTGGTGGTGGGGGTGATGGACTGGTGGTGGGGGTGATGGACTGGTGGGGGGGGGTGATGGACTGACGGTGATGTACAGGAGGGGGTGAGTGATGGACTGTTGGTGAGAATGATAGACTGGTATATGAGAATGAAAGGACTGATGGGGAGGGTGATGGAATTTTGGTGAGTGTGGGGGGACTGGTGGTGAGGGTGATGATCGGTGGTGAGGGTGTTGGATCGGTGGTGAGGGTGATGGGCTGATTGTAAAGGTGGTGGACTGGTGACGAGGGTGATGGACTGATGGTGAAGGTGATGTATCGGTGGTGAGGGTAATGGATCGATGGTGAGGGTGATGGACTGTTGGTGAGTGTGATGGATCGGTTGTGAGGGTGATGGGTCGGGGGTGAGGGTGATGGACTGATTGAGAAGGTGATGGACTGGTGCTGAAGGTGATGGACTGGTGGTGAGAGTGATGGACTGGTGGTGAGGGAGATGGATCGGAGGTTAGGGTAATGGACTTGAGGTGAGAGTGATGGACTGGTCTTGAGGGTGAAGGATTGTGTGTGAGGGGGATGGACTGGTGATGTGGGTGATGGATTGGTGGTAAGGGTGATGGATCAGTGATGCGTGTGATGGATCAGTGGTAATGGTGATGCACTTGTGACTCTTGTGATGATCGACTGACGATTGTGTTGAACGACTGGGCGATTGTGATGAACGACTGCGAAAATTATGAACGTTAACGATTGTGATGAACGGTTTATTATTGTGATGAACGACTGACGATGTGATGAACGGCTGACTTTTTTGATGAACGATTGTCGAGTGTAGTGAATGGTGACGTTTGTTAGGAACATTGACGATTGTGGGTAGACTGGTTTGGGGAGGGTGATGGACTGGTGGTGAGGGTGATGGACTGGTGGTGAGGGTGATGGACTGGTGGTGAGAGTGATGGACTGGTGGTGGGGGGTGATGAACTGGTGGTGAGGGTGATGGGTTGGTGGTGAGGGTGATGGCCTTGTGGTGAAGTGATAGACTGGTGGTTAGGGTGATGGACTGGTGGTGAGAGGGATGGACTGGTGGTGAGGGTGATGGACTGGTGGTGAGGGTGATGAACTGGTGGTGAGGGCATTGGGATGGTAGAGTGATGGACTGGTGGTGGGGGCGTTTGAGTGGTGGTGAGGGTGAAGGTGAGGGTGAAGTTCTTGAAGATCTTGAATTTCTGAAAGGGAAGGTCATTAAGTTATGAATGCGTCACTCAGGTCCATGGCTTCAGGTGTCTATCCTTGTCCCCTCGAATATTCATCATTCACCACTTCCCTGAGGTCGGCAACACAAGGATTAGACAACAACACGAGGACCAGACAACAACACAAGGACCAAACAACAACACAAGGACAGGACAACAACACAAGGAGAGGGGAACAACACAAGAACCAGAGAATAACACAAGGACAGGACAACAACACAAGGACATGACAACAACACAACCGAAGGGCAACACAAGGACCAGACAACAACACAACGAGAACAGAAGGACTAGACAACAACACAACAGGACAACTCAAGAACCAGACAACAACAGAAGGACCAGACAACAACACAAGGAGAAGACCACAACACAAGGAGGGGACCACAACTCAAGGAGAGGACAACAACCGAAGGAGAGGACAACAACCGAAGGAGAGGACAACAACCGAAGGAGATGACAACAACCGAAGAACATAAGAACATAAGAAAGGAGGAACACTGCAGCAGGCCTGCTGGCCCATACTAGGCAGGTCCTTTACAATTCATCCCACTAACAAACATTTGACCTACCCAATTTTCAATGCTACCCAAGAAATAAGCTCTGATGTGCAAGTCCCACTCAAATCCAACCCATCCCACTCATGTATTTATCCAACCTAAATTTGAAACTACCCAAAGTCCTAGCCTCAATAACCCAACTAGGTAGACTGTTCCACTCATCTACTACCCTATTTCCAAACCAATACTTTCCTATGTCCTTTCTAAATCTAAACTTATCTAATTTAAATCCATTACTGCGGGTTCTCTCTTGGAGAGATATCCTCAAGACCTTGTTAATATCCCCTTTATTAATACCTATCTTCCACTTCGATCAGGTCTCCCCTCATTCTTCGTCTAACAAGTGAATGTAACTTAAGAGTCTTCAATCTTTCTTCATAAGGAAGATTTCTAATGCTATGTATTAATTTAGTCATCCAACGCTGAATGTTTTCTAACGAATTTATGTCCATTCTGTAATATGGAGACCAGAATTGAGCTGCATAATCTAGGTGAGGCCTTACTAATGATGTATAAAGCTGCAGTATGACCTCTGGACTTCTGTTGCTTACACTTCTTGATATAAATCCCAGTAATCTATTTGCCTTATTACGTACGCTTAGGCATTGCTGTCTTGGTTTAACGTTGCTTGATTACCACTAACACCAAGTCTTTTCGCAATCTGTATGGTTTAAGTTCTACTTATTTAGACTTATAAGTGCTAGGGTTATGGTCACTCCCGAGCTGCAGAACTTGCATTTATCTCATTGAACTGCATCTGCCATTTTCTGACCAAGTTGTAGAGTTGGCTAAATCTCCTGAAGTTCACCTACACATCTACGTTTGAATCAATTATCATACCTATCTTCGTGTCATCGGCGAATTTGCTCATATCACTAGTAATTCCCTTCATCAAGCATCATTCGATTTATATTATATACAACAACGGGCCAAGATGATCCCTGTGGAACGCCACTTGTTACTGATCCCCACTCGGATTTAACCCCATTTTTTGGGAACTCTTTGCGCCTGTTGTGTGCAATGATCGATCCACGAGAGCACCCTTCACCAATGCCATGAGCTTGCTATTTTCTTCAAACAGTCTTTGGTGCGGAACTCTATTCAAATGCATTACTAATATCTAGTAAATTAATATCAAAATGCTTTATCGTGGTCAAACAGCTCAAAAGTTTACTGATAGAAGTCAATAAATTAGTTAGACAGACCGGCCTCTTGGTGGAATCCATGTGTGTATCATTAATTCAAGCTATGTTATAGAGATGGCATCTTATAATCTCCAGCTATAATTGACTCTAGTAAATTTGCCTACAATTGAGGTCAGGTTTTTGGGCGGTAATTTGAAGCAGGTATCGACTGTCCACCTGTTTTAAAAATTGGACGAGGACACAACCGAAGGAGAGGTCAACAACACGAAGGAGAGGACAACAACCGAAAGGAGAGGACAACAACCGAAGGGAGGGACAAACAACCGAAAGGGAAGGGGACATACAACGCAAGGAGAGGCACAACAACCGAAGGAGAGGAAACACGAAGGAGAGGAGGACAAAAACCGAAGGTAGAGGACAACCGCAAGGAACAACGAGGACAACCGAAGGAGAGGACAACCGAAGGAGAGGGACAAACAACCGAAGGACGAGGACAAAAACCGAAGGAGTGGACAACAAACCGAAGGAGAGGACAAAACCTAAGGACAGGCAAAACACCCAAGACGAACAACGAGAACAGTTAGATGCTATTACTGGGGAGGACACGCAGAAATCCTGCGACTGCTGTAACATCCTCCTGGACTGCCTTGACCGCAGACTAGCCTAGACGGAGAGACCTCACTCACCAAGTTTTAACCCACCAAGCCAGTTAACCCACCAAGCTCTGGGCCACTTAGTAACAATTTCGGGTTCTTTTTATATTCACATTGATTTATATTTTATTATAATTTTTTCGATTATTTTGCTGTGTAAGTGTTATTTTCAACGTTTTTGAGGCTACAAATACTGTCCATGAGTGAACCTACAATTTTTTTGTATGCGAAATGTTTTAGTAATTATCCATTTCTTTTTTTTTTGTTATTTATCTCTTGTTTCTCCATGATACGCTAAGATTCTCAAGGAAACGTACTCTTTCTTCTTCTCTCTCTGTATCTGTCTTTTCTTTCTCTCTCTCGCTCTCTTCAACACACAGACACACACACAGACACACACACACAGACACACACACCCACACAGACAACACAACACAGACACACAAACAACACACCACATACACACACACAACACACACACACACACACACACACATTACACATATCTCATCACACACACACACATACACACACACACACACACACCGCACACACACCACACTACGCACACACACACAACACAACCACTCACCACACACCACACACACACACACACACACAACACACCACACACACACACACACAAACAAATATATATATATATATATATATAAATTCTAGATATATATATATATATATTATATATATATATATATATATATTATATATATTTATTTTTATATAAGATATATTTATAATATATATATATATACAACCATTTATATATATATTTATATATATTATGTGGGGGGGTTTGGAAGGAATGTATGTTCACGTGTGAATATTCAAGTCACAACAGGGGGGAAAGTACACATATTATGGAAAGAAAATTCTTATTATTATGTATTTACATATTATTCCCAAAGGTAATTATAGAAATGTGAATGTTCAATGTTTTACCAGTTATAGCCAGGTAAGTGATGTGAAGACATGAGAAGTGAGTGAGAGTGGTGAAGACATGAGAAGTGAGAGATGTGAAGACATGAGAAGTAAGAGATGTGAAGACATGAGAAGTGAGAGATGTGAAGACATGAGAAGTGAGAGATGTGAAGACATGAGACGTCAAGAGATTGTGAAGACATGAGAAGTGAGAGATGTTGAAGACTCATGAGGAAGTGAGAGATAGTGAAGAACATGAGAAGCAAGAGATGTGAAAATGGACATGAGAAGTGAGAGATGTGAAAGACATGAGAAGTGAGGATGTAAGGAATGAGAAGGTGAGAGATAGTGAAGCATGAGAAGTAAGAGATGTGAAGACATGAGAAGTCGAGAGATGTGAAGAATGAGAAGTGAGAGATGTGAAGGACATGAGAAGTGAGAGATGTGAAGCATGAGAAGTAGAGATGAGAAGGAATGAGAAGTGAGGATGTGAAGACATTGAGAAGTGAGGAGATGTTTGAAGACATGAGATGTAAGAGAATGTGAAGACATTGAGAAAGTGAGTGATGTGAAGGCCATGAAAGTGAGAGTGTGAGACATGAGAAGTGAGAGATTGTGTGAAGACAGGAGAAGTGAGAAATGTGAAGACATGAGAAGTGAGACGATGTGAGCATGAAGAAGTGAGAGATTGTGAAGACATGAGAAGTGAGAAGATGTGACAGACATGGAAGTGAGAGATGCGAAGACATGAGAAGTGAGAGATGTGAAGACAGGAGAAGTGAGAAATGTGAAGGAAGGAGAAGTGAGAGACGTAGAAGACAGGAGAGTGAGAGATGTGAAGTCAGGAGAGGTGAGAGATGTGATGACAGGAGAAGTGAGAGATGTTGAAGAGAGGCGAGGTGAGAGATGTGAAGACAGGAGAAGTGAGGATTTGAAGACAGGAGAAGTGAGAGAGAGATGTGAAGACATGAGAAGTGAGAGATGTGAAGGCAGGAGAAGTGAAAGATGTGAAAGTCAGGAGAAGTGAGAGATGTGAAGACATGAGAAGTGAGGGATGTGAAGACAGGAGGAGAGAGGTGAGAGATGTGAAGTCAGGTGAAGTGAGAGATGTGAAGACAGGAGAAGTTGAGAGATGTGAGACAGGAGAGGTGAGAGATGCGAAGGACGGGTAAGTAGAGATGTGAAGACAGGGAGAAGTGGGAGATGTAAGACAGCAGTGAGAGATGTGAAGACAGGAGAAGTGAGAGATGTGAAGACAGGAGTGTGAGAGATGTGAAGACAGGGAGAAGTGAGAGATGTGAGACAGAGTGAGAGATGTCTGGAAAGTTACAATGTTTTTCTTCTCATCTGCACTTTCTCTTCCTATTATTGGAGGAATAAATCATTTGACTACATTAATTAGTAAAAATTCTTATTGATAAAAGAGTCGATCAAATAAGGTCTACTTTGACACCGCGTTACCGTGACCCTGACCACACGTACCTTGAAACTGACCACCACGTAACTTGACCCTGACCACCACGCTACCTTGACCGACAACCACGCTACTTCATCATGACCACCACGTTACCTTGATCCTGACCACCAGTAACCTTGACTGACCACCTCGCTACCTTGACCCTGACCACCACGCCTACCTTGATCCTGACCACCACGTTTACCTTGACCTGACCACCACGCTACCTTGACCTTGACCACCACGCTACTTGACCTGGACTACCACGTTAACTTGGCCCTGGACTACAAGTTACCTTGACCTGGGCTACCACGTTACTTGAACCTGACTACACGTTACCTTTGCCTGACTTACCACTGTTTACCTTGACAGACTACCCACGTTACCTTGACCCTGACTACCACGTTACCTTGACCCTGACTTACCACGTGACCTTGCCCTGACTACCCACTTTTACTTGACCCTGACTACATACGTTACCTTGAAACACTGACTACCACGTTTACCTGGACCAACACATTACCTTGACCCTGACTACTACGTTACCTTGGCCAGACTACCACGTTACCTTGACCCTGACTTACACGTTACCTTGGCACTGACTACAACGTTACCTTGACCTGACTACCACGTTACCTTGACCCTTGATTACCACGTTACCTAGGCCCGGACTACCACGTTACCTTGACCCTGCACTACCACGTACCCCTTGGCCATGGACTACCTCGTTACCGTGACTCTGACTAACACGTTACCTTACTCCTGATACTGCACGTTACCATTGACACCTGATTTCCACGTTTACCTTGACCGGACTACCACGTTACCTTGACCCTTGACCAACCACGTTACCTTGACCTGACTACCCACGTTACCTTGACCTATGACTACCCACGTTACCATTGGACCTCTGTACTAACTTACGTTACCTTGAACCTGACTTACCACGTTACCTTGACCCTTACTTACACGTTACTTGACCACGATACCAGTTTACCTAGGCCCTGACTACCACGTTGCTTTGACCTTGACTACCACGTTACCTTGGCCCTGATACACGTTACCTTGACCATGACTACCACGTACCTTCGCCCTGACTAATTCGGTTACATTGACCCTGCTACACGTTTACCTTGAGCCTGACTACCAGTTACTTGAGCCTGACTACCACGTTACCTGACCTCACTACCACGTTACCTTGGCCTGTTACAACGTTACCTTGGACCCTGAATTCCACATTACATTGGACCCTGACTACCACGTTTACCTTGACCCTGAACTACACCCCACATTGACTATGGCATGACCTCCAGGTGTTGTGAGTGGTTGACTTCAGGGAATGTTGTCATGGCAATGACCTCCAGGATGTTTTAATGAGAGCGGTATGGCCTTCAGAAAGTTGTGAGTAGATGCCTACAGGCATGGTGATGAGTGGCATAACCTTCCAAGATGTTATGGTGGCATGCCTCCAGGATGTTGTGAGTGGCATTGACCTCCAGGATGTTGTGCGGTGGCATGACCACCAGGATGTTGTGAGCGCATGACCCCCAGGATGTTGATGAGTGGCAAGACCACAGGATGTTGTGAGTGCATGACTCCATACTGTTGTGAGTGGCATGAACACCAGGATGTTTGTGAGTGGCATGACCTCCAGAATTGCTGTGAGTGGGCCATGACCCGCCTGGATGTTGTGAGTTGCATGACCTCCAGAATGTTGTGAGTGGCATGAACCTCCAGAATGTGTGAGTGGCATGACCTCCAGAATGTTGTGAGTGGCATGACCTCCAGGATTGTTTCGTTAGAGAGAGAGTTGGCTTGAATCACCAGGATTGTGAGTGGACATGACCTCCAGAGTGTTGTGTTGAGTGGCATGACCTCAGGAATGTTGTTTTGAGTGGCATGACCTCCAAATGTTGCGAGTGGCATGACATCCAGAATGGATGCCTTGACTCCAGAATTTTGATTGGTGGCATGACCTCCTGAATGTGTGAGTGGCAATGACTCCAGATGTTGGTGAGTGGCATGACCTCCCGAACGTTGTGATGGCATGACTCAGAATGTTGTGAGTGGCATGAATTCCAGAATGTTGTGAGTGGCAAGACCTCCAGATGTTGTGATGTGGCATGACCCTCCAGACTGTTGTGAGTGGCATGACGTCCAGAAGGTTGTGGTGGCCATGACCGCTAGGATGTTGTGAGTGGCATGACCTCCAGAAATGTTGGTGAGTGGCAATGGACACCAGGACGTTGTGAGAGGCATGACCTCCAGAATGTTGTGAGGGCATGACCTCCAGAATGTTGTGAGATGGCCATGACCTCCAGAATGTTGTGTGTAAATGACCCCCAGATTGTTGTGAGTGCCTGACCTCACAGGATGTTGTAGTGGCATTGACCCTCCAGGAATGTTGTGAGATGGACTGGCCTCCAGTATGTTGCGAGTGGCATGACCTCCACAAAGTTGTGAGTGGCATAACCCTCCAAAAGGTTTTGTGAATGGCATGACTCCCGAATGTTTGTGAGTGGCCATGACCTCCAGGATGTTGTGGGTGGCCCATGACCTCCAAGAATGTTGTGAGTGGAAATGATTCCACAGGTTTAGTGGTGGCATGACCTCCACAAGGTTGTTGCAGTGGCATTTGACCTCCAGAGTGTTGTGAGTGCCTGGACCTCAAGGTTGTGGTGGCATGACCTACTAGAATGTTGGTGAGTGGACATGACCCTCCAGATTGTTGTGAGTGGCATGGCCTCCGAATGTTGTGAGTGGCCATGACCTCAGAATGTTGTGGAGTGGCGGCCTACTGATTGTTTTTGTGAGTGGCATGACTCCCGAATGGTTTTTGATCTGGCATGACCCCAGAATGTTGTGAGTGGTATGACTTCCAGAATGTTGTGAGTGGCATGAACTCAGAATGTTGTGAATGGCATGACCTCCAGAACTGTTAGTGAGAGTGGCCATGACCTCCAGGAAAATTGTGAGTGGCATGACAACTTCCAGAATGTTGTGAGTGGCATGACCGCTGAAATGGTTGCGAGTGGCCATGACCTCCAGAATGTTGTGAGTGCTAGACCTCCAGTATGTTCTGTGAGTGGGGCTGACCTCAAGAATGTTGTGAGTGGCATGACCTCCAGAATGTTGTGGAGTGGCATGACCTCCACAAAGTTGTGAAGTGGCTTATCATAGAGAAGTTTGTGAGTGGCCATGAGTCCAGAATGTTGTTAGCTGGCCTGACTCAAGAATGTTGTGAGGTGGCATGACGTCCTGAATGTTGTTAGTGGATGACCTCCAGATGTTGTGAGTGGATGCCGTCCAGAATTGTATGTTAGTGGCATGACCTCAAGAAGGTTGTTAGTGCAGGACCCAGAATGTTGTGAGTGCCATGACGTCCAGAATGTTGTTAGAGGCATGATCTCCACAAAGGTTGTGGAGTGGCTATGACCTCCAGATTGTTGTGAGTGCATGACCTCCAGAATGCTGTGAGTAGCATGACCTCCAGAATGTCGTGAGTGGCATGACTCCAGAATGTTTGTGAGTGGCAGACCTCACAATGGTTGTGAGTGGCATAACCTCCAGAAAGTTGTGAGTGGCCTATATGACGTCCTGTGAATGTGTTAGTGGCCATAACCTCCAGTAAGTTGTGAGGGCATGACGTCCAGAATGTTGTTAGTGGCATGACCTCCAGAATGATGTGAGTGGCATGACGTTCCAGGAATGTTGTTAGTGGCAGGACCTCCAGAATGTTGTGAGTGGCATGACGGTCCAGGAATGTTGTTGTTGGCATGATCTCACAAGGTTGTGAGTGGCAATGACTTCCTAAACTGATTGTGAGTGGCCATGACGTCTAGGAATGTTGTTAGTGGCTTGGTCACTCCACAAGGTTGTGGTGGCAGACCTCCAGAATGTTAGTGGCAGTCCTCCAGACTGTGAGAGGCATGACCTCCAAATGATTGCGAGCGTGGCATGACCTCAGGAATGTTGTGAGTGGCATGACCTACAGAATGTTGTGTGGAGTGGCTCTGACACACCAGAAATGTTGTGTGAGTGGCATAACTCCAAGAATATGTGATGGCATCGACCTCCAGAGTGTTGTGAGTGGCCTGACCTCCAGGAATGTTGTAAAGTTGGCCATGACCTCCAGAATGTTGTGAGTGGGCATGACCTCAGAATGTCGAGTGGATGACCTCCAGAATGTGAGTGGCATGACCTCAAGAATTGTTGAGAGTGGCATGACCTACAGAATGTTGTGGAGTGGCATCGACTCCAGAATGTGTTGTTTGTGAATGACTTCCAAGAATGTTGTGAGTGGCATGACCTCCAGAGTGTTGTGAGGTGCATGACCTCCAGACTGTTGCTGAGTGGCATGACCTCAGAATGTTGTGAGTGGCAATGACGTCCAGAATGTTTGTGAGAGGCATGACCTCCAGAATGTTGTGAGTGGCATGCACGTCCAGAATGCTTGTGGAGTGGCAGGACCTACAGAATTTGTGAGTGGCATGACCCTCCAGGAATGTTGTGAGTGAGCTATGGACTCCAGGATGCTTTGTGAGTGGCGTTGACCTTAGAATGGTGTGGTGGCATGACCTCCAGAATGCTGTGAGTGCATGACCGCCTGAATGTTGTGTGTGGCATGACATCCAGGATGTTGTGGGGTGGCATGACCTACAGAATGTTGTGAGTGGAATGACCTCCACAAGGTTCGTGAGTGGCATGACCTCCAGAATTTGTGCGTGGCATGACCTCAAGGTTGTGAGTGGCATGAACTACAATATGTTGTGAGTGGGCCATGACCTCAGATTGTTGTGAGTGGCTGGACCTCCAGGAATGTTGTGAGTGGCATGACCCCAGATTGTTGGTGCTGTGAGTGGCAGGACCTCAGAAATTTTGTTGAGTGGCATCCATGACCTCCAGAATGGTGTGATTGGCATGACCTCCAGAATGTTTTTGAGTGGTATGACCTCCTCCAGAATGTCCTTGGTGAGTGGACCATAATGACCTCCACAAGGTTGTGATTGGCATGACTCCAGAAATGTTGTGAGTGGGCATGACTCAAGGTTGTGTGTGGAAGGACCTACAGAATGTTGTGAGTGGCATGACCTCCAGGAATGGTGTGCGCTGTGTTGGCATGACCTCCAGTATGTTGTGAGTGGTATGACCTCCAGAATGTTGTGAGTGGCCATGAAATCCGAATGTTGTGAATGGCATGACCTCCCATGTTGTGAGTGGCTTGACCCCTTCCAGAAATTGTGAGTGGCCATGACTCCAGAATGTTGTGAGTGGCATGACCTCCAGAAATGTTGCGAGTGGCCTATGACTCCAGAATGTTGCGCGTGGCATGACCTCCAGAATGTTGTGAGTGGCATGACCTCCAGGAATGTTGTGAGTGCAATGGACCTCCAGGAATGTTGTGAGTGGCATGACCTCCACAGGTTGTGAGTGGGCTTAAACCTCCAGAATGTTTGTGAGTGTGTATGACGTCAGAATGTTGTTAGTGGCATGGACCTTCCAGAATGTACGTGTGTGTGGCATGACGTACAGAAATGGTTGTTTTAGTGGCATGACCGCCAGAATGTTGTGAGAGGACAGGACGTCCTGAATGTTGTTAGTGGCATGAACTCCCCAGAATGTTATTAGTGGCAAGACCTCCAGAATGTTGTGAGTGGCATTGACGTCCAGAATGTTGTTTAGTGGCATGATTCTCCACAAGGTTGTGAGTGGACATGACTTCCAGATGTTGTGCTGTGCAATGACGTATAGAATGTTGTTAGTGGCATGACCTCCACAAAGGTGTGAGTGGCATGACCTACAGATGTTAGTGGCATGACCTCCAGAATGTTGTGAGACGCATGACCTCCAGAATGTTGAGAATGGCTTGACCTCCAGAATGTTTGTGAGTGGACATGGACTCCGAATGTTGTGTGTGGCATGACCCACCAGAATGTTGTGAGTGGCATGACCTCCAGAATATTGTGATGGCACGGACCTCCAGAGTGTTCGTGTGAGAGTGGCACCCGACCTCCGGAATGTTCGTAAGTGGCATGACCTCAAGAATGTTTCGTGAGTGATGACTCCAGAATGTGAGTGGCATGACCTCCAGATGTGAGTGGGGCATCATGACCTCCAGTTGTTGTGAGTGGCATGACCTACAGAATGTTGTGAGTGGCATGACCTAAAGAATGTTGTGAGTGGCATGGACTTCCAGAATGTTGTGTGTGGCATGACCTCCAGATTGTTGTGAGTGGCATGACATCAAGAATGTTGTGAGTGGCATGACCTCCAGAATGTTGTGAGTGGCAGACATCCAGGAATGTAGTGAAGTGGCAAGACCTCCAGAATGTTAGTGAGTGGCATGACCTCCAGAATGTTGTGAGTGCCATGACACGGATGTGTGAGTGGCATGACCTTCAGAATGTTGTGAGTGGCATGACTCAGAATATTGTGAGTGGCATGACCTCTCAGAATGTTGTGAGTGGATGCTCCAGAATGTTGAGTGGCATGCAGTGACCTCCAGGAATGTGGTGAGTGGCCATGACCTCCAGAAATGTTGTGAGTGACCATGACCTCCAGAATGTTATGAGTGGCATGACCTCCAGAATGTTGAGTGCCACGCATGACTCCAGTAATGTTGTGAGTGGCCATGACCTTCAAGAATGTTGTGAGTGGCATGACCTCCAGAATGTGAGTTAGTGGCATGACATCCAGAATGTTGAGTGGCATGACTCCAGAAGTTGTGAGTGGCATGAACTCAGGAATGTTGTGTAGTGGCATGACCTTCCAGAATGTGAGTGGCATGACCTTCAGAATGTGAGTGGCTTGACCTCCAGATGGCTTTGTGCAGTGGGCATGACCTCAGAATGTTGTGAGTGACATGACATCCAGAATGTGACGTGTATAAAACCTCACTGAATGGTTGTGAGGGCATGACTCCAGAGTGTTTGGACTGGCATGAACTCAAGAGTGTGGGGGCCATGACCTCCTGAATGGTTGTGAGTGGCCCATGAACCTCCAGAAAGTTGTGAGTGGCTTGACTCCAGAATGTTGTGAGTGGCATTAACTCCCAGAATGATTGTGAGTGGCATGACCTCCAGATTGTTGTGAGAGGTATGACCTTCAGAATGTGTGAGTGGCATGGCCTCCAGATGTTGTGAGTGGCTGACCTCCAAAATGTTTTGAGTGGCAGACCTCCAGGATGTTGTGACGAGTATGACCTTCAGAATGTAGTGTGTGGCATGGCCACCAGAATGTTGTGAGTGGCTACATGACTCCAAAATGTTGGGAGAGGTATGGACCTTCAGAATGTTGTGAGTGGCATGGCCACCGATGTGGTGAGTGGCATGACCTCCAAAATGTTAGTGCAGTGGCATGACCGCCCGAATGTGGGTTGAGTGGCATGGTCCTCCAGGATGAGAGTGGCATGACCTCCAGAATGGTGTAGTGGTATGACCAAGCCAGGATGTTAGTGAGTGGATTGACCTCCAGAATGTTGTGAGTGGCCATGGTCCACACCAGGACGTTGTGTGTGGCAGGACATCCACTATGTGAGTGGCATGACCTCCAGGATGTTGAGGTGGCATGCCTCCAGAATGTGTGAGTGGCATTGCCTGGCATAGAATGTTGTGAGTGGCATGACATCCACACGTATGTTGAGTGTCATAACCTCCACAAGGTTGTGAAGGGGCATGACCTTCCAGACTGTGTGAGTGGCATGACTCTCCGGAAGTTGTGAAGTGCTTGACCTCAGAATGTTGAGTGACTTGACCTCCAGAATGTTGTGAGTGGGCATGCCTCCACAAGTTTGTGAGTGGCCATGACCTCCGAGAATGTGTGTGAGTGCATGGACCTCTCAATGTTGTGAGTGGAATGACCTCCAGAATGTTGTGAGTGCTGGATCCAGAATGTTGTGAGTAGCATGACACAGATTGTTGAGTGGCATGACCTCCTGGAATGGTGAGAGTTGGCCATGACCTCTAGAATGTTGTGAGTGGTATGACTCCAGAATGTTGAGTGGCATGACCTACAAGAATGTTGTGAGTGGCATGAACTCAGAATGTTGTGGAATGGCATGACCTCCAGAATGTTTTGAGTTGCATGACCTCAGAAAGTTCTGAGTGTTCATTGACGCCAAATGTTGTGAGTGGCAGACCGCCCAGGATGTTGTGAGTGGCAATGATCCAGAATGTTGATGAGTGGATGACCTCCAGAATGTTGTGAGTGGCATGACCTCCAGAATGTTGTGGCAGGGCATGACCTCCAGTGATGTTGTGAGTGTCATGACCTCCAGAATGTTGTGAGTGGCATTGTCCTCCAGAATGTTGAGTGGCATGACCTCAGGAAATGTGGCGAGTGGCAAGACCTCCAGAATTTGTGAGTGGCAAAACCTCAGAATGTTGTGAGTGGCATGACCTCCAGAATGTTGTGAGTGGCATGACCTCCAGAATGTTGTTAGTGGCATGACCTCCACAAGGTTGTGAGTGGCATGACCTCCAGAATGTTAGTGGCATGACCTCCAGAATGTTAGTGGCATGACCTCCAGAATGTTAGTGGCATGACCTCCATAAGGTTGTTAGTATATCATTTTATAATGAATATTAATGAATATTAAATAATATAAAAATAAAAATAAGCAAGTTATCAATATATTCTTCTTTATAACAAAAATAAAAATGATAATAATAAGAAACAAAAACATTATTATGAGATTATTATTATATATATTATTATTATTATTATTGCTATTTATTATAACCAAGAAGTGTCTCACAACAACATACATTGAATTTGCTCTTATAAAATTTGAGAGATCAAAATTATCTTAACTGGTTGTTGTGAAGCGGTTATATACAGTGTTTGTTATTAACTTGGTGTATCAGAAAGGGTTATTTAACTTGGTGTATCTGACAGTGTTATTACTCTGGTGTATCAGACTGTGTTATATCTCTGGTGTATCAGACAGTGTTTATTAATCTGGAGTATCAGAAAGTGTTATTACTTGGTTGTATCAGACAGTTTTATTAACTCTGGTGTATCAGACTAAGTGTTATTAAATCGGTGTATCCAGGCAGTGTTATTAACTCTGGTGTATCAGACAGTGTTATTAACTATGGTTTGTATCAGGCAGTGTTATTAACTCTGGTTATCAGCAAAGTGTTATGTAACTCTGGTGTATCAGACAGTGTTATTAACTGAGGTGTATCAGACAGTGTTATTAATCTGGTGTACCAGACGGTGTTATTAACTCTGGTTGTATCAGAACTGTGTTTTTAACTCTGGTGTATCAGACAGTGTTATTAACTCTGGTGTATCAGACAGTGTTATTAACTCTGGTGTTATCAGGACAGTTGTTATTAACTCTGGTGTCATCGACAGTGTATTTAACTCTGGTGTATCAGACAGTTTTTATTAACCTGGTGTATTCGACAGTGTTATATCTCTGGTTGTATCAGACAGTGTTATTAACTTGGTGTATCAGAACAGTGCTTATTAACTCTGGTGTATCAGACCCAGTGTTGTTATTAACTCTGGTGTATCAGACAGTGTTATTAACTCTGGTGTATCAGACAGTGTTATTAACTCTGGTGTATCAGACAGTGTTATTAACTCTGGTGTATCAGACAGTGTTATAACTCTGGTGTAATCAGACAGTGGTATTAACTCTGGTGTATCAGACAGTGTTATTAACTCTGGTGTATCAGACAGTGTTATTAACTCTGGTGTATCAGACAGTGTTATTAAGATTGATTAATAACTGTGTTTGTGAGTTGATCAGAAGAGACATTCACTAGTTATTATAAGGGAAGTAATTTACTTAATGAAATTGGAAAATTTAAACTTATATAAGATCAATGTTAAAGACAAACTTTGTTATAATAAAGTTCATCAATAATAAAAGTTAAACTCATCAAAACAAACAATTGGAGTAACTATTGATTCAAATTTTTTAAAACTTTTTTCTTTTTTCTAATTTTTATTTTTTCAAAGTAAACAAATGTGTTTTTATTTTATATACAAAATTTGTTTTTAAATAATTGAAGACAACAGAAGGAACATTCTTGTTATTGAAGGAAAAAGGAATATCTTTTTCTTCAAAAAAACTGATAAACCGGATTTACGTCAACCAAAAAAGTGTGAGCGTTTTGGTATTTCACAGACTCCGAAAATTCCCCAAATTTTTATATTATTAACAATTTTTTACAACGACAATTTCTTGCAGGGAAAAAAAAGTAAAAAGTAAAACCCCCGACTTAACTTTCTTCCCGGGGCTCTTGCCCTCCTTTAAATTTTTCCCCAAACCCTTTATACCCTAACTTTCTTCCAGCCCTTCCATCCCCAACTTTCTTCAGAGCTCTTGATACTCTCAACTTTCTTCCCCAGCTCTTGATACTCCTCAACTTTCTTCCCGACTTTGAAAATCCTCAACTTTTTTCCAGAGCTCTTGATACTCCAACTTTCTTTCCCGATCTTAATCCAACTTTCTTCCGGGGTCTTTTCCCCTCCCCAACTTCTCCAAGCCCGTATCCTCAAATTTCTTCCCCGGGGCCTTGCCATCCCAACTTTTTTCCCGGGGCCTTTTCCACTCCCTTAACTTTCTTCCGGGCTCTTGCCCCTCCTTAACTTCTTCCGGGGCTCAGCCAAACCCTTAAATTTCTTCCCGGCTCTTGCCCTCCTTAACTTTCTTCGGAGTCTTTCCCTCCCTTTAAATTTTTTCGGAGCTTTGCCACTCCTTAACTTTTTTCTTTCCCGGGGCTCTTTCCACTCCTTTTAAATTTCTTCCGGAGCTCTTGCATCCTTACTTTTTTCCCGGGGCTCTTGCCTCCTTAACTTTTTTCCGGGGGTCTTGCCACCCTTAACTTTCTTCCGGACTTTGCCCCTCCCTTAACTTTCTTCCGGGGCTCTTTCCATCCTCAACCCCC